>JAWRVZ010000137.1:387500-410000 GCA_037043235.1 Rhodeus uyekii
GAACACATTTCCTCACGAGCTGAAGATCAGATTTGATTGATTTGAGTTACAGTAGAAGGTTTATGAGATGCGTTTACTTTGATTACTTTCTTTTCTCTTGATCAAGACGTTTCACTCGTTTAAGTGTTCAGATGCAGTGATGGAGGAGAGCGAGGGATGGAGGGATGACTTGTGTGTGTGTGTGTGTGCAGGAGGAATCCAGGAAAGCAGCGGATCCGTTGGAGAAACCCCTCCTGACAGCGCATTACCTGTACATTCAGGTGTGTGTGTGTGTGTGTGAGAGTGAGTGTGTGTGTGTGTGTGTGTGAGTGTGTGAGAGTGTGTGAGAGTGAGCATGTGTGTGTGTGTGAGAGTGAGCGTGAGTGTATGTGTGTGTGTGGGAGAGTGAGTGTGTGTGTGTGTGTGTGGGAGAGTGAGTGTGTGTGTGTGTGAGTGTGTGAGAGTGAGCGTGTGTGTGTGTGAGAGTGAGCGTGTGTGTGTGAGAGTGAACGTGTGTGTGTGTGTGTGAGATTGAGCGTGTGTGTGTGTGTGAGATTGAGCGTGTGTGTGTGAGTGAGCGTGTGTGTGTGAGTGAGCGTGTGTGTGTGAGTGAGCGTGTGTGTGTGTGTGAGATTGAGCGTGTGTGTGTGAGTGAGCGTGTGTGTGTGAGTGAGCGTGTGTGTGTGAGTGAGCGTGTGTGTGTGAGTGAGCGTGTGTGTGTGAGTGAGCGTGTGTGTGTGAGTGCGCGTGTGTGTGTGAGTGAGCGTGTGTGTGTGAGTGAGCGTGTGTGTGTGTGTGAGTGAGCGTGTGTGTGTGAGTGAGCGTGTGTGTGTGAGTGAGCGTGTGTGTGTGAGTGCGCGTGTGTGTGTGAGTGAGCGTGTGTGTGTGAGAGTGAGCGTGTGTGTGTGAGAGTGAGCGTGTGTGTGTGAGAGTGAGCGTGTGTGTGTGAGAGTGAGCGTGTGTGTGTGAGAGTGAGCGTGTGTGTGTGAGAGTGAGCGTGTGTGTGTGAGAGTGAGCGCGTGTGTGTGAGAGTGAGCGCGTGTGTGTGTGTGAGAGTGAGCGCGTGTGTGTGTGTGTGAGAGTGAGCGCGTGTGTGTGTGTGTGTGAGTGAGCGCGTGTGTGTGTGTGTGAGAGTGAGCGCGTGTGTGTGTGTGAGAGTGAGCGCGTGTGTGTGTGTGAGAGTGAGCGCGTGTGTGTGTGTGAGAGTGAGCGCGTGTGTGTGTGTGAGTGTGTGAGAGTGAGTGTGTGTGAGTGAGTGTGAATGTGTGTGTGTGTGTGAGAGTGAGTGTGTGTGTGAGAGTGAGTGTGTGTGAGAGTGAGTGTGTGTGAGAGTGAGTGTGTGTGAGAGTGAGTGTGTGTGAGAGTGAATGTGTGTGTGTGTGTGAGTGTGAGTGTGTGTGTGTGAGAGTGAGTGTGTGTGTGTGAGAGTGAGTGTGTGTGTGTGAGAGTGAGTGTGTGTGAGAGTGAGTGAGTGTGTGTGTGTGAGAGTGAGTGAGTGTGTGTGTGTGAGTGAGCGTGTGTGTGTGAGTGAGCGTGTGTGTGTGAGTGAGCGTGTGTGTGTGTGTGAGATTGAGCGTGTGTGTGTGAGTGAGCGTGTGTGTGTGAGTGAGCGTGTGTGTGTGAGTGAGCGTGTGTGTGTGAGTGAGCGTGTGTGTGTGAGTGCGCGTGTGTGTGTGAGTGAGCGTGTGTGTGTGTGTGAGTGAGCGTGTGTGTGTGTGAGAGTGAGCGTGTGTGTGTGAGAGTGAGCGTGTGTGTGTGAGAGTGAGCGTGTGTGTGTGAGAGTGAGCGTGTGTGTGTGAGAGTGAGCGTGTGTGTGTGAGAGTGAGCGTGTGTGTGTGAGAGTGAGCGTGTGTGTGTGAGAGTGAGCGTGTGTGTGTGAGAGTGAGCGTGTGTGTGTGAGAGTGAGCGCGTGTGTGTGTGTGAGAGTGAGCGCGTGTGTGTGTGTGTGAGAGTGAGCGCGTGTGTGTGTGTGTGTGAGTGAGCGCGTGTGTGTGTGTGTGAGAGTGAGCGCGTGTGTGTGTGTGAGAGTGAGCGCGTGTGTGTGTGTGAGAGTGAGCGCGTGTGTGTGTGTGAGAGTGAGCGCGTGTGTGTGTGTGAGTGTGTGAGAGTGAGTGTGTGTGAGTGAGTGTGAATGTGTGTGTGTGTGTGAGAGTGAGTGTGTGTGTGAGAGTGAGTGTGTGTGAGAGTGAGTGTGTGTGAGAGTGAGTGTGTGTGAGAGTGAGTGTGTGTGAGAGTGAATGTGTGTGTGTGTGTGAGTGTGAGTGTGTGTGTGTGAGAGTGAGTGTGTGTGTGTGAGAGTGAGTGTGTGTGTGAGAGTGAGTGTGTGTGTGAGAGTGAGTGTGTGTGTGAGAGTGAGTGTGTGTGTGAGAGTGAGTGTGTGTGTGAGAGTGTGTGTGTGTGAGAGTGAGTGAGTGTGTGTGTGTGAGAGTGAGTGAGTGTGTGTGTGTGTGTGTGTGTGAGAGTGAGTGAGTGAGTGTGTGTGAGAGTGTGAGTTAGAGAGTGTGTGTGTGTGTGATTAACACTTGTGTGTGTTCAGATGGAGTACTGTGAGAAAAGCACGCTGAGAGACACGATGGATCAGGGATTATATCAGGATGTGAGTCGCCTCTGGAGACTCTTCCGGGAGATCCTGGACGGTCTGGCGTACATCCATGAGCAGGTCAACACACACATATTCACCCCTCACACTCATTACACACTAAGTCACACACACACAGACACACACACACACACACACTCACTCACTCACTCACTCACTCACTCACTCACTCTCACACTGCAGTGGTTGCTGTGTGTGTGTTTGCAGGGAATGATCCACAGGGATCTGAAACCTGTCAACATCTTCCTGGACTCTCAGGATCATGTGAAGATCGGAGACTTCGGCTTGGCCACGGATCATCCGGCTAATGTGGTACTGCGGGCGGGTGTGTGTGTGTGTGAGTGTGTGTGAGAGTGAGAGTGTGTGTGTGTGTGAGAGAGAGTGAGTGAGTGAGTGAGTGAGTGTGTGTGTGTGAGTGTGTGTAAGAGAGTGCGAGAGTGAGTGTGTGTGAGAGAGTGAGTGTCTGTGTGAGAGAGTGAGTGTGTGTAAGAGTGTGTGAGAGAGAGTGAGTGTGTGAGAGAGTGAGTGTCTGTGTGAGTGAGTGTGTGTGTGTAAGAGTGTGTGAGAGAGAGTGAGTGTGTGAGAGAGTGAGTGTCTGTGTGAGAGAGTGAGTGTGTGTAAGAGTGTGTGAGAGAGAGTGAGTGTGTGAGAGAGTGAGTGTCTGTGTGAGTGAGTGTGTGTGTGTAAGAGTGTGTGAGAGAGAGTGAGTGTGAGAGAGAGTGAGTGTGTGTGAGAGAGTGAGTGTCTGTGTGAGTGAGTGTGTGTGTGTAAGAGTGTGTGAGAGAGAGTGAGTGTGTGAGAGAGTGAGTGTGTGTGTGAGAGTGTGTAAGAGAGTGCGAGAGTGAATGTGTGAGAGAGAGAGAGTGAGTGATCGTGTGTGTGTGTGTGTGAGAGTGTGTGAGTGTGTGTGTGTGAGTGTGAGTAAGTGAGTGAGTGTGTGTGTGTGTGAGAGTGAGTGAGTGTGTGTGTGTAAGAGAGTGTGAGAGTGAATGTGTGAGAGAGTGAGTGAATGTGTGTCAAGTCAAGTCAAAGTCAAAGTCAAAGTCAGCTTTATTGTCAATTCTGCAATATATACAGCACATACATACAGAGAATTGAAATTCTGTAACTCTCAGACCCAAGGTGCAACCAGGTTACATTAACAGTAACAACAGCAACAATATATATATAATATATATATATATCAAAAACACCACAAAAAAATAAATAAAAAAAAAAAATAATAATAGATAAAATAAAATAGATTAAGGAAATAAAGAGTTAAAGTCGCGATGCAAACAATAGTGGGGGGGGGGTCAGGTGCATGGGGCAAAAGAGAGGAAAAGGGGCAGAGACGGGAGGGAGTTCAATGCCCTGACAGCTTGGGGAATGAAGCTGTTCTTCAGTCGGCTGGTCCTTGCCTGGAGACTGCGTAGTCTCCTCCCTGATGGCAGCAGACTGAAGAGGCTCTGGGATGGGTGGGAGGGGTCTCTCGCAATGATGAGGGCTTTGCGGGAGAGGCGGGAGTTATAAATATCCTGGAGGGGTGGGAGAGAGACACCAACGATCTTCTCGTTGCATGCGCCATACCACACAGTGATGCAGCTGGTCAGAATGCTCTCGATGGTGCCTCTGTAGAAGGTGTGCATGATGGGGGCTGGGACTCCGGCTCTTCTCAGCCTGCGGAGAAAGTAGAGTCGCTGCTGTGCTTTCTTGGTCAGTGCTGTGGTGTTGGTGGTCCAGGAGAGGTCTTCTGTGATATGCACACCCAGAAATTTGGTGCTCCTCACTCTTTCCACGGTCGCACCGTTGATGGTCAGAGGAGGGTGCTGGGTGTGCATTCTCCTGAAGTCAACAACAATCTCCTTCGTCTTCTCCACGTTCAGAGAGAGATTGTTGTCGCCGCACCACCTGACCAGGTGGCTCACCTCACTCCTGAAGTTTGTCTCATCGCCGTTGGTAATGAGACCAACTACAGTCGTGTCATCCGCAAACTTGATGAAGAGATTGCTGTTGTGTATGGGTGTGCAGTCATGGGTCAGCAGAGTGAAGAGGAGGGGGCTCAACACACAACCCTGAGGGGCTCCAGTGTTCATAATGATGGAGCTGGATGTGTTACTGCCGACCCGTACTGCCTGAGGTCTTCCCGTCAGGAAGTCCAGCAACCAGTTGCACAGCGAAGTGCTGAGTCCCAGCTGAGACAGTTTTTGGGTGAGCTGTTGAGGGATGATTGTATTGAAAGCTGAACTAAAATCTATGAACAGCATTCTGACATAAGTGTCTTTTTTGTCCAGATGTGTGAGTGCTGAATGGACAGCAGTGGCAATGGCGTCATCGGTCGAGCGTTTTGACCGGTATGCAAATTGGTGGGGGTCCAGGGAGGGGGGGAGGACAGATTTAATGTGGTGCATGACTAGCCGCTCAAAGCACTTCATAAGGATGGGGGTAAGTGCGACTGGGCGGTAGTCATTGAAGCAGGATGGAGATGATTTTTTAGGGACAGGAATGATGGTGGTCGCTTTGAAGCATGTGGGGACAACAGCTTGAATCAGTGAGATGTTGAAGCTGTCTGTGAAGACATCAGTGAGTTCCTCTGCACAGTCTCTCAATACACGACCAGGAATGTTGTCAGGACCTGGAGCTTTGCGTGCATTGACCCTGCTGAGGGATTTACTCACGCTGTCCCTGGGCAGTGACAACATCTGGTCATCGGGAGGAGGTGGTGACTTCTGTGCAGTGGTGCTGTTGTGTGCTTCAAAGCGAGCGAAGAAGGTGTTCAGCTCATTCAGTAGGGGGATGGTGCTGTCACACGTCCGTGCAGGGGGTTTGTAGTCCGTGAGGGTCTGAATCCCCTGCCACAGGCTCCTTGAGTCTCTGCTGTCGCTGAAACAGTGGGCTATCCTCCTGGAGTACTGTCTCTTAGCCTTCCTGATGCCGCGTGACGTGATGCCGTGCCGTGTGTGTGTGAGAGTGAGTGAGTTGAGAGAGTGAGAGAGTGTGTGTGTGTGTGTGTGTGTGTGTGAGAGAGAGTGAGTGTGAGTGTGTGTGTGTGTGCTGTGGCTCGACACCCTACCGTTTAATTGGCTTCAGATCGGCTGAATGCGACGCATCATGTGTTTCAGGCGGCTGGTAAACTGGAGGTGGAGGAAAGTGGATCCGGGTTTGTCCCAAAACCAGATCCATCAGGTAAAAACAGTCAGTCTTCTGTAAAGTGCAAATAATGTTTCATTTTATCAAACACATAATAAGAGGTTTACAGTGAAAGCATGTGCAACTGAACACAGATGCAAAGTGTGACAAGGATTTCAGCAAAAGTCATGGATATTTCAAAATAAGAGTCCCAGTGTATTTCATTGACTTGTTTTTTATTGGTGTTATTATTATTATTATTATTATTACATATGCGTGAGTTAAAGAAGTTTTTAAAGAAGTTAAAAATACACTGGGACTCTTATTTTGAAATGTCAATGACTTATGCTCAAATACACTTAAAAAATATATAATAAATAATATGTAAAAAGAAAAAATATATATACATATATTTAAAGCAGAAATATGTAAGAA
Source organism: Rhodeus uyekii (assembly GCA_037043235.1). Lineage (NCBI taxonomy): Eukaryota > Metazoa > Chordata > Actinopteri > Cypriniformes > Acheilognathidae > Rhodeus > Rhodeus uyekii. Next base: position 393,622 of record JAWRVZ010000137.1, read on the forward strand.
ACCAAGTGTAATTTTTCTATTCTAATAAATTAATTTAGCTTGAAAGTTTCTTCTTGTATCCCTTGAATAAGGAAAAAACATTATTTGATACATTTTAAGTTTTTTGAAGTTGATGAACTGGGTAAATAATCATATATGAGCAATATATTAATGTTTAACTGTATTGCTGCACTCATGATGTTGTTGTTGTTGTTGTTTGTTCCAGATAACATGACTGGGATGGTCGGCACGGCGCTTTATGTCGGTCCGGAGGTTCAAGGAAACACTAAAGCCACGTATAACCAGGTTTGAGAGTTTCTGCGTGTTTTTCTGCAGGCGTTCAGCGTTCAGACGCTCCTGATGCTGTTTGTGTTTCTGCAGAAGGTCGATCTGTTCAGTCTCGGCATCATCTTGTTCGAGATGTCCTACAGACCCATGACCACAGCGTCCGAACGCATATATGTGCTCAGTCAACTCAGGAGAGTGAGTCTGCGCAATCTCTCACACTTTACTATATATTCACATAGAAAACAGCTGTTTTACACTGATATAATATTACACTGTTTTACTGTATTTATCATCTAATAAATCCAGCTTTAATCACAGGAATAAATGACACTTTACTATATATTCACATAGAAAACAGCTGTTTTACACTGATATAATATTACACTGTTTTACTGTATTTATCATCTAATAAATTCAGCTTTAATCACAGTATAAATGACACTTTACTATATATTCACATAGAAAACATCTGTTTTACACTGATATAATATTACACTGTTTTACTGTATTTATCATCTAATAAATTCAGCTTTAATCACAGGAATAAATGACACTTTACTATATATTCACATAGAAAACAGCTGTTTTACACTGATATAATATTACACTGTTTTACTGTATTTATCATCTAATAAATTCAGCTTTAATCACAGGAATAAATGACACTTTACTATATATTCACATAGAAAACAGCTGTTTTACACTGATATAATATTACACTGTTTTACTGTATTTATCATCTAATAAATTCAGCTTTAATCACAGTATAAATGACACTTTACTATATATTCACATAGAAAACATCTGTTTTACACTGATATAATATTACACTGTTTTACTGTATTTATCATCTAATAAATTCAGCTTTAATCACAGGAATAAATGACACTTTACTATATATTCACATAGAAAACAGCTGTTTTACACTGATATAATATTACACTGTTTTACTGTATTTATCATCTAATAAATTCAGCTTTAATCACAGGAATAAATGACACTTTACTATATATTCACATAGAAAACAGCTGTTTTACACTGATATAATATTACACTGTTTTACTGTATTTATCATCTAATAAATTCAGCTTTAATCACAGTATAAATGACACTTTACTATATATTCACATAGAAAACATCTGTTTTACACTGATATAATATTACACTGTTTTACTGTATTTATCATCTAATAAATTCAGCTTTAATCACAGGAATAAATGACACTTTACTATATATTCACATAGAAAACAGCTGTTTTACACTGATATAATATTACACTGTTTTACTGTATTTATCATCTAATAAATTCAGCTTTAATCACAGGAATAAATGACACTTTACTATATATTCACATAGAAAACAGCTGTTTTACACTGATATAATATTACACTGTTTTACTGTATTTATCATCTAATAAATTCAGCTTTAATCACAGTATAAATGACACTTTACTATATATTCACATAGAAAACAGCTGTTTTACACTGATATAATATTACACTGTTTTACTGTATTTATCATCTAATAAATTCAGCTTTAATCACAGGAATAAATGACACTTTACTATATATTCACATAGAAAACAGCTGTTTTACACTGATATAATATTACACTGTTTTACTGTATTTATCATCTAATAAATTCAGCTTTAATCACAGTATAAATGACACTTTACTATATATTCACATAGAAAACATCTGTTTTACACTGATATAATATTACACTGTTTTACTGTATTTATCATCTAATAAATTCAGCTTTAATCACAGGAATAAATGACACTTTACTATATATTCACATAGAAAACAGCTGTTTTACACTGATATAATATTACACTGTTTTACTGTATTTATCATCTAATAAATTCAGCTTTAATCACAGTATAAATGACACTTTACTATATATTCACATAGAAAACAGCTGTTTTACACTGATATAATATTACACTGTTTTACTGTATTTATCATCTAATAAATTCAGCTTTAATCACAGTATAAATGACACTTTACTATATATTCACATAGAAAACATCTGTTTTACACTGATATAATATTACACTGTTTTACTGTATTTATCATCTAATAAATTCAGCTTTAATCACTGGAATAAATGACACTTTACTATATATTCACATAGAAAACAGCTGTTTTACACTGATATAATATTACACTGTTTTACTGTATTCATGACCAGAAGAGACTCTTTTAAAAACGTTAAAAACTCTAATAATGTCATGTAGTGACACTATAATTTCTGTCACTTGTTTTCTTTAAATGTCTCATAATCACTCTTTGTTCTGCAGGAGTCGATTAATTTCCCTGAAGACTTTTCTGAGTATGAGAGTGGAACACAGGTGAACATCATCATCCTCATTGATTGATCCTGGATTACCGCGTGTGTGTATTTGAGTGTGTGTGTGTGATTTGTGAGTGTGTGTGTGCTCGTGCACGCGTGTGACCGTGTGTGTGTGTGTGTGTTTGAGTGTGTGTGTGTGTGTGTGTGTGTGTGTGTGTGTTCTCGTGTGAGCAGTGCTCTGTCCCCGCAGAGGAAGGTGATCCGCTGGCTGCTGAGTCACGACCCGGCGCTGCGTCCGACGGCGGTGGAGCTGCTGAAGAGCGATCTGCTTCCTCCGCCGCAGATGGAGGAGTCGGAGCTGCACGAGGTGCTGCAACACACCATGGCCAACGTCAGCGGGAAGGCCTATCGCACCATGGTCAACCAGCTGTTCTCGCAGAACGTCTCGCCGGTCATGGACTTCACCTACGACATCGACATCCACAAGGTGAAGATACTGACCACAAATCTGCTTTATTTTGATGCTTTTCTCATTTAACACAATAATCACTTTAAATAAAATATGGTGCAATAATAAATTTATTTTTTTGGGATTTTTTTAAATAACTTTTGTATTTATATCTATATATGAAAGCACTGATTTTAAATGAATATAAATATAATAAGTTATATTTTTGACTCATTTTAACTTTAATAAAAAGTTTATCAGTTTATCTTTTTATTACAAATTTTTAAAACCTGTCTTATTTGAACTATAAAGTTGCGAAAATATTCATTTTGTTATAAACTTTTATCTCTCCATATGGAAAGCTTTTTAAAAGCCTTAAATTTGAGTGTGTTTAATGTAATTTAGCAAAATGTGTGTGTGTTGTGTGGTGTGTGTGTGTCTGTGTGTGTGTGTTGTGTGGTGTGTGTGTGTGTGTGTGTGTGTGTTGTGTGGTGTGTGTGTGCAGGGCAGCTTCCACTTCTCCTCTGTTAAGCTGCAGCAGTGTGTGTACGAGACGGTCAGCAGGATCTTCAGACGACACGGTGAGTCAAAGCGTGGGATTCTGGGAGTCATGATGTCATAAACGGGATTATCCTGCTCTAACCTCTCAACTGTGTGATATTATAGAAATATTATTAATTTTCACAGCATTTAAATGTAAACCATATACAGTAGTACCTCGAGATACAAAAGGCTCAACTTACGAAAAATCCAAGTTACGAAAGCAAAGATAATTTTACTGCTCTACATACGAAAAGTTTTCAAGATACGACAGGTTTCTGAAAGTCCGAGATTCGCCCCATAACAATTTTGAAACTCGCGCCGCACGCCGCCATCTTAGTTATAGTAGACTCGCCACCATCCTCCTGCTCTCCCATTGGTTCCTGATGCTAGCCAAGCCATGAGATCCTTCTCTCTGATTGGACAGCATCCCTCCCATCATGCATCTTCTATACGCACGTGCTGGCGTGCTTCAGCTCAGCCACTCCACACCCCAAACTTTACATTTATTATGTGTTTTTTGTAAAGTTAAGTGTACGTACGTTATCTGCCGTTTGTCCTCCTCTGCCGCCACTTTCGGAGATAGCCTCACTCGAAAGGTAAGCTTCGACATTTTACGTTATTTCATTGTTTATAGGTCAATTTAGCTTTATTATGAAATGTAATGGGGTGTTTTTGGAGGGCTTGGAACGGATTAGCCATTTTACATGTAAAATGTGTTCCAAGATACGAAAAACTCATTAAACGAAGGCCGCCTCGGAACGGATTAATTTCGTATCTCGAGGTACCACTGTAGTAACTATTTTATTATCATTCTTATTATACTAGATATAAATTAATTGTGTAAATATTATTCATTTGCACTGTATTAATATGTAAAGCATATCAGTCTATTATATTATATATAAATATTATAAATATTAATGTTCATAGCGTTAAAACATAAATCATATGTTAATTATATATATAAATTTAATTTATTATATAAATATGATTAGTTTTCGCAATATATGCTACATTATATTGTATTATATTCTTATTTTATTTATATATATATAATACATTTTCACATTATTCAAACATAAATCATATGGCCTATTTTATCACCATTCTTATTATATTAGCCTATTATATTATTAATTCTATAAACATTATTACCTTTCATATTATATATTAATTCTATAAATATATTTCACTTTCATAATATATATTACATTATAAATTAATTCTATAAATATTAACTTTCATAATATTATATTATAAATTAATTCTATAGATATTAACTTTCATAATATATAATAAATTAATTCTATAAATATTAATAGCTTTCATTATATATATATATTATAAATGAATTCTATAATATTATTAATTTTCACAATCTATATTATATTATAAATTAATTCTATAAATATTATTTTTCACAGTATAAACGTAAATCATATATCATATTATCATTTTATTGTATTATATTTAGATTAATTGTATAAATATAATTAATTTTCACAGCATTAAAATATAAACTTTTTGTGTTTATAAGGACAGAAAACAAACAAATCAATATTGATCAGAAATATTTTTAATAGAATGAATGGTCAGCGCAGAATCTGAACCGTGCGGCCTTTAATCTCTTGCGTGTCTGAAGGTGTTGCGTGTTCGTGGTCCGTGTAAACGCAGCACATGTGACGGAAATGCCGCCGCCGCTCAGGGGTCAAAGGGCACGAAATCCTGCCGTTTCTCTCCATTTATGAGTGCAATAAACGTCCGAGGAAAACATGTCTGGTATTGTTTGTGTTTATGGTGAATTATATTGTGGAGCTAAAGGGAAGTGCAGAAATGTTCTCTAATATCCTGTGAAGACCATCCGTTATTCGCAGCAGGTTTTGTGTTTTATTGCGTCGCAATGTTTGGCTGTAAACATCAGAAATCTGAGCTGGAAGAAACTAAAGCTATAACTGCTTTATTATTTAAAGACACAGTACACACTTAAAAGATATAGACAGATGTAGTTTCTGTGATAGAAACATTTATCAACCCTAAATGCAAACACGCCAAAATAATCAGCGGTTTTTAACTAAATATTGGGCTGAAAATGTTCTGAAAGACATGAAATAAGCTTCTGGGAATCAAAAAAATCACTGAATCATTTTCTTAATAGTCAATCCGCAACACTAGTAACATTTTGCAAAAGTAGTTGGTTGCTTCACTACAAAGTAGAGACTTTAGGAATATTATCGAGTAATGAATCAAATGAATCCTGAATCGTGTTGTTACGTACTGATAAACTAACACTTTGCAAATGTATCTGGTTACAAAGTAGGGACTTCTATGAACACTAATGATGAATGAATCAAATGAGTCGTTTGATGAGTCATTTGAAGTGGTTGAATGAAGCGTGTGCTGAAGTGATTGTGTGTCTGTCAGGTGCGGTTCGGCTGCAGACGCCGCTGCTCTTGCCCAGGGACAGACGTCTGTATGAAGGCTGTGAGACGGCGTGTTTCATGGATCACAGCGGGATGCTGGTGTCTCTGCCGTATGATCTGAGAGTGAGCGTCCGTCACAATAAGACTCGCGCATGCGTAAACTGCTCTGAATCAACATCTCTCTCTCCTTTTCTCTCATCAGCTGGCGTTTGCCAGATTTGTGGCCAGAAACAACATTTCACATCTCAAAAGGTACTTTGTGTTTCGTGAATTACTGTTCAAGAATCATGTATGAATTCTGTAGTTACGATTTTTTGATCAGTCGTTGTATGTAATATGTAATATGACTCATTAAAATACATTAAACTGCTGGTAATGTTTCTGAAAGAGTCTCAAAGCTGAATATATTAGATCATAAATACAGGATTATATCAATGTAAAACAGCTGTTTTGTACACTTATACTATATAATTTGAATATGTAATGTGTATATGTATATAGTGTAAAACTACTGTTTTACTGTATTTTTGATCTTGGTGAGCCGAAGGGAAAAATCCTATTTATTCCAAACATCTGTGCGGTTGCGCTTTGGTGGATAGTGCAGTGAGTGTGTAAGTGTGTGAGTCAGTGAGTCAGTGAGTCAGTGAGTCAGTGAGTCAGTGAGTCAGTGAGTCAGTGAGTCAGTGAGTCAGTGAGTCAGTGAGTCAGTGAGTCAGTGAGTCAGTGAGTCAGTGAGTCAGTGAGTCAGTGAGTCAGTGAGTCAGTGAGTCTGTGAGTCTGTGAGTCTGTGAGTCTGTGAGTCAGTGAGTCAGTGAGTCAGTGAGTCAGTGAGTCAGTGAGTCAGTGAGTCAGTGAGTCAGTGAGTCAGTGAGTCAGTGAGTCAGTGAGTCAGTGAGTCTGTGAGTCTGTGAGTCTGTGAGTCTGTGAGTCAGTGAGTCTGTGAGTCAGTGAGTGTGTGAGTGTGTGAGTCAGTGCTGATGTGTTGGTTTTTGCAGGTACAGTATCGAGCGCGTGTTCCGGCCGAGGAAGCTGGATCGGGCTCATCCCAGGGAACTGATGGAGTGTGCGTTTGACATTGTCGTTCCCATCAGCAACACACTCCTGCCGGACGCCGAGGCCATATACACCGTGTCTGAGATCATTCAGGAGTTCAGCGCCTTACAGGTACAGCAGCAGAGAACAGTGTCTGCTGCAACACACAGATATCAAACCAAATCAATGCAAAACGATCCATTAAAATCATTTAATCCATTGCATCACCCTGAATCATCTTTACCTGTTCCTTCATAAGTTTGTGGAGCTGATTCCAAAAATAGTCACACTTTCTCACAAAATATCATGTGCATTTCAGAGCTTTTTTTGCTTTTAATAACCTAAACCAAACTTAACGAAGAGTGACTGAATTATTCATTTGATTCATTCAGAAAATGAATGAGTCATTGAATCATTCCCTCCTTCCTTTGATTCGTTCTAAACTTGTATTTTTGTAGAGATCTTTGAATGTAATATTTAACCTGTTTTTAAATACTTGCCACCAAAGTATTTTAGTGTTAATCTATCAAAAAGTCTGTGCTTTTAAACAGAAGAAAACATTTTATTCTCGTTTCAATCATTCCTCCTTCATCAACACTTTATCAGCTCTTGTTTCATAAAAAGCGTTATGTTGAACAAAAAGGTGAGAAAAGCGTGTGTTTTTAGAAAGACTGTCACATCGTCATCTTCATCGGCTTGTTTCTGCTTCTTCTTCGCCTGTGTTTTAATCAGGAGGTTCTGATGTCACAGCGCCACCTACAGTATAACATGAAAACACAAAGCCCAACATTTCTCTCAATATACAGTAATGCCTTGAGATACGAGCATACAGACATACGGGTGTTCTGAGATACGAGCAAGCCTTCCAGCAATTGTTTGCTTTGAGATATGAGTAAAGATTTGAGATACGAGCAGATTACAGAATTCCACGCTGCATCACTCCTTCACTTCTTCGTTCATTTTTGGTCTTTTATTTCTTAAGGGAAAAAATGATTTGAGGCATAACTGTATGACAATTATTATTGTTTACACTCACATTCCTGCATTTATCAGCTGCTTTTATCATCGCATTCAAGAAACACATTGACATTCTAATCAGTTCTTGCTTTCCCTGGGAATCGAACCCATGACCTTGACGTTGCAAGCACTGCTCTCTACTTTTTGTATTTTCTGTTTTAAAATGCACTTGTGTGTGTCTGACAGTGTTGCTCGTGTGTGTGTGTGTGTGTGTCTGATGAGCTGCGTCTGGTTTCAGGACAGAAACTACACTGTCCACCTGAATCACACCAGTTTGCTGAAGGCCGTCCTGCTTCACTGCGGCGTTCCAGAAGATAAACTGACTCAGGCCTCCAACATCCTGTGTGACGCCACGGTGAGAAACACACGAGCAATGAGATCTCAAATATCTGTTCCACTCTTCAGTGCATCAGTCCGGTGAACTCTGAACTCTGAGCAGTTCAACCGAGTAAAACTAAACATCCATTTATTACTATTATAACTATATACTAATACTAATATATACACTATTCATTACTATTTTAATGTAAAATAAAAAATTATTTATAATAAGAATCATATTTTTTGGTAAAATAAGTGGAAATTGCATTGCTAAAGGGAATGTATAAGTATAATTTTATTATTGCATTTATAAATACTGTAAAGACATGTATTTAAAACATTTAATACTATAAATGTGTATTATAACAACTGTTATTTAGAACAGGAGTTAAAATTTTAAGTATAAAACAACGTTTATCCTGAATGACAAAACTTTAGCAACAAATGAACTTGATCTCACTTTCCTCTCATTCACCACAAATCCAGATGTTTCTGTGTGCTTCTGTGTTCTGCAGGCTTGATGAATGTTTAAGTGATAATTAATTTAATGTTTAAGTTTAGAATGTTTCACATGATAAAAAAAAGAAAGAAAATTCCCTGTCATTGCGCTGAAAGTGTGAGTAATTAATGAGAAAGTCTGCTGACGGTGGAGAATGATGATGTTTTAACACAAAGCTCCTTGAGTGTAAGTGAGCAGAACTGAAGAAAATATGAAGTGTGTGTTATTGATGTTTTATGATACATCAGTGAGAGTGTGTGTGAGTGTGTCGTATTCCTGCGGGTTCACATGAGCTTCTGCTGTTATGTAACGTGGATTTTATTTCTGTCTCTCTCTCTCTCTCTCTTTCTGTCTCTCTCTCTCTGTCTCTCTCTCTCTGTCTCTCTCTCTCTGTCTCTCTCTCTCTGTCTCTCTCTCTCTCTTTCTGTCTCTCTCTCTCTGTCTCTCTCTCTCTCTCTCTCTCTCTCTCTCTCTCTCTCTGTCTCTCTCTCTCTCTCTCTCTCTCTCTCTCTCTCTGTCTCTCTCTCTCTCTGTCTCTCTCTCTCTCTCTCCCTCACTCTTTCACTGCTGTGAGTGAGAGCGCTCCTAAGTGAGTTTTCTACTTTCTTATTTTCCCCTCCTTTTTTTTGAGTTGCAAAAAACTGTGGTTTATAAGTGAAGTTTTAAAGTGTCTTAGCTGACTTTGGTCGGCGTGCTCCGAGCAATGGAGGCAAACGCGGGGGGTTTCCTCGGCATGACTGTCAGGCATGGCTGTAAATGTATGCCTGACGCTTCAGTGTCAGTGGAAGACTGTTTGTTAGCTGTGAGTTCAGTGATCGGTGGAGCCAACATAAGATCGGCGTCACGCATGAACAAAGCTATAGTGCTGTTTCTGAGTGAAATTCAGATGGTGGATGACTTGATTGAGAGTGGGTTAACGATCAAAGACACGTTTATAAATGTTATGCCCTTGTCCAGTCCAACCAAAAAAGTTGTTCTTTCAAATGTGCCGCCGTTTGTCACGAACGATAAGTTAGAGGAGATTCTTAAAAGGTACGGGAAGCTAATGAGCCCTGTAAAGATGATTCCTCTCGGCTGTAAGAACGCCGAACTCAGGCATGTGATGTCGTTCAGACGACAAGTTATAATGATCATGAATTCACAAAATGAGGCTTTGAATTTGTCCGTCAAGCTTAGCATTGATGGTAAGGACTACACGATTTTTATCAGTTCGGAGACAATGAAATGTTTCGTGTGTGGTGAGTTTGGGCATGTTCGGCAGAATTGCCTGAAAAAAAACGGTATAAATGCCAATGTTGCCACTGCAGCTGCCGCTGTAGAGGAAAAGAGCCAGACAAACAGTGATTTTAATGCGACTGTATCATCAGAGTCGTCAGGTGTTGAAAGACCCACAGTGAGTCCCTCGCATGAGGAGAGTGTAGAGTCTGACAACACAAGAGAAGCTTCTGTAAGTGTCTCTGAGAACAGGACTGAAGCCCAGGAAGACACTGATGATCCTCAGAGTCAGGTAGAGCAGGCTCAGTCTACCAACACAACACTAGACACTGAGGAAATGAACAGTCAAAGTGTGGAAGATGTGGACAGTCAGGAGTTGAGTGTATGCTTACAAACTGATGAGTCTGATGATGATGATGATGATGTTGAGAGCATTTTAGATGATAATGGTGCTGGTAATAGACCGAAACTCTATTCCCTCAAACAAATCAATGATTTTTTAGATTGTACCAAAGGACTTCGCAAGCCCAAGATTGAGACCTTTTTCCCTGATTTAAGTTTGTTTTTGGCATCTGGCACGACTGCTATGAAAAAAACTTCCTTTGATGAGCTGGATAAGCAGAAACGCTACCGTCTTAAAAAGATCCTGAGCAATGTTAGAGTGTCTTTGCAATCACGTAAGAAATGAGTGGTCTAGTTTTATCAGAATGCTTTTCTCTTTTTCTTTTTCTTTTTTCCTTTAGCATCATGGCACCTTTATGTTTTGGTTCTTTAAATATCAATGGGTGTCGTGATGCTGTGAAAAGGGTTTCCCTTTTTGATTATATAAATTTGAAACACTGTAGTGTGATTTGTTTGCAAGAGACTCACACAGATGTGGATAATGAGGTCCAGTGGCAGAGTGAATGGTGCGGACAGGCCGTTTTAAGCCATGCCTCTAGTAATAGTGCAGGAGTCGCTATTCTTTTTGGATCTGAATTTAAGGATCAGAATGTGGTTGTTTTTGATATTTTACCCGGCAGAATGCAAAGAGTGGATGTTAATTTGCATGATATTGACTTTTCATTTTTTAATATTTATGCCCCTAATATCGGGACAGAACGTGGCTTGTTCTTTGACAAACTCAACACAGCGTTAAGCAGTGTTCCACAGGGCAGGACTGTTGTACTGGCTGGAGATTTTAACTGCACCTTAGATCACACACTAGACCGCAATCATGGGGAACCTCATAGTTCATCAGCAGATGTTCTTAGAAAATTAATCCTATACCATGATCTTGTAGACGTGTGGAGAGAAGCTTCTCCTGATGTAAAGCAGTACACATGGATGAAAGTTAACTCTAATATGATTTCTGAAGCAAGGCTTGATAGAATTTATGTGCAAAGAACTGCCAGTGAAAAGTTTTCAAATAGTCTTCTGTCAGGAGTATTCTGCACACAAGAAGAACAATCTTGAGAACAAAATGAAACAACTTGAGCAAGACATTTTGCAGTTTGACATTGAAGAGTCTGATGGAAGTACTGGTGAAGTTTTGGAGACAAGGAAAATTCTTCTCCATAATCTCCTGGAAGAGAGAGCTAAAGAGACTCTGGTTCGCTCAAGGTTCACGTCTTTTAATTGCATGGATGCTCCAACATCATTCTTTTTCAACTTTGAAAAGAAAGTTGATAATAGGAAAATTTTAAGACGTCTGAAACTCCCTGAAGGAGGTGAAACAACTGAAGAACATGAAATAATCACCCATGCACTGAGTTTTTATGAAAGTCTTTACACAGCAGAAGCATGTGATGGAGAAACAGCAGAAACACTTCTTCAGGATCTGCCTCATCTGACGGAGAGAGATCACTCCAGACTCGATCAGCCTTTGCTGATGGAGGAACTGACTGCTGCTATCAAAGACATGTCTTCAGGAAAAGTCCCAGGTTTGGATGGTTTAACAGCAGAGTTTTATAAACAGTTTTGGCCAGCCATTGGTGAAGACTTGTTCTCAGTGTTTTTAGAGTGCTTTGATAGTGAACGCTTACCATTGAGTCTGCGGAGAGCAGTGATCACCTTGCTGCCCAAGAAGGGGGATCTTGCTGACATAAGGAACTGGCGACCAGTGTCTCTGCTTGGAGTGGATTACAAGATCTTCTCCAAAGCCTTAACTAATAGACTAAAACTGTATATATCAACAATAATTCACGCAGACCAGTCATATTGTATTCCGAACCGTACAATATTTGACAATTTGTTTCTGGTTCGTGATTTGATTTCATTTGCCAGAGGCAAAAATCTTAATGTAGGGTTTTTATCTTTGGACCAGGAAAAGGCTTTTGATCGTGTAGATCATGACTTTCTTTTTAAATGTTTTGAAGCTTTTGGATTTGGTCCTTTATTTATTTCCTATGTTAAATTATTATATGCTGATATATACAGCATTTTAAAAATCAATGGTTCATTGTCAAGACCTTTTTTAGTGAGCAGAGGCATACGGCAAGGATGCAGTATGTCAGGCATTTTATACGCCATTGCCATCGAACCATTACTGACTGTTTTAAGGCGTCAACTGCGTGGGATTTCAACGGTGGATGTTTCTTCTTCAGAGACGGTGACTGTTAAACTCAGCGCTTACGCTGATGATGTCACTGTTGTGATCCGATCCACGCCTACAGAAATGGAGATGGATCCTTCCCCGAGTGTCCTATAGAGGGAGAGTCCTTGTGGTGAACAATCTAGCAGCATCTATGCTGTGGCATCGTCTGACTGTTATTGATCCTCCGGGAGACTTACTACAAAAACTACAAAAGGTTTTTGTTGACTTTTTCTGGGATGGTTTCCACTGGCTTCCTCCTGGAATTTTATACTTGCCAGTTAATGAAGGAGGACAAGGACTAATTGAACTAACAGCCAAAGTCAGAGCTCTGAGACTAAAATCTGCCCAAAAACTGCTTTTTTCTACAGAGTTTGTCCCCTGGGTGTCATTTGGACTCACGTTATTGCGATCGCTGTGTGGCATTGAGCTTGACAAGCAACTGTTCTTAATGGCACCTTTTAATGGAAGGGTTACGTCTGGTCTTAATTTTTATGCATCAGTTTTAAAATCTTGGAATGTGTTTAAAGTGTCCAGGTCAGAAAATGATCATTATGGGATAGATGAACCATTGTTTTTTAATCCTTTTTTAGGGAATGTTTGTGTGTCTAACAACATTGCTCTGCAATGCATGAGGAAAGGTTTTACTAAAGTCAGACACTTGATTGACTTGGACTCAAAAGAGTGGAGATCAGCAGAAGAGATTGCTAGACAGGTCGAAGTAAGGTCTGTGAGAGTGGTGGAGCATTTGCTTTTAGGACTGAAGTCTGCCTTTCCTCTTCCTCTTTTACAGTTTTTAAACCATTCTTTGGAGGGAGGGCCTTTACAGGTCTCCTTCCCTGAATTAAGTGTGTCACCTAAAGTTTCCTCTGAAACCAACCAAGTTGGAAAATTATTACAATTGGAGAGATTAGAAGAGCTAATTTTTCAAACAGCGGGGAAGAAAGAGCTATATCAAGCCTGTGTAAAAACTGCCTATTTTAATGATCTTCATGTAAGACATGATACGAAATGGAGAGAAAAGCTCGCAGTTGCAGACCATATTCTCCCTTCCTGGAGGCTGTTTTATAAAAGCCCTCTTCCCAAGCGCTCAGGGGATCTCCAGTGGAGAATACTGCACTGTGTGCTCGCCACTAACGTGTTTGTTTCCAGATTCAACCTAAATGTTTTACCAGTGTGTCTTTTCTGTAACAGTAACGAAACTGTTTTTCATGTTTTTATTGAATGTCCGAGGTTGGTCCCACTTTTCGCGCTGCTGGAGAGAACTGTGACAGGACTGGGTTTTGATTTTAACCAAGTTATTTTTATCTTTGGATGTAAATATTCCAAAGCAAACAAAGAAAGATGCACTGTGGCTAATTTTATACTTGGGCAAGCAAAACTAGCCATTTGGAAGACCTGTAGACTGGCTCTTGAAGGGCGAATGGTTGATGTGATCAGAATGTTTACGGCGTTGGTTGAATCCAGAATCAGAGTTGAGTGTGTGTTTTTTAACAGTACTGGAAACATGGTTGATTTTATGCGTAAGTGGTGTGTAAACAGTGGGTTGTTTGTGTTTTATGAAGAGGACCTTTTATCATTTATTTGGTGATTCTTTTTTTGCTTATATAGTGCATTAATAATGCATTCCGTTTCATAAGTAATTATAAATGCATTGTAATATTCACAGACTCCTCGTTTGTGGTGTGTTTTAATGCTTTATAGTTAATATACTATATATTATAAAGGCTGTTAACAATAGATAAGCATTATAACTGTTATTATTAATTATTATTAATTATTAATGCATTAAAAATACTTTTATAATGCATCTTATCGAGGCCTGTCACAATTTGTTTTTATAATGAATCATTTAAATTATATTATATATAATATAATACAGTCTGAATAAACCCACAAGCATTGATTTCATATTAATAATCTCAAATAATATAATCTAAAATAAATAAATAAATGATATAAAATAACGTTGTATAAAATATCAAATAAAATTATGTAATATAGTATAATATAAAATAATATGATATCAAATAAAATCATGTAATATAGTATAATATAAAATAATATTATATAAAATAAAATAATTCAATATAAAATAAAATAATATAATGCAGTCTGAATAAACCAAAAAGCCTTGATTTCATATTAATGATATAAAATAATATAGTATGAAATAATATAATCTAAAATAAAAATAGATAAAAAATAATAATATGATATAAAATGATATAAAATAAAATGATATCCAATAAAATTATGTAATATAGTATAATATAAAATAATATTATATAAAATACAAATAATATGAAATAAAATAATAAACCCACAAGCAATGATTTCGTATTAATAATATAATTTTGTTTGAAGGAAGGCTCAATACATTTAATGTACATTTAATGGCATTTTTATAAACGCTTACATTTGATTGAAATGCAAATGTACCTTGATCAGTCGATTAATCCGTAGTGGTGACCGGCTTAATTCAAAAGCGCTGGAGTGAAGCGTGATCAGACCCCTGATGTGTTGGTCAGTTGCAGACGCTGTACAGGTTCATCGAGCAGAAGGGCGTCCTGCAGGATCTGCTGCCTCTCTTTAACTCGCTCAGCAAACAGAAGAGCGCGGCCGTCGCGCAGATGGCCAAACAAGGCCAGAAGGACCTGGAGGAGCTCGTCAACCTCCTGAAGAAGCTGGCGGTCCGGCTGCAGGTGTGCCGCGCTTTCAGTTCGTCACGAGTGCTGAACGAGTGTGTGTGTGTGTGTGTGTGTGTGACGTTCTTCCTCTGAACGCTGCAGGTGGTGGTGAATCTCGGCCTGGTCTATAAGGTCCAGCATCACTGCGGCGTCATTTTCCAGTTCGTGGCGTTCATCAGGAAGCGGAAACGCACCGTCCCGGATATCCTGGCGGCCGGCGGACGCTACGATCATCTGGTAACACCGACACACACACACTCATGCATTTATCAGCTGCTTTTATCATCGCATTCAAGAAACACATTGACATTCTAATCAGTTCTTGCTTTCCCTGGGAATCGAACCCATGACCTTGATGTTGCAAGCGCTGCTCTCTACTGTTAGACACACAGGGAAGACTGAATAAATGATGGCTAATTAAGTTTAGAAAATGTTAAACTCGCGTCAACCTCGATCGTATCTTCATCGTTGTTTATTCTTTTCTTACAACTAACCGTTTAAATCTCTTATTGTGCCACATTATTAAAGTTCATAATGTTGTTTTGGCATCTCCTGAAACAGATTTACATGCATCTAAAGTCAAACACACTGTATTTGTGTCATAATATCATGAGCTCTTTCTCTCCGCGTCTGAAACGCTTCGTTTGTAGATTCAGTCTCTCTAAGCCCCGCCCCTCTGAGAGCTGCTCTGCTCTGATTGGTCAGAACACAAGCACTCATTATCATATGTGAATCTCAGCTCTTGATTGGCAGATACGAACAGTAACGATGGTGTGTTTTACCGTATCAATCAGAAACAACACACACTCTTCCAGGAATTGAGGGCGGAGCCAACAGAAGCCAATCAGCCAGTCAACACCAGAGGCGGGGCTTATGCTAACTTATGCAACACTATCATTATTTATCATCCTTTCCTGTAGAGAGCAGTAGAGAGCAGTGCTTGCAACATCAAGGTCATGGGTTTGATTCCCAGGGAAAGCAAGAACTGATTAGAATGTCAATGTGTTTCTTGAACGCGGTGATGAAAGCAGCTGAGAAACGCGTGTTCTCTATGGTAAAG
>JAWRVZ010000137.1:415000-442500 GCA_037043235.1 Rhodeus uyekii
TCAGTCCATCACTCTTTCATCACTCCATCACTCTTTCATCAGTCATAACTCTTTCATAACTCCATCACTCTTTCATCAGCCCATCACTCTTTCATCACTCCATCACTCTTTCATCAGTCATCACTCTTTCATCAGTCATCACTCTTTCATCAGTCATCACTCTTTCATCAGCCCATCACTCTTTCATCAGTCATCACTCTTTCATCACTCCATCACTTTCATCAGTCCATCACTCTTTCATCAGTCATCACTCTTTCATCACTCCATCACTCTTTCATCAGCCCATCACTCTTTCATCAGTCCATCACTCTTTCATCACTCCATCATCACTCTTTCATCAGTCCATCACTCTTTCATCACTCCATCACTCTTTCATCAGCCCATCACTCTTTCATCAGCCCATCACTCTTTCATCAGTCCATCACTCTTTCATCAGTCCATCACTCTTTCATCAGCCCATCACTCTTTCATCAGTCCATCACTCTTTCATCAGTCCATCACTCTTTCATCAGTCCATCACTCTTTCATCACTCCATCACTCTTTCATCACTCCATCACTCTTTCATCACTCCATCACTCTTTCATCAGTCATCACTCTTTCATCACTCCATCACTCTTTCATCAGTCCATCACCTCTTTCATTACTCCATCACCTCTTTCATCAGTCCATCACTCTTTCATCAGTCCATCACTCTTTCATCACTCCATCACTCTTTCATCACTCCATCACTCTTTCATCAGCCCATCACCTCTTTCATCACTCCATCACTCTTTCATCAGTCCATCACTCTTTCATCAGTCCATCACTCTTTCATCAGCCCATCACCTCTTTCATCACTCCATCACTCTTTCATCACTCTTTCATCACTCCATCATCACTCCATCACCTCTTTCATCACTCCATCACTCTTTCATCAGCCCATCACCTCTTTCATCACTCCATCACTCTTTCATCACTCCATCACCTCTTTCATCACTCCATCACTTTCATCAGCCCATCACCTCTTTCATCACGCTTTCATCAGCCCATCACCTCTTTCATCACTCCATCACTCTTTCATCAGCCCATCACCTCTTTCATCACTCCATCACCTCTTTCATCAGTCCATCACTCTTTCATCACTCCATCACTCTTTCATCACTCTTTCATCACTCCATCATCACTCCATCACCTCTTTCATCACTCCATCACCTCTTTCATCACTCCATCACTCTTTCATCAGCCCATCACCTCTTTCATCACTCCATCACTCTTTCATCACTCCATCACCTCTTTCATCACTCCATCACTTTCATCAGCCCATCACCTCTTTCATCACTCCATCACGCTTTCATCAGCCCATCACCTCTTTCATCACTCCATCACTCTTTCATCAGCCCATCACCTCTTTCATCACTCCATCACCTCTTTCATCAGTCCATCACTCTTTCATCAGTCCATCACTCTTTCATCACTCCATCACTCTTTCATCAGCCCATCACTCTTTCATCAGTCCATCACTCTTTCATCAGCCCATCACTCTTTCATCAGTCCATCACTCTTTCACCAGCCCATCACTCTTTCATCACTCCATCACTCTTTCATCACTCCATCACTCTTTCATCACTCCATCACCTCTTTCATCACTCCATCACTCTTTCATCACTCCATCACTCTTTCATCAGCCCATCACCTCTTTCATCACTCCATCACCTCTTTCATCAGTCCATCACTCTTTCATCAGTCCATCACTCTTTCATCAGTCCATCACTCTTTCATCACTCCATCACTCTTTCATCAGTCCATCACTCTTTCATCAGCCCATCACTCTTTCATCAGTCCATCACTCTTTCACCAGCCCATCACTCTTTCACCAGCCCATCACTCTTTCATCACTCCATCACTCTTTCATCAGTCATCACTCTTTCATCAGTCATCACTCTTTCATCAGCCCATCACTCTTTCATCAGTCCATCACCTATTTCATCACTCCATCACTCTTTCATCACTCCATCACTCTTTCATCAGCCCATCACTCTTTCATCAGTCCATCACTCTTTCACCAGCCCATCACTCTTTCATCACTCCATCACTCTTTCATCAGTCCATCACTCTTTCATCACTCCATCACTCTTTCATCAGCCCATCACTCTTTCAGCACTCCATCACTCTTTCATCACTCCATCACTCTTTCATCAGCCCATCACCTCTTTCATCACTCCATCACCTCTTTCATCAGTCCATCACTCTTTCATCAGTCCATCACTCTTTCATCAGTCATCACTCTTTCATCACTCCATCACTCTTTCATCACTCCATCACTCTTTCATCAGCCCATCACTCTTTCATCACTCCATCACTTTCATCACTCCATCACTCACTCCATCACTCTTTCATCAGTCCATCACTCTTTCATCAGTCCATCACTCTTTCATCAGTCCATCACTCTTTCATCTCTCCATCACTCTTTCATCACTCCATCACTCTTTCATCACTCCATCACTCTTTCATCAATCATCACTCCTTCATCAGCCCATCACTCTTTCATCACCCATCACTCTTTCATCACTCTTTCATCACTCCATCACTCTTTCATCACTCCATCACTCTTTCATCACTCCATCACTCTTTCATCACTCCATCACTCTTTCATCACTCCATCACTCTTTCATCAGCCCATCACTCTTTCATCACTCCATCACTCTTTCATCAGTCATCACTCTTTCATCACTCCATCACTCTTTCATCACTCCATCACTCTTTCATCACTCCATCACTCTTTCATCACTCCATCACTCTTTCATCAGTCCATCACTCTTTCATCAGTCATCACTCTTTCATCACTCCATCACTCTTTCATCACTCCATCACTCTTTCATCAGTCATCACTCTTTCATCACTCCATCACTCTTTCATCAGTCCATCACTCTTTCATCAGTCCATCACTCTTTCATCAGTCCATCACTCTTTCATCAGTCCATCACTCCATCACTCTTTCATCACTCCATCACTCTTTCATCACTCCATCACTCTTTCATCAGTCATCACTCTTTCATCACTCCATCACTCTTTCATCAGTCATCACTCTTTCATCACTCCATCACTCTTTCATCAGTCCATCACTCTTTCATCAGTCCATCACTCTTTCATCAGTCATCACTCTTTCATCACTCCATCACTCTTTCATCACTCCATCACTCTTTCATCACTCCATCACTCTTTCATCACTCCATCACTCTTTCATCAGTCATCACTCTTTCATCACTCCATCACTCTTTCATCAGTCATCACTCTTTCATCACTCCATCACTCTTTCATCACTCCATCACTCTTTCATCAGTCCATCACTCTTTCATCAGTCCATCACTCTTTCATCAGTCCATCACTCTTTCATCAGTCCATCACTCTTTCATCAGTCCATCACTCTTTCATCAGTCATCACTCTTTCATCACTCCATCACTCTTTCATCACTCCATCACTCTTTCATCACTCCATCACTCTTTCATCAGTCATCACTCTTTCATCACTCCATCACTCTTTCATCAGTCCATCACTCTTTCATCAGCCCATCACTCTTTCATCAGCCCATCACTCTTTCATCACTCCATCACTCTTTCATCACTCCATCACTCTTTCATCAGTCCATCACTCTTTCATCAGTCCATCACTCTTTCATCAGTCCATCACTCTTTCATCAGTCATCACTCTTTCATCACCCATCACTCTTTCATCACTCCATCACTCTTTCATCACTCCATCACTCTTTCATCACTCCATCACTCTTTCATCAGTCATCACTCTTTCATCACTCCATCACTCTTTCATCAGTCCATCACTCTTTCATCAGTCCATCACTCTTTCATCAGTCCATCACTCTTTCATCAGTCCATCACTCTTTCATCACTCCATCACTCTTTCATCACTCCATCACTCTTTCATCACTCCATCACTCTTTCATCAGTCATCACTCTTTCATCAGTCATCACTCTTTCATCAGTCATCACTCTTTCATCACTCCATCACTCTTTCATCACTCCATCACTCTTTCATCACTCCATCACTCTTTCATCAGTCCATCACTCTTTCATCAGTCATCACTCTTTCATCACTCCATCACTCTTTCATCACTCCATCATAACTCACCCAGCATTATTTAACGAAAATCAAATCATTACAGTATCTTTTTGTTTTTGATATGAAACAGTCTCAGCTCTCACATTTCAATCACTTTTATTATGAATTTCAATCAATAAACATCTATCTCCCCCTCTCTCTCTCACTCCCCCTCTCTCTCATCTGTCCATCAGAGAGATTTCAGAGAGCGCTTCTCTCCAGAATCCTAAGGGATCATCCGTGGGAAACTCAGGTGATTTATTTACGTTTTTTTTATCATTCATATCCGGTTCTTGTTTTTTAACATTATTGATTTATTTACATAGATTTCTTTGGAAAAATCGTCCATTCTTTCATTCCTGTTCATTCTGTGTAATTCATCCTCTTCCTTCCTTTCTCCTTTCCTTCTTTCCTGTGTAATCTTTTCCTCCTTTTCTTTCTTTCTTTTTAATTTTGTTTCTTTATTCCTTCTTCCTTTCCTTCATTCCTTAGTAAGAGCGATATGACAAATCTTATTTTACTTTATCTAATTTCATTTCATTATTTTATATTATTAAAAAATAAGAACAAAGATCTCATTAATCTATTAATTCCGCGTGATTCTTATAATCTCATTACTCGGCTCAGATCACGTCCAGTTCCAGAACGGCTGCTTTATTGATCCATTAAAAGCTGCTCTGGCGTTTAAAGCCTGAGAAACGGCAGATGTGTGACTGGAGCTGGTGTGTTTGTGTTCAGGTGTGTCTGAATCCCACGGGAGCGTCGGCGTGTCCTTGAACGTGAACCTCGTCCCGCCGGACAAGATCTCGTCCAGCTCGCGCCGCAGATACGAGACGCAGGTCAGATGATCTCATGTTCTCCTCATCCTTTAAGACCTGTAGAGAACACATGTTCCCCTTACACACACACACACACACACACACACACATTTACGTCTTTTTAATCCACAAGCCCAGTGTTGCGTTTTGACATTTCCCTTTGACGTTTTCACACTCATCAAGCCGTCAAACGAGGAGAAAGATGTTCATTTCAGCTCGATTGCTGTTTAATTCAGCGTGTGAATCCTCAGGACAGCGGGATTTTCCCTTCGGATGAAATAATGACTCAGAAATAATGATTCTCCGTCTAGAGAAGAGCCAGCGAAGCAAAGCTGCCTTCATTTGATCAACAAATACAGTAAAACAGCTGTTATGAATCAGCAGAACTGTGTTCAACACTGATGATAATCATAAACGTTTGTTGATCATCATATTAGAATCATGTAATGATGCTGAAAATTCAGCTTTAATCACAGGAATAAATGACACTTTACTATATATTCACATAGAAAACAGCTGTTTTACACTGATATAATATTACACTGTTTTACTGTATTTATCATCTAATAAATTCAGCTTTAATCACAGGAATAAATGACACTTTACTATATATTCACATAGAAAACAGCTGTTTTACACTGATATAATATTACACTGTTTTACTGTATTTATCATCTAATAAATTCAGCTTTAATCACAGTATAAATGACACTTTACTATATATTCACATAGAAAACATCTGTTTTACACTGATATAATATTACACTGTTTTACTGTATTTATCATCTAATAAATTCAGCTTTAATCACTGGAATAAATGACACTTTACTATATATTCACATAGAAAACAGCCGTTTTACACTGATATAATATTACACTGTTTTACTGTATTTATCATCTAATAAATTCAGCTTTAATCACAGGAATAAATGACACTTTACTATATATTCACATAGAAAACATCTGTTTTACACTGATATAATATTACACTGTTTTACTGTATTTATCATCTAATAAATTCAGCTTTAATCACAGGAATAAATGACACTTTACTATATATTCACATAGAAAACAGCTGTTTTACACTGATATAATATTACACTGTTTTACTGTATTTATCATCTAATAAATTCAGCTTTAATCACAGGAATAAATGACACTTTACTATATATTCACATAGAAAACAGCTGTTTTACACTCATATAATATTACACTGTTTTACTGTATTTATCATCTAATAAATCCAGCTTTAATCACAGGAATAAATGACACTTTACTATATATGCACATAGAAAACAGCTGTTTTACACTGATATAATATTACACTGTTTTACTGTATTTATCATCTAATAAATTCAGCTTTAATCACTGGAATAAATGACACTTTACTATATATTCACATAGAAAACAGCTGTTTTACACTCATATAATATTACACTGTTTTACTGTATTTATCATCTAATAAATTCAGCTTTAATCACAGGAATAAATGACACTTTACTATATATTCACATAGAAAACAGCTGTTTTACACTGATATAATATTACACTGTTTTACTGTATTTATCATCTAATAAATCCAGCTTTAATCACTGGAATAAATGACACTTTACTATATATTCACATAGAAAACAGCTGTTTTACACTCATATAATATTACACTGTTTTACTGTATTTATCATCTAATAAATTCAGCTTTAATCACAGGAATAAATGACACTTTACTATATATTCACATAGAAAACAGCTGTTTTACACTGATATAATATTACACTGTTTTACTGTATTTATCATCTAATAAATTCAGCTTTAATCACAGGAATAAATGACACTTTACTATATATTCACATAGAAAACAGCT
This sequence comes from Rhodeus uyekii, assembly GCA_037043235.1. Lineage (NCBI taxonomy): Eukaryota > Metazoa > Chordata > Actinopteri > Cypriniformes > Acheilognathidae > Rhodeus > Rhodeus uyekii. The sequence goes on from JAWRVZ010000137.1 coordinate 421,774, forward strand.
GTTTTACACTGATATAATATTACACTGTTTTACTGTATTTATCATCTAATAAATTCAGCTTTAATCACTGGAATAAATGACACTTTACTATATATTCACATAGAAAACAGCTGTTTTACACTGATATAATATTACACTGTTTTACTGTATTTATCATCTAATAAATTCAGCTTTAATCACTGGAATAAATGACACTTTACTATATATTCACATAGAAAACAGCCGTTTTACACTGATATAATATTACACTGTTTTACTGTATTTATCATCTAATAAATTCAGCTTTAATCACTGGAATAAATGACACTTTACTATATATTCACATAGAAAACAGCCGTTTTACACTGATATAATATTACACTGTTTTACTATATTATCATCTAATAAATTCAGCTTTAATCACAGGAATAAATGACACTTTACTATATATTCACATAGAAAACAGCTGTTTTACACTGATATAATATTACACTGTTTTACTGTATTTATCATCTAATAAATTCAGCTTTAATCACAGGAATAAATGACACTTTACTATATATTCACATAGAAAACAGCTGTTTTACACTGATATAATATTACACTGTTTTACTGTATTTATCATCTAATAAATTCAGCTTTAATCACAGGAATAAATGACACTTTACTATATATTCACATAGAAAACAGCTGTTTTACACTGATATAATATTACACTGTTTTACTGTATTTATCATCTAATAAATTCAGCTTTAATCACTGGAATAAATGACACTTTACTATATATTCACATAGAAAACAGCTGTTTTACACTGATATAATATTACACTGTTTTACTGTATTTATCATCTAATAAATTCAGCTTTAATCACAGGAATAAAGGACACTTTACTATATATTCACATAGAAAACAGCCGTTTTACACTGATATAATATTACACTGTTTTACTATATTATCATCTAATAAATTCAGCTTTAATCACAGGAATAAATGACACTTTACTATATATTCACATAGAAAACAGCTGTTTTACACTGATATAATATTACACTGTTTTACTGTATTTATCATCTAATAAATTCAGCTTTAATCACAGGAATAAATGACACTTTACTATATATTCACATAGAAAACAGCTGTTTTACACTGATATAATATTACACTGTTTTACTGTATTTATCATCTAATAAATTCAGCTTTAATCACAGGAATAAATGACACTTTACTATATATTCACATAGAAAACAGCTGTTTTACACTGATATAATATTACACTGTTTTACTGTATTTATCATCTAATTAATTCAGCTTTAATCACAGGAATAAATGACACTTTACTATATATTCACATAGAAAACAGCTGTTTTACACTGATATAATATTACACTGTTTTACTGTATTTATCATCTAATAAATTCAGCTTTAATCACAGGAATAAATGACACTTTACTATATATTCACATAGAAAACAGCTGTTTTACACTGATATAATATTACACTGTTTTACTGTATTTATCATCTAATAAATTCAGCTTTAATCACAGGAATAAATGACACTTTACTATATATTCACATAGAAAACAGCTGTTTTACACTGATATAATATTACACTGTTTTACTGTATTTATCGTCTAATAAATTCAGCTTTAATCACAGGAATAAATGACACTTTACTATATATTCACATAGAAAACAGCTGTTTTACACTGATATAATATTACACTGTTTTACTGTATTTATCATTAATAAATCCGGCTTTGATGAGAAGAGACTCTCAGAAGCACTGAAGTAAGGCTTTTGATTGCCAGTGTTTATACAATGAAAAGTCTCTGCATTTTTTCCATTATGAACTGATTCTGTGTTTCAGATTCAGACGCGGCTGCAGAATCTGAGCAGTGTTTTACAGAACAAGAGCAGCGACATCGAAGTGTTGGCAGTGAGTACATGATGTCATTAATGCTTTTATATAAAGAGACTCACATTACATTCAATTATGGCATATTAACACCACTGTACACACACAGACTCTCACACACACACACACTCTCACACAAGCGCACACACACACACACTCTCACACACTCTCACACACACACACTCATATATTTGTCATATATCATGGTTATATTGGTTCTGGTGGAGTGTAAACAGCAGAAGGAGGGGAGCTTGTCAGAGAGATTTATATTGTTTGCATATTTAGTTAATTAGTGGGAATCCAGTGGTTTGGTGTTTTTCTCCGTTACACCGTTTACAAACTCCATCCGATCCTGAGTCTCGGTTCAGACTCGACTGGAGAAGAAGCTCCTCGATCTCACACACACACACACAAAATCCTGCTGTCAATCCTTAACGAGCTTGTCAATCACTGTCACGCGTCACCAACAGCAATCAACACACAAACATGAGAAAACTAACTCGCATGATTCTGCTTGATAAGAGCGTCTTAAATCCAGACTAAAGTTCAGCAAATGTAGAAATTATAACTGGATTCAAGCAGCAAATGATGAAAGCAATGCAGAAATAATCAAATCAAGCTTTATACATTTGTGGTTGTTTGTAAATAAAAATAAAGTTCATTGGAAGATAATATTATAAACTCTTTGTGTCAGAAACATTGTTTCTAAAAATAAGAATCATTTTGCTCTTAAAATAAGAAAATATCTCTTAATTTCTGATTTCAGGAAGAACTGAGACAAAATATACTTTAAAAACATCCTTCATTCATTTAAAGAATCAACATTTTGATAAGAAAATTCAAGTTATATTTTCTCAAAACAAGCAAAATAACTTTAGCGTTCAGTTCTAGACGCGTTCATTAATATTAGAAGAGAAACACAAGATTTATTAGAGTTCTGCTGTGATTAAACGTCTTATTCTCTGTATTCAAGCTAATATTTTCCTTATTGTTTGACATCAAGATGCAAAATTAAAATATGAACTCTTGTTTTCTTAAAATTAATTCTAATTTGTGTGCCTTAAATCACAGATAAATACAGTAAAACAGTGTAAAACGCCTTTGATTTATTCCTCAAACGCTTCATAAAGTGTGTGTGACTCTCATGGCGTATTTACTGGTTACCGCTCGTTCTGAGCACTTCCTGTTGACATTATCCCTCGTTCTCTAGATTACAGTCATTGTGTCTGCAGACGTGACCTTCACAATCTCTCCTGTCGCATTCCTCCGCAGGTCGATCTGCCCAAGGAAACGCTCATCAACTTCCTGTCCCTCGAGGTTTGTGCCGCCGCTATTATTATCAGCTATTCTGAGTAAATAAACGGCATTCCTGCGGGAAACTGCGGAAGAGAGGGAAACCTCTCGTGGCTTTGTTTCACACTGACACAGGCCTTCAGTTGTTCAGTCCTGCTCTCGATCTGAGATGAAGTGAACACTCATTCCTCATGCTGGTTTCTTCCTCAGTTTGATGACGAGGAGCAGTTCAACCTCAGCGTGAAGACGCTTCTCTCGCGGCTGCCCAAACAGCGCTACCTCAAGAGCATCTGTGAACAGATTCACCACTTCAAGATCTACAAGAGGTACGACGACTCCATTTACATCAGGAGATAACCGCAACGAGTGCCGCGTTAGCCTCAGCGACAGATAATAGCGTCCTGTTTATCATAACTGAAGGAACTATGAAACCTGTTTGAGCTTTTCTGAATCCACATGCAAAATAATTAAAATTAAACATAAACTAAGAAACCAAAACTCAAATTAAGCAAAATGATCTGCCAGTTCATTTGAGGAAATCAGGTTCATTTGAGTGAATCAGTGAATCAGGTTCATCTGAATGAATTGGTGAATCAGGTTCATTTGAGTGAATCGGTGAATTAGGTTCATTTGGATGAATCGGTGAATTGTATTAATTTGAGTGAATCAGTGAATCAGGTTCATCTGAATGAATCAGTGAATCAGGTTCATCTGAATGAATCAGTGAATCAGGTTCATCTGAATGAATCAGTGAATCAGGTTCATCTGAATGAATCAGTGAATCAGGTTCATTTGAGTGAATCGGTGAATTGTATTCATTTGAGTGAATCAGTGAATCAGGTTCATCTGAATGAATTGGTGAATCAGATTCTTTTGATTGAATCAGTGAATCAGGTTCATCTGAGTGAATCAGGTTAATTTGATTGAATCAGTGAATCAGGTTCATCTGAGTGAATCAGGTTAATTTGATTGAATCAGTGAATCAGGCTCATCTGAATGAATTAGGTTCCTTTGAGTGAATCGGTGAATCAGATTGCACAGTGGAAAAAATTAATTCTATACATTAAAATCTTCAACTGTGACGCCTTAAAAAGGGAAATGCGGTCAGAAAACAGCAGAACCTGTTATTTTATCCTTCAGTAGCAAGAACCGCCTGATCGTTCTGTGAATATAAAGACGCTAAAAAGCACGCTATATTTGAAATTTAAAGCACACGATGTTTGTTTATTGACATTGATTGTCTTGCTCGATGATGAACGGGAGCTCGTAGTGCTTAATATTTGAAACAACCCAATACATTTTAGGGATTAAAGCCAGAGGTTTTTCCTCATTTTCAGAACTTTCTTTTCAAGACAGACTGAGAGAGATGTGTGTGTGTTTCAGGGTCGCTGTGGTGGTTCTCTACAGTTACAGAGACGATTATTACAAGATCCTCCTGTGATCTGACGAACCGAGGGCTTTTCGTTCAGCGGAGTCGATGCCAAAGGCTTGAAGGGTCCAGTCCACGATTCCTGTGATCAAATCACACCAAATACTGTACAGAACCCGAGGAAATAAAGTATTTTCCTGTAGCGCAGCGTCTTGTCTTTTTACACGCACAAGTGGATGCGTTTAAAACTCTTTAATGACCGCAGTTTAAATTCTCAAACACTTTAATATAATAATAATTCACGCTCACCACACACCAGCTTATTGGTGGAGAGGAGACAGAGCGATGCAGCCAATCAGAGAAAGGGGATGTTAGGAAGCCGAGATGGACATATTTGGCCAGGATGCCGGGGTTAAACCCTACTCTTGCGAAGAACATCCTGGGATTTTTAATGACCACAGAGAGTCAGGACCTCGGTTTAACGTCTCATCCGAATGACGGTGCTCATTTCAGTACAGTGTCCCGTCACCATATTGGGGCGTTAGGACCCACACAGACCGCAGGGTGAGCACCCCCTGCTGGCCTCCTAACACCACTTCCAGCAGCAATCAGTCTCCCATCCAGGAAAATGACCATGCTCAGCCCCGCTTAGCTTCCGTGAGCAACCAGTCATAGGCCACAGGGTGATATTGCTGCTGGCCATATGCATTTAAAAAGCAAATTCATAATAAAATTGCTTGCAACACCGATATAAACCAACAGTCGGATGAGATTTGCTGTTTTAAGTTCAATCTAGAACATTTTGATGTCCGGTGGTTCAGGTTAATTTGAGTGAATCGGTGAATCAAGTTAATTTGAGTGAATCAGGTTCTTTTGAGTAAATTAGGTTCATCTGAGTGAATCTGTGAATCATTTTCATTTGAGTGAATTTGATTCATTTTTGGGAATCAGGTTCATTTGTGGGAATCAGGTTCACTCTCTGTGTAATTAATGGTGTTTTCAGAGACACTGATCGCTGGATTTCATCTGAAAACGGGATTGAAATACTTAATAATTACTTAATTTCTTGATTGTTCAAAAGCAACATTTTAAAATTGGTATTTTTTACTTTAGAACAAATACAGTAGAACCCCGACTTACGAAATTAAGCCGTCCCGAGGTTGGCTTCGTAAATCGATCTTTTCGTATGTCGGTCAGGCTTTTACATGTTAATTGCCTAATCCGTTCCAAGACTTACAAAAACACCTCATTTAGTATGGGATGAAGCACATCTCAGCTCCATACTTCCCAATCATCTCCCTTTTCAACGCAATGTAAAGCATCCTCTTCTTCCTTTTCACTTCAGCAACAATCTTCACATCCATGGTGAGTGATTAGAAAAAAGTTTGTTAACTTGGCACAATGCTGACCAATAGGAGAGCAGGATTGTAAAAATCTTACATGGACTATTCCAGCCATCCCTGTCATTCAGTGCGAAATGGACTATTCCAAAACTTTCCATCTGAGAGAGCTGACGGATGATTAAGGTAAAAGAGATCGGCTGAAGATTGTATATAGTTTGAGTGAAATACAGGGAATTAGTGCCAATCGTTGAGGTTTTATCGATATATGCACCTTTAATAAACACCAGTTTTGGATTATTCCCTGAGTGAGACGTCATTGTTCTGACCGGACAAACTGTAGCCTTCATTCAACCCGAACCAAAATCAGCGCGAATTTCAAAACAAAACTCGGAAATGTTTTTTCGCATCTCGATCATTTTGTCGTTACTCGGGCGAAAAAACCCCCCGAAATCTTTTATCGTATGTTGAATTTTTCGTACGTAGAGCGTTGCCTAAGTCGGGGTTCTACTGTACACACATTTCAGGTATGAAATACATAATAATCCAAGAGCAGTTTTGTTTGTATGTTCAGCTGACGGCAAGAAATGGACGTCAATTTTCACACAATTCATCTTTATTTGCAAAAACAAGTGTACGTGTTTCAGCCGGAGGATCGTATTGACACGAGCAAATAAATAAGCGCCGATATAAAGCAAGACAGACGGTTTACAAAATCTGTACAGCAGCTTTGGGTTTCTCTGCCAACATCACAGACCAGACAGAACTAGTGTTTAGTAGTAATAAATAAATGTGAAAAAATAAATAAGATACTTTCCTCTACTATATTTTTATGGTTTTTGTACATTTCTTCAACATTTGCATTCGCTCTAATTCCTCAAAGTGACGATGAACATCATTGAATCATCATGTGATTCGTTCAGACTAACACACAACGTCTCGCTGAAGCCGTTTATATACACACATATATATATATATATATATATATATATATATGTGTGTGTGTATATAGTATAGCATGATATCAAAATCACGTACGCTAATAAACCTCTAAAAAAATCCCATTTCTCATGTAAACTTCTTCCTCGGTCCATTTACTGAAACTACAAAAATGACTCGTTCTGAAGTTCATGGGTGTGACATCACAACCATTATTAACATGTGACCAAAGTCAGCCAATCACAGCTGAGGGCATTTACATATCTCTTAAAGACACAGTGGCAAATAATTTCAACCTGTTTTGGTGGCAAAAACTCCCTCGACTTGCATTACGGATGTAATAAATGATATAAACGAGTATTTTAAACACATTTCTAGAGGAGCAAATAATTTCAAGCGTCTCCATATTCCCAGTATATACAATCTAGATATATTTGAGATTTTAGTCATGAATGGAAAGGGCATTCCCATGTTCACTTGATCCGTCAGACTCCATCGGGAAGCTTCGGGAACACGGGAATGTTTATTCTGGCATCGGGTTGATCGAACGCAACTAACGATAAACTACAAGGAAAACATATAGAAAGTAATAAACACTTGAGAGATCGGGAAACACGGCCTCAGGATGAGTCCGATCCTGTGATCCGTATGGATTTGCTCAATGGTAATATCTGGCAGAAGGATTGGTCGTGGATCGGCACGGATCTCCATGTCCGTGAAACGGCCGTCTCCATCGACGCAGAACAAAACATGAAGTAAAGCACGAGATGTCAAGCGTTTCTCAATCCGCTGGATGAGTTTCCGGGTCCGTTTAGCATCCGTGTCCGTTGGAGAGTTTGGCCCTCGGGATGCTGATCCGCTCCGCGTCCGACGGGAAACCCGCGATCTGGAACTGGTTCTCTTTGGACGGTTCCATGTAAACAACCGAGTTCTTGTTCACGTGCTTCTTCAGGATCACCGTCTGAGAGAGAAACACATTCACATTCATGCATTTATTAGTGTTTTTAATAATTCAACGTTTTTTGATCATTTTAGTTTGTTGCATGAATACCTGAACATGCAATTTATCAAAAGAAAGAACAGAGTTTGTGCTTTTAAACAACAACAATACAAAACTTTATTCTAACTTCATGCATTTTATCATCAAACTCTTGATGAAAATCAGTAATTTTCATAAAAAAGCAACATCTTGTATTTATATATATATATATATATATATATATACACAGACACACATAAATATATAATATACATACATATATATAAATATGCAACTTTATATATGCTGTGATCAAGTAAATTCTAGGATGATTTTGTTGAAAAAAATAAAGTTTTATTTTACTCTGAAGACTTTTTAAAAATGCAAAGCAACGTTTTAAGGCGAAACAATTAACGGGGAAAAATGCATGTTCAAATTTGAGTTTTAAGATCAGAGTTTACAAAACCCTGATGAAATCTGAACGAGATTATGAAAAGAAATGACTTCAAACACACATGAACTGAAATAAAATATAAACGTTTCTCATGCAGTTTCACTTAAAATAACAAAAACTACTAAATACAAATGATAAAATCTACATAGAAACATAAATAAAACTAAAAAATGACAAACCAAAAATAAATAAAAACACATATTTACTAAAACTTTAAAGTGAAAACAGAAAATAAAATTAATTCAAAATTAAAGTAATAAAACCTAATAAATAAAACTTATATAGACATAAAAAAAAATAGCTAAAAGTAATTTTGTTTTATAATGCAACTCTGAATTTCACAGTTTTTCCGGCATGTAAATCATATTTGCTGTGTGTTTAATTATCATTAATCTTTTAATTATCGCGATACTGATTATATTTCAATGTCATCCAGCCTTATTTCATAACAGACTCAATCATGTTGCTTATTGTGAATAATTCATTTTTCTCTCATTAAATATGGTTTCAGTCAGAATGGGTTGCAAATGAAGTTTCATTGCGAAAGCGCTTGTTATGAAACGATGAGATTAATTCCTTCACTTCGTTCTGCTGTTCTGAGGCTTCGTTACGCCAGCATGCGTTCTTCAGTCTTTCTACACTCACACTCACACTCATTCATCAGCTGCTTTTATCATCGCATTCAAGAAACACATTGATATTCTAATCAGTTCTTTCTTTCCCTGGGAATCAAACCCATGACCTTGATGTTGCAAGCGCCGCTCTCTACTGTTAGACGCACAGGGTAGAAGGTCGGGGGTCGCAGCGAAGCTCACCTTTTTGGGCGCGCTGTAGCAGGACATCTGCACCCAGTTCTTCCTCCTGTTGAGCAGGACGGCCGCGACGAGGAAGATGACGACGGCCAGGAGGATCCCGGCCAGAATCCAGGCTGCTGATTGGTAGACGAGCGTCATCTCCATCTGACTCGGGACGTCCCGCGCCAGTCCTTTACCATCTGGACCAGAGACAACATCACAAAACATCAATCATATATGAAGAGTTGCTGAATTCCCCCAGATTGAATAAAAACACTTACTAAACATGTCAAATCATAATGTGTAACATTAAATAAATAATACAAAAAAAACAACACTTTAAACTAATCAAAATAAAACCGTTAATAATAATTAATCAGGAAAATTTGTAAATAAACGAGTCAAAAAAACACATACTAAACATGCATCAAATCATAATGTAAAATAGAAAATTAAAATTAACAATTTGAAAGTAAAAACATTTTACAGATTTTTTTTCACTCCAGGTAATTATTTTTTGGAATAATCATATTTTTATATATATATATATATATATATATATATATATATATATATATATATAAAATATTATAAAATATATTTATTTTTTATAATTATATATACACACACACATATATATATATATATTCATATATATATATATATATATATATATATATATATATATAAAATGCTTATAAAATGTAAAATTAAATAATGAATCAGTTTTTTTATAATTTAAAGTTAAAATGATTAAAAAAAATATTAAAAAAAGGTAAATAATAAACAGATAAAAGTATTATAAATAAATAACTTTAAAATAAAACTTTAAAAAAAGGTTTTATAAAATAAAACCCTAATTAAACATTAATCAAATCATAAAAATGTAAAAATACTGAAATACTTAATAATAATAATCTTTTAATAATACAATAATGCCAAATAAACAGAAGAATACAGTGTTTGATCTGGAGTGATGAGCTGCTCTCAGATCAGCACCTGTGACTGTGAAGAGCGGAGGAGCCGCACTGCTCCCGGCTCCGGCTCCGGCTCCGGCCTCCACCGGCACTGACGCTGTGGTTGTGGTTGTGATCTCTGCGAACGGGGAAGAGAAAACATTTCACACACACGTCGAGAGAGACTCATCAATCTCAAACATCAGCCGGAGGGCGTGGGATTCATCCCGGCATATCCTTATGGGGAAAATCCTGCTTTTCTGCTCGACTCCCAAATCAAAACAAAGAAAGGATGAAACATGGAGGGCGAACAATGCAAGGCTTTTTCCCTCTGAAGGAAAAGCTGACGGAGTGAATTGCTTTGAGAAGTTCAGGAAACATGTGAACGCACGGATAAATCCGCTGGGATCGATCGGAGCGACCTTTCCTTTAAACAATGCTTCATATTTACAGCGAGTTACTCTCTGATCCGACGCAGCCGTTCTGTGTTAAAACAGCAGATTCTGAGTGAAACACATAATTCATCAGAACAAAAGAACAAGAAATAAAGAAAACGCTTACTAAAAACTCCTAAAAATGTCAAATTAAAATAAATAATTTTAAAATAAAAGCAATCAAAAGAAATTCTATATTTTAAAATATTTATCGAAATATCTAAAATATTTTGAAAATATAAAATAAAACACAAAATAAATAATTTTAAATCAAAAAAAAAATTGAATAAAACTATTTGTTTTTAAATCATAACGAATAAAATAAGAAAAACGTACTAAGAATTATATTGAATAAAAAGAAATGTTAAATTAAAATAAATACATTTAACAGAAAAGTAAATCAAAATCAAACACTAAAATGTAATTAAATCTTAAGAATGTAAAATGAAAATAAATGCTTTTTAAATAAAAGCAAAAATAAATAAATAAATCATTTTAAAATTAATGACAATAAAACCCTTATTAAAAAGAGTTATTTTTTTAAATGCTAGAAAATTAAGCACTAAAATAAATAAATAAAAAATAAAAGCAAATCAAAATGAAACACTTACTAAATGCAAAATGATAAAAATGTAAAATTAAACAATACAAAGGTATAAAACGCAAAAAAAAAAAAGTAATCTTAAATTAAAACTAAAATGTTTAGAGTTAAAGTTAATAAAACATGAAAATCTTAAATAAATCAAGGCTAAATTAAAAAAAGGTTGTTGAGTCCTGATCTACATTCCAGCCTCAGCATAACCAGCTCCAGTTGAATTAACTCAATAACTGTGAGGAAGATTTATTTCAGTGACTGTGAATCTGGGGCGGCTCCAGGACACGCGTACCCAGGCACTGCGGGCAGCACTGGCCCTTACGCAGGACAGGAACCCTGCAGCCGGCGGCCGGACACGTCTGGGAGAAGCAGCGGACGCTCCCGTCACGACAGGTGCAGCTGGTGCAGGCGTTCGGCTTCCACGAGTCGCCGGACAGGAGGATTCCACTGCCGGACACACAGTGTTCCTGTCGACTCCTGTTGACGGGCAGGACCGGATCCGGCTGGTCCTCTGTGGCAGAAACACAGAACCACAGATCATGATCCAGAGAGAAAGAAACAGAACATGATCCAGAAACACAGAACATGGACCAAAAACAGAGATTATGAATCAGAAGCAAAGAAACACAGAATATTATCCAGAAACACAGATCATGACTCAGAAACACGTGTGTTTGCAGGTAAGAGACATGCGTGACGGCCGGCGGAGGGACACATGTGTTTTTTGCCCTGCGGTTCACGCGTAAAACCACCAGCTTCACTCATGTTCTTTTATTGGCAGCGACTCTGCTTTTTCTGAAGCACATGTTCATGAAACTGCCTCGGCTGAAGAATGAACTTCTGCGCTCCTTTATGACGACTACATTTATTATTCAAGCTTTATTATCTGCAAACTATTATAAAGTTTCCTATTCTATTTCTATTAAAATATAAAAGAATAGAATATGCTATTCTATTTCTATAAGAACGATTAATGTCACAAGAATGTAAAATTCAAATAAATAATTTTACTAACTTTACTAAATTAACCAACATTTTATAAAACTGTGAAATTAAATCTGTGCCATTAAATTACTGAAATATTAACTTTTCCTTCTCTTTTTTATTATATATTATGTGCTCCTAAAATACTCATAGAAAATAAACCATGAAACATGTCAAATTAAAATCTAAAACCAATCTAAATAAAATACTTACCAAAAATGTATTCAATTACAAAGACGTAAAATTAAAATAAATAATTTAAACGAAACAAATCAAAATAAAACACTTACTACTAAATAATTAAGTGATAAAAAATACAATTAAAATAAATGTTTTAAAATAAAAAAAGAAAACAAAATATTAAATTCATAATAATGTAAAATTAAAATAAATAATTTAAAAATAAGAACAAACTAAATAAAACACTGACTAATAATTATGTTATAAAAATGTGAAAAAATGTAACTAAGAAACTAATTCAATCATAAAAATGTGAAATTGACAAAATATTAAAAAAAAAAAAAAAAAAAACGAAAGAAAGAAAATGTGAACATTATAAGATTGTAAAATTAAAATAAATAATATGAAAATAAATCAAAATAAAACAGTAATAAATAATTAGATCCTATAAACCCTAAACATGTGAATGTATGGTTAAATGACTGAAATATTAAGTTTTTATTAAGTATTACATGCTCACTTTTAACATTTTATTATTCAATCTCAATCATCAGCAAACTACTTGAGAGTTGTTTCTATTCTATTTCAGCGAGGTATGCAGTCGCATCATTACCGCAAGGCACAAGCTGATTGTTCAATAAGATTGAACTCCTCCACCTCCCCAGCTCCACCTGCCTAAATCTGCTATGGGATTAATGTATGTCTGCTCATGCAGCAGCAGCAGATCTTACATGCTCACCACTCAGTCTGTGTGTCTATTAGTGGTAGCAAGTCCGTACTTGCTCTACAGACGCAGCAATAACAGCAGTTTTCAGGGTTTTTAATGCGGTTTGTGATCTAGTACCTGGGCAGACGGAGCAGCAGCTGCCTTTGCTCCTGACGGCTGCATGACAGAGAAGAGGAGGACACACTTCAGCGTCGCAGAGCACACGTCCCTGTCTGCAGGTGCAGCGCGTGCATTCGTCCAGACTCCACGTCTCTCCTTCCACGTAGAGTTCGCCGCCTGGAGCGCGACACACCACCATGTCCATTCCCTCCTGTCCGCTGCCCGACTCATCTGAGAGAAACACAGCTGTGTTCAGCACTGATTATAATCATTAGTGTTTGTCGATCAAATCATCAAACTTCAGAAGATCCCAGTGCTGGAAACAAGCAGAGGGTTTATTTTAATGACGTCTCGGATTGCGTCGGAGGATTATATGTTTGTTCGGAGCGTTTGACTGAAGCACAGTGTGATGACAGAGAGTTCACAAAGAAGCTGCATCCCAAACAGCACTCGGCAGACGTACCCTCACAGCCGGGGCAGCACTGCTCGGGTCGGAGCACCGGGTGGGCACAGTTGGGCACCGGGCAGGATATCAGCACACACATCTCACGGCCGGAGTGGCAGTAACAGTCCCGGCAGCCGTCGTGCCACCCGTCACCCTCCTCGAACCGCCGGCCGTCGCCCGTCAGACAGAAGCTGGAGGAAACCGTGACGGAGGCGATGGTGCTGGAAACACGCCTGTCTGCGTCTGAACAGCAAACAAATTTATTTTATAAGTGTTTTTAACTACTTTGTTAGTCAGTTGATTCAATGCACTTATTGTGTACATGCATTACTTTTGCATTACACGTAAAAAAATATTGAACCAGAAAAAAAAAACTTGGACCATTTAGATTTTTTTTTAAAATAGAACAAATTTACAGTAAACATGGTAAAAAAAGCAAAAAAATGGATAAATAAAACTTAAATAAAAATATATATTTCACATGAATAAAAATATAAACATTTATAGGGCCATTTAGAATTGTTGCATTATGACATTATAATATAAAAACATTTTGCTGCCAGATTCTTAATACTGTAATGTATCTGAAATTTTTTACTACATTTTTTATTCTTAATATTGATTCTGATCTTTTATTCTACCATGGCGAAAATGTTATTTTACTGTCATTATATTATATAGCATATTTATTGTTACACTCTTTATTTTAGTTTTAGGTAAGTTTTTGTGTGTGTGTGTCATTTTTTTTTTTAACATGTCTATATAGTTTTTATTTATTTTTATTTCAGCTGTTCTTTGTTACTTTACCACAAGTTAAAATGAATGAAAATAAGAATTTTTGCAACATATATATATATATACACAGTGGAATCCGGTTATCTCGACGGTCTCGAGGGCAGAAAAGCGTTGAGATAACTGATGATTGAGATAACCAACAGCCAATATGGCGATTTATTTGATGAAGGATCAGCATGCTATATAAATGTACACACACTGTATATGTTTGCTAACAACACAAGGCATATGTGCAGCAACTAACAGCAGAGATTTACCAGAATACAATAAAAACACCTTCCATTCTCCATACAAACCTTTCATTATATTCTCCAACATTGCAAACACAATTTCACTCACAGTGTAAACACAGTCACACACACACAAACACAGTCACTCATAACACAGTCATGTTGCTCGGACACAGTTCTGATAGTGTTGCACGCGGTTACTATGGTTTCTTTACAAACTCTAAAATACTTTGTTGCGTTTTGTCTTTAACGTCTGCTGGAAAACAAATGCTTCTGTCAGTAACAACGTCTTTATCGATGTAAATGTAATCTGGGAACTCCTGGACAGTGATGATAACTCCTGCGCCTCTTCCAAGATAGCATTGAAGACTTTATTTTTGAAGTTTCTGCGCGGCGCTGTGAGAGAAGCGTCACTGGCAGAGCGACCATACGGACCGCGATCCACGTGCAACACGAACTCAGCGCATGCGCAGCGAACTCCGTACCATCATGAGTCACGAGATAACCATGTGAAGTGTCGAATCTGTCCCTCTTTTGTGCTCGAGATATTAGTGTTCGGCAACATTAACGAATCAACATAACCCACAAGAAAATCCTGAGACAAAAAGGGAGTTTGGCGGATCCACTTCAAAAACGTTGACATAATAGGATTGGCGAGATAACCGTGAGTCGAGATAAGTGACTCCACTGTATACGCTTTATTTTATTTCAAATGATGAAAATGTTTCATCCCTTCATTATGGATCTAGTTTTAGGTGATGATAAATGGTCATTATGATAATATCATTCTAATATGATTACAGTATTAGTGTAATATGAATATGATGTCCTATTATGATCCCTGTCTCCACCTGAAATAACATCCACTAAACGGCTGATATTTAGCCAATAATGAGTTTATAATTATACTGTGGATAAACTGAACTGAATGTGTGTGTTTGCTTCCTTTAAGAGTGTTTTATTGATGAAGTTTTCATCTCTCTAAATATTTAAACGCTAAAAACTGATCCAGATGTTTTAAAATAGCTCTGAGTTTATGATGTGTGTGTGACTGAACACGAGCGCCGACTACCAAAATATACTCTGCAAACACACTGTATTTATGCATGAAACTGAGTCCACGTTTAAAATAACCTGTCCACAAACCATGAGCAAGTTCTTTAAACATCCAAATAAGTGCCATCAGGTGAAAATGACCAGAAAACACTGTATTTGTCTCATAATATCCACAGATCTTTCTCTCAGCGCTTGAAACGCTTCGTTCGTAGATTCAATGTCTCTCTAAGCCCCGCCCCTCTGAGAGCTGCTCTGCTCTGATTGGTCAGAACCCAAGCGCTCATTAGCATATCTGAATCTCAGCTCTTGTAACGATGGTGTGGGTTTACCGTATCAAACAACACACACTCTTCCAGCCTCACACACAACCACAGGGATTGAGGGCGGAGCAAACAGACGCCAATCAACACCAGAGGCGGGACTTATGCTAATGACTTACATTGTAACAGATGCTGTTCAGCCAATGGGGGGATTATTTTTGTTACTTTATTAAACAACACTTAAGTTGGGCAGAGTCCGTCCGTATGTTCAGTGCATGTAGAGGTTTTAGAAATCGTCCTCATGACCTTTGACACTCACAGTCCTCAAACTGACCTTTGCACTCGCAGACGCTGCAGCCCTTCCTGCTCTTCCTGTAGCCGTCGGCGCAGAGCTTGTCGCAGGTGAAGGGCGGACACCTGACGCAGCGGCACATCTCACAGCCGTGTTTGTTCCTCCTGCGGGGAGAAACCTGTCAATAACAGCACAGCTCCTGCTCCCCGTTTCCTGCTCAGACCCAGAGAGATGAAAGCACGTCTCACAATGCCTCATAACAGCGCAGGACACTTTTACGCTCATAGCATCGTGATTCGTTAAAGTTTCGGAGCGATACACCGGATCCAGATGCTCACACGGCTCTGATGGGCATCTGCTTCTGATTTCCTCTGCTGCACGTGAGCACAACCAGTTCAGCGGCAGAAACCAGTCCGCTCACACACCTCCAGTGCCCTCAGCAGTGTGAGATCACTGACAACATATAATGCTGACTGTATTTCATATTACTTAATGAGGGCCAAAAACTTATTAGGTTTATTTTTACTTAAATGTTAAAAAGAAGCTACAAAATATTTTATATTCAATCAGTAGAACTGCTTTACTGCTGAAAATAATACATATATGTGAGTGCGTGTGTGTGTGTGTGTGTGTGTGTGTGTGTGTGTGAGTGCGTGTGTGTGTGAGTGCGTGTGTGTGTGAGTGCGTGTGTGTGTGAGTGCGTGTGTGTGTGAGTGCGTGTGTGTGTGAGTGAGTGCGTGTGTGTGTGAGTGCGTGTGTGTGTGAGTGCGTGTGTGTGTGAGTGCGTGTGTGTGTGAGTGCGTGTGTGTGTGAGTGCGTGTGTGTGTGTGCGAGTGCGTGTGTGTGCGAGTGCGTGTGTGTGCGAGTGCGTGTGTGAGTGTGTGTGTGTGTGTGTGTGCGTGTGTGTGTGAGTGCGTGTGTGAGTGTGTGTGTGTGTGTGTGTGTGAGTGCGTGTGTGAGTGCGTGTGTGTGTGAGTGCGTGTGTGTGTGAGTGCGTGTGTGTGTGAGTGCGTGTGTGTGTGAGTGCGTGTGTGTGTGAGTGCGTGTGTGTGTGTGCGAGTGCGTGTGTGTGCGAGTGCGTGTGTGAGTGTGTGTGTGTGTGTGTGTGAGTGTGTGTGCGTATGTGTGTGAGTGCGTGTGTGAGTGTGTGTGTGTGTGTGTGAGTGTATGTGTGTGAGTGCGTGTGTGTGTGTGTGTGTATGTGTGTGTGTGTGTGAGTGCGTGTGTGTGTGTGCGAGTGCGTGTGTGTGTATGTGTGTGTGTGTGTGTGTGAGTGCGTGTGTGTGTGTGTGTGAGTGTGTGTGTGAGTGCGTATGTGTGTGTGTGTGTGTATGTGTGTGTGTGTGTGTGTATGTGTGTGTGTGTGTGTGTGCGTGAGTGCGTGTGAGTGTGTACGTGTGTGTGCGTGTGTGTACGTGTGTGAGTGTGTGTGATTGTGTACATGTGTAAGTGTGAGTGCGTGTGAGTGCGTGTGAGTGTGTACGTGTGTGAGAGTGTGTACGTGTGTGAGTGTGTGAGTGTGTGTGATTGTGTACATGTGTAAGTGTGTGTGTGAGTGCGTGTGAGTGTGTACGTGTGTGAGAGTGTGTAGGTGTGTGAGTGTGTGTGTGCGTGTCAGTGTGTGTGAGTGTGAGTGTGTACGTGTATGAGTGTGTATATCTGTGTGTGTGTGTGTGAGGGCGTGTGAGTGTGTACGTGTGTGAGAGTGTGTAGGTGTGTGAGTGTGAGTGTGTACGTGTATGAGTGTGTATATCTGTGTGTGTGTGTGTGAGGGCGTGTGAGTGTGTACGTGTGTGAGAGTGTGTAGGTGTGTGAGTGTGAGTGTGTACGTGTATGAGTGTGTATATCTGTGTGTGTGTGTGTGAGGGCGTGTGAGTGTGTACGTGTGTGAGAGTGTGTAGGTGTGTGAGTGTGAGTGTGTACGTGTATGAGTGTGTATATCTGTGTGTGTGTGTGAGGGCGTGTGAGCGTGTGCGTGTGTGTGAGTGTGAAAATAGAATTATATTATAGAAAAATATTAGAATAATATTATTATTTTATTTTAGATATGAATATATTTATTTTATTCAGTATTAGATTTAAATTAAATGAACAAGAGGAAACGGTTCTCGTTCACTGGTCAGGAGGAAAACAACTGATTTTTTTGTTGATGACACATTGTTTATTATTAGCTCACAGATTGTTAGTCTTCACAAAAAAGTCTCATGACGAGTTCAATATTTATTATACTGTCAGAATGAATAACAATCAGAATAAAAAATATATCAAACAGTAGAGTGTGGCGCTTGCAACTCCAAGGTCATGGGTTCGATTCCCAGGGAAAGCCAAAAGTGTTTCACCTAGCCAATCAAATCACAATAAACAAACTAAGACCCGCCCACATTATTAAACGTCTTCATGTCTGAGCTGATTACGGCAAGGGTGAAGGTTCAAACTCCAGGACTGCTAATGAAGGTGATGAATCGTTAATGAGTAATGATAGACACAATGATGAAAGCTCGTTAGCAAGTAATTGTCAAACTCGTCCCCTCGCTGGGCAGCAGCCGCGGTCTACGGTACACAAACACAGTCCAGCTTTAGCGCTTTCACTCGGGACGACTGCTGACTCCACACATACTCCCGCGGCCCAGCGACGGCCCTTCACGTCCTGTCAAACCCAATGACATTAGAGCCCCATTGAATAGGGGAAACGATTTAAGACCCCTTTTGTGTGGAGTCTGACTCGTTCAGCTGTGCAAAATCTCAATGTAAACAGTCGCTCGTCCTCTACGACACACTGGAGACACAAATGTGCATTTTATAGCTTTTATATATTGACTTAAATTTCCCTTATTTCGTTGGATTTAAAATGCATAATGATCACAATCGTTCACCAATCTATTGCACAAACCCCTTAAGCTAAGAAAATCCTTCTAAAAAATGATAAATATATTATCAAAAAGGGTTTTCTGCACTTAAGTGGTTTGTTGGAACCAGCTCCAGATACTTTAGGGTCATCTCCATCAAACGCTCATGATCTTTGTGTTTGTTTCCAGATCTTTGTTGCATCTGTTTATGTTACTGGCAATAAACGGCAGCTACGCTCAAAGCAGAAGATGATCTCAACGTGAGCCACTGTAAACAGGGATTTCCTCCGCAGCGAGGGCTCTGAGGACTCAAACTTCTAAAAGGTTCTTCTGAAATGATCCAGTGGGAACTCAAATCCCGGGAATCCAGTGAAAATCTATCTGCTGCATCCTCCACTGGGGGCTCGTGATTCAGATGCCAGGGAATCACACCTCACGCTCGCATACTGACGCTTTTGTGTCGATGCGCATTTGATCGAGGTTTGGTTTTGAAATGAAAGCAGAAAAATGAGGATAGCAAAGCATATTTAGTTTGACCAGGGTCACAGATTACAGGGGGTGATGGGGGGGGGGGGGTAATGGGGGGGTCAGGCTGTTTAACCCTGTGATGAGGTCACTTTTAACCCACTCATCACTTTTAACCCTGGGTTAAACAAAGTATTAAACCATTTTAATTTAAGTTTGTTCCAAACTAAGCGGTATAAACGTACAAATGTATACAAATGTATAGCACAACATTTAACCCTGTGTTAACATTAGTTTAAATCGCTTTCAACTCTGGGTTAAATTAACACAGGGTTAAATGTTTCCAATTCTATTAGACAGAGCATTCCAATGCAATTATCCTTAGGTTCTTATTGTTTGTATCACTTTTAACCCTGTTTTTTTTATTCACATTTGTATTTATACAGAGGATAGCACTGCATTTAACCCTGGGTTAACATTATTTAAATTGCTTTTAACTCAATTTAATGCTCATACAAGTGAAAAACAAGTGAAATCTAAATACAAGTGAAAAACATTTAACCCAATGTAACTATCCCTAGGTTCTTATTATTTGTATCCCTTTTAACCCTGGTTAATAAATAAATAAATAAATAAATAAATAAATAAATAAATAAATAAATATATATTCACATTTGTATTTATTACAGAGGATTGCACTACATTTAACCCTGGGTTATTATTTTAACACTGGGTTAAACAACGTCTCACACTTGTGTTTAGACATAGGATAGGGCTACATTTAAACCGGGGTTAGCATTATTTTAACCCAGCGATGAGTTCACTTTTAAACTTGGGTTAACAATGTTTCATGCAGATATTCAGACAGAGTTTAGCAGAGTTTTAACCATGTCATGTGGTTGATTTTATCCCTGGGTTAATATTATTTTAACCCTGTGCTGGTGTCACGTTTAACCATAGGTTAAATAACATTTTACACTTATATTTAGACAGAGGTTAGCACTGTGTTGAATGCTGGATTAGCATAATTTTAACCCTGATGTTACATTTAACCCTGGGTTTCACACTTAATACCAATTAGGAAAAGTGATGAGGAAAACACCTCAAGATGCTTTCTGCTGCATGAGGAGATCTCAACTTACACATATCCATAAGGACACGTCTTGCGGCAGGTCATGGGACGGCACTTTGGTGCGGATACACTACATTCACACACTTCACAACCGTAGATGTCTTTATCATAACCCATGGGACAGTCCAGAGAGCAATACATGGACACATCAGGACAGGTTTCATCTGA
>JAWRVZ010000137.1:447500-472500 GCA_037043235.1 Rhodeus uyekii
ATGCATGAATGTGAGTGTAAATATTCTTAGTAAATTAAATAACGTTACAAAACAGGACCTTTTCGTAAAGTGGTACCAATAACACACACGTTTGCAACACAATCTCTCCTATTCTCACACACTGACTCAAGACACACACACACACACACACACATTCCCATCAGTGACCTCTTGAACCTTCCCATCAACCTCTCCTTCTGTTCTTCTGACTGATGCATAAGCAGTTTGTCCTCCGCCCGCTGCGCTCCTCCTTAAGTCCATTAGTTCCAGGAGGCAGCACACATTTAGCGCCTGGCCAAGAGGGCAACGCGGGAATTTGTATTGTTGTTAAAGCGGAATATTTGACGCTAAACCAGAGTAAACACAGAGGCCCCGTCTCACTGACTCCGCCCCCTTTTTACAGCTCATCACATCCTGTCTGTCCGGCTCTCACAAGAGGAACTCAGAGTTTCACTCGCCGCTCATGATACAGCAGGTTTCCAGAGCCACAACACATCTATCCTCTCCAACAGTGACATAATACACAACAATCACTGCGTGAAACTTGTGTCTGCGGAGAAACTTTGCATTCAGATGCGAAAGCATTAATATAGTTTTTCTCCCACCTCTTATTACATCCACAAAGTTTCTGCAGGGAAATGCAGAATGCCATGTTACGAGCAAACAAAGTTTCTTAAACGAGTGCAAAAGTGTTGCAAGCAAAGTTTTGTGAAAAAATTTGTCTGATGTAAAGTTTTGCAAATTAACAAAGTTTTGCAGGCGGATGGAAAATTCTTTAGGAAAACATTTTTTGGGGGGAAAATTTGGCTGACAAAGTTTTGCAAATAAACATTAACATTTTATGGGGAAAAGCAAAAGTTTTGCGACTGAACGTAAAGTTTTGTGAGAGAACGCAGAAAAGACAATGTTTTGTGGAAAAATTTGGTTGACGTAAAGTTTTGCAAATAAACGTAAAACTTTAGGTCAAATTTCGCAAGCGAATACAAAACTTGTTTGGGAAACAAAAAGATTTTGTGGAAAATTTAGGCTGATGTAAAGTTTTGCAAATTAATGTAAAGTTTTGAAAGCAGATGCAAAATTTCCTTGGGAAACTTTACTGATGTAAAGTTTTGCAAACTGACGTTTTGTGGTGAAATGCAAAAGTTTTGCGACCGAATGCAAAATGTTGTGAGTAAGTGTAAGTTTTGGAAGTGAATGCAATATTTCTTTGGGAAACAAAAATGTTTTGTGGACAAACTTGGCTGAAGTAAGGTTTAGCAAATGAATGTAAAGTTTTGCAAGCAGATAAACTTTAGCATTGTCCTCCATCGCGAACACAAAGAGACGGACGGCTGGAAACGTTGATTAACATGGAATTAAGCTGATTTTAAACACCTCACGCGGGTCTCCAAACACTCGACCCAAACAGCTCTTTACCTCTTTGGCACGTGTGCGTGTGGCAGCAGTTTCCCGGCGCTCCGGTGCCCTCTCTCAGCAGCACTGCCCTGTGCCCGTCGCTGCAGGCCTCCGGAGGCGGGCATCGGGCACACGTGCACTCAGCCGTCGGGCAGCATCCAGCAGCCGGCGGGTAGCTGCGGGTCAGGACGGAGTCAGACGGGCAGTCGGGGACGGGCAGAGACGGGCATCTGATGCCAGCACACTTCAGATCATCTGAGAACACACACACACACACACATGTAACAGTCACACATCTTCCATCGTCACACATTTATTATGACATGCTGTTCGGAGACGGAGCGAGAGACCTGAATCCTCGTCTATAAAGCCTGGAAACATCGGAAACTTGCTGGAAAATAGTTTTTCACAAAGAAAGTTTCAAACCAAAAGTAGCATATATGCGATTTCAGACACAGCGAAGGTTTTCCATTGCTAATTTTTACTCTTCTTTACATTCACATTCCTGCGTTTATCAGCTGCTTTTATCATCATTCAAGAAACACATTGACATTCTAATCAGTTCTTGCTTTCCCTGGGAGTCGAACCCATGACCTTGATGTTGCAAGCGCTGCTCTCTACTGTCTGAGATAATGTTATGGAGCAACATAAAAGATCTCAACATGGCGTTTTCTTCGATTGCTTTGGCAAAGCATCGGTCAATCGAACTGATTACATCACAGAAACCTGCGCTTTAAATAATAAGTAGATTAAGTCTGTTACGCATTATATAGCATTATAATTTTTTTAATTATTATTATTAGTAGTATTGTTATTATTATTATTATTATTATAATATAATATTAAACATAAGAGAGAATTATAAATGTATTATTATTAATTGTTATTAATTATTAATTAATTAGTTGCAAAAAAGCGCTGAGATAACCAACAGCCAATATGGCGATTTATTTGATGAAGGATCAGCATGCTATATAAATGTACACACACTGTATATGTTTGCTAACAACACAAGGCATATGTGCAGCAACTAACAGCAGAGATTTACCAGAATACAATAAAAACACCTTCCATTCTCCATACAAACCTTTCATTATATTCTCCAACATTGCAAACACAATTTCACTCACAGTGTAAACACAGTCACACACACACAAACACAGTCACTCATAACACAGTCATGTTGCTCGGACACAGTTCTGATAGTGTTGCACGCGGTTACTATGGTTTCTTTACAAACTCTAAAATGCTTTGTTGTTTTTTGTCTTTAACGTCTGCTGGAAAACAAATGCTTCTGTCAGTAACAACGTCTTTATCGATGTAAATGTAATCTGGGAACTCCTGCGCCTCTGTAGGTGTGTAATCTGCGTTGTGTAATTTCATAATCACTCTTGAACACCAGCATTCGTCCCATCAAAAAAATAATCAGCTAAACATTGTGTACAGGTCACAATTATATAGCATGAAATTATCAATTACACAACATACGGCCCTTATGACACGACCACACAAACTAATGCGTCCTGTAAAATCACAATCTGACTGCAAATGCAAAGCGGCAGGAAGGACCGGAAAGACCAAATATGGTCATGGCATGACGTGCAACACGAACTCAGCGCATGCGCAGTGAACTATGTACGATCATGAGTCACGAGATAACCATGTGAAGTGTCGAATCTGTCCCTCTTTTGTGCTCGAGATATTAGTGTTCGGCGACGTAACAGACTCGACATAACCCATAAGAAAATACTGGGACAAATAGGGAGTTTGGCGGTTCCACTTCAAAAACGTCGACATAATAGTATCGGCAAGTTAACCGAGACTCGAGATAAGTGACTCCACTGTATTATAATTGTGACTCCAGTGTGACTGTAATGAGGACTGAGACACTGTGGATTTACACGAGAAGTTTCACTTCTGATAAATAAATCCACTTTAAAGTCCATGTACAGTCAGTTGCTCCTCTGTAATATTTGCTCAGTGAAAAGGGATGCATTATGCATTTAATATTCATCCAGAACCGTCAGTCTCCCAAACTCCTGTGGGAAACACTGAATCACTCGATTCCTGCAGTCTGAGTGGACGGGATTGATCCGTGTCCCGCACGAACACATTGTGTGCTTTCATTCCCTCATGCGTGCGGTCGGGAATACGACGCTCCGATACGGCTGTGCAGTCGCTGGGATTCTCCAGGGTGTATTTTGGACGGCATTCAGGAAAAGAAAAGTGGGAGCTTTGGTTTGTGTGCCGTGTGCTGTTACACACATTTAAACACGCAGGATTCAGTGGAAATGAAGGACTTGAGTGGCAGAACTTATCGACGGCAGCACAAATCTCTCACTCCGAGAAGGATGACAGGAGCTTTTCTGTTCATGCTGCAAACCTCTACACTGCACTGCCTACTCATAATATACTACACATGCTTCATTTTGTGTTCCCGTCTCCATGGAAACATCTTGAGAACGCAATATGTGCAGTGAAGATATTACTTTCTGAACTTTATACATTCATGCATTTGGCAAATGCTTTTATCCACAGAATTTATCACTTTCAAAGTTATGCATGTTTTCAGTGCATGCATTCTCTGGGAGTCGAACCCATGAGCTTGGTGTTGCGAGCGCCTATTGTGACTCTTGTTTGATCAATAGAAATGCTATAGAAATGTTTCATTGTTGCCTTTTGCTCTCAAGATCAAGTTCAAGTAGAGCTGCACAAACTGGGAAAAAAATCAGATTTTTTGCAACACACACATAATATTATATATTGTATATATAATAGAGAAATAAACATATAAGCAAGCAAAATATAATATATAATAGAGAAAAATTAAAAACATAATAAAGCAAGAAATATTATAATATATAAATAAATAAAACTATGCTTTGCCAGTTTCAGAGTGAAGCTCTGTATTATTTTTATTATTAACAAACAAATGTATTATTATTTATTTAATTATTTTTTTTATTAAATAAAAATGAAACAAAATTAATACAACATTAATGTCTCTGTCTTGATTTCTTCATTTTCAGCTGCTAATTGACGGTTTTCCATAAAATATGAGTAAAATATAACTGATTACAAGCAAAAGCAGTTGCATCTCTTGCAACGCAGGCCAGGAAAGAGAATAAAACCCAATGAGATTGCATAACAGCCTCGTCCAGCAGCCAGTGGCTCCACTGATGCAGTTTCCTGGCTTGAGCTGCGGCCCCGGGGCCGTCAGACCCTCGTGCAACCGGAGGAAGAGCGGCTTCAATCACACGTCTCACATCTCTCCGCTTCAATCCTGGATAATCTCACACAACTGGACCAACAGCAGCTCCCCAGTGGGTTTCTGGGTCATAAAGCCGGTTAATTGACAGCAAATGAGGTTATTTAAAGCAGCGAAGCAGGCGGAGAATGGAGTCAGTGTGCGCGCGGCTCATATTTGGGTAGGAAACGTGACGGCAGCGATTGAGCTGGATAAATACGCATCTGTGCCGTCGTGTTTGCTTTAGCCGGCGCTGCACACAAAGCTCACATTCATCAACTTCCTCTATGAATATTGTCACAGAGGAAAATCACGTTAACGGCAGAACCGCTGAATTCATCTCTGTCCTGAAGCCCAACACGAAGCCATTAGAATACCTACACAGATTCATATTTTGAATGAGCTTTTATTTTTAGTTTCAAGATCATTTTTGTTACATTTTCATGTAATTTTGTCATTTGTTTATATTAATATTTGGTTTAGTTTCAGTTTTCTGTCGTTTTTCAACAAATGATGTTTACATTTCATTTTATTCCAGCTTTACTTCAATTAACAGAAATTAAGAGATACACAAATGATGGTTAAACGATTGTTCATATCTATAGATATGAAACTGCTTCATTATTTCTGTCTCACATTCATATGATCACATAAGAACTGGGATAAAAGTTATAGTTCAGATATAAACACTGATGTTTATAGAAGCGAATAGAGTAAATCATCTTTTAATAGTAACTTTAAAAAAACTATTGTCTTGATTATATTTATTATTTGTCATTGAATCATTCATTCAAGATTCGTTCAGAAACACTGATTCATCCAGTAATGAATCAAGTGAAGTCTTTACGAGGGACTCATTGAATTATAGTAAAATATAGTTGCTTTACAGCTAAAATTGACTTTGTCTCATAATTGATGAAGTTTGCAACACTGATTGTTATTTTGAAGCTGCATAAAGCACTGTAAAAATAAAGCTGACTTGTCTATCACGATATATACCATGCTTTTCTAATAGTACCATGATAATACTATGGTATTTCAGATGCTATGATGTTCTCAGAAGGACAGATATTAATTCAGCCTTTAACGTGAAGCCCATGTTTCTCAATGACAGTATTCAGAGTCAGAATCTTCTCAGATGCTTCTCCAAGAAAAAGACTCAAAGTTTCAGAGATCAATAAACAATGTCTCAAAAACTCCATTAAATCTCAGGAGGTTTGAAAGAGAAACTCTTGTGCTAGTGTTACGCGTATCTGCAAACTCCATTAATGACATTATGTAATGTTTTCATGCGCATGTTTATGTTTCTGCAGACTGATTCAGGAACGAGAGGTCAGAGGTTTATATTCTCTCTAATGTGATTCACGGCAGGTCTGATGCTTCTCGAGTGTGTGCGCGAGCAGAGACGAGCGCGGCAGATCAGCGGCTCATGCGTCTGCCATTATCTGCGCTGGGTTCGGGGGCTCGGCCGGGATAATTAGCCGTCGCACAATGCCGTCTCTGCCGTCGCACACAAAAGCACAAAGGCTTCATTTAAGGTGCTTGATATATTCGGTCCTGAAAACAACTCAAATGTGTCACGGGCAGAATGGAGTAATAGAATAAAGTGCCTAGCAACACTAACAACACGTCTGGGAAGCAAACAATCACATACACAACACACACACACACACACACACACACGCGCTCACGCTTACACACGCTCACACACACACATGCTCACACACACACGCTCACACACACACACACGCTCACACACACACGCTCACACACACACATGCTCACATGCTCACACACATACTTACACACACTCAAACACACACACACACACACACACTCTCTCTCACACAGACACACAGACACACTCACACTCACTCAAACACACACACACACACACACACACACACACTCACTCGCTCACTCTCTCTCACACACTCACTCACACAGACTCACTCACTCACAAACTCATACACAATCAAACTCAAACACACTCAAAACACTCTCTCTCTCCCCCTCACAGACACACACAGACAGATACACTCACACACTGACACACACACTGATACACACACACATGCATGAAGCCTCTAGGGTGAGCGGAAATTGGTTTTATAAGCGCAGAAAGGCCCTTTGTAAACAATGCGTATATCTGAGATCTCAGGCGCTCTTTCATGACAGTGAAGCGGCTCTTTGTGAAGGTGTTTTTCAGTGCGCGGCGGCACAAGGGCGGCAGTCTTCCCCGCAGCCGCGCGCGCCGGCAGAGGAGGCCGTGTTGACAAGCAGCGTTTACTCATGGAAAAAGCCTACAATGTGCGCTCTGTTCAGAGAGCGACTCTGGACGCAGAACAAAGCCGTCTCAGTCCAGCCCTGTGGCGTTTCTGGGGTAAATCCTCCGCTTTAACATCCAATCGCAGTTTAGTTCACGTGAAGAGACACAATGAGACGAGCGGCGGTGAGAGTCACACACAACATGACAAACCGCTGCACTTCAGCTGTGATGCTACAATCACAACATGCTCAGAAATGTTGTGCTTTTATATCAATATCACTATAACTGTACTAATAATAATGATGATAAAATCATACAACTTTCAGAAATGTTGTGCTTTTATATCAATATCACTATAACTGTACTAATAATAATGATGATAAAATCATACAACTTTCAGAAATGTTGTGCTTTTATATCAATATCACTATAACTGTACTAATAATAATGATGATAAAATCATACAACTTTCAGAAATGTTGTGCTTTTATATCAATATCACTATAACTGTACTAATAATAATGATGATAAAATCATACAACTTTGGTCAGAAATGTTGTGGTTATACATCAAAATGAATATAATTGTAATGATATTAATTAATATTAAATTATTATTAAATATCATTATCATTATTATTATATGATGATTATTATTTATTCATTCATTCATTTATCTACAGTGGAGTTCACTTATCTCGAGTCACGGTTAACTCGCCAATCCTATTATGTCAACGCTTTTGAAGTGGAACCGCCAAACTCTCTATTTGTCTTAGTATTTTCGATTCTTTAATGTCGCCAAAAACACGAGCATGTACATTCTCATTTAATAACTCACATCATGTACATCAATAAATTTAAATTTTTCTTTCTTGCGAGGGTTGTTGTCTCTGGCGCTTGTACTGTCACTCTGACAGCTGGCGCTGATAGGCTGTCTGACCTGTCAATCATGCAAGACGACATGATTGGCTGTGCTGCATGAGGGCGGACTCTTCTTATCTCATCCGACACGCTTCTTAAAGGGACGAGCTGCTGCACAGCGAGAGAGACTGCCTTTTCTTTTTCTTCTGATTCTGACTTGTGTTTGTTTTCTTATTGTGTGAATTTCGCGCACAAGCACTGTGTACGAGCTGAACAGTTATGATAATTGAAGTCATGCGAGCAACATTTGAAATGTGAACTTACACAAAAAAGTTTATAAATCTATGGGTGCGGGATATGCCAACGATTTTTTACACAAAACCCAAAACCCGCGGGATATATGAGTGTGCGGATTATCTGCGTCTGCGGGTTATTTGTGGGAAAATATTTGTTAATATATGTTATATGGGTTATCTTGATAAACGATTATCTCGATACTTTTTTGCAACCCCCATGGCCTTCAACATAACCGAACTCCACTGTATTTGTTTTACTAAATACAGACATTAAACCCAATAAGAAATATGACTATTTTAATAATAACTGTTTGGTCAAATATGTTGTGATTATATAATGAACGATAAAATTGTATATACAAAAAAAAAATATATATATATATAATAACTAGAGAATAAAGTTTGTCGAGACTTTAGAAGTTGGCTTGAGAATGCTGGAACCAGAATCTTTGAATTAGCATGTTGCTAGCAGGTTGCTAGGGTGTTCTGGGTTGATGCTAGATGGTTGCTAGGGTCTCTGGGGTGATGCTAGGAGATGGCTAGGGTACCCAGGGTGGTTACTTGGGTGTTGTTAGGCGGTTGGCTAGTGTATCTGGGATGGTTGCTAGGGTGTTTCTAGGCAGTTGCTAGGGTATACAGGGTGCTTGCTAGGGTGTTGTTATGTGGTTGCTATGGTAACCAGGTTTTTCCCCCCAACATTGAGAAGCTTCACACACACCTCTATGAGTTACTGATGTTTTGAAGAACGTTAGACCCCGTTGATTTCAAAATGTTTTCTATTTGTTAATCTATTTGTAATGTTTTCTATTCCCACAGGTTTGAAACGGCATGAGAAGCATCATGTGTGGGTGAACGATCACTTCATTTCCCGTCCTTGACTTTGGTTTCTGATATGAAAATATAAACTGCTCATGTGCTTCATAAACACAGAATCTCTGATTTGTGTCGATGTGTGTCTGAGCCGCCCATCCTTCAAGAACACTTTCTGTCTGTTCAATCATGAACGCTCCTGATACAACACATCATAATTGTGTTATGTTGGGAAAAAGCTCCGGGCTTGCTGTGCTTATTTGGACATAATTCTGCGCAATTGGGACAGAAATAATGTGATTATATATCAATATTACTGTATAATAATAATAATAATAATAATTATTATTATTATTATTAATAGTAGCAGTAGTAGTAGTAGTAGTATTACTATTATTAATATTTTAGTAATTATTTTAATTATTAAGATTTACATTTTTACTTTATTATGTTTTAAAAAATTATGATATAATAATAATAATAATAATAATAATAGTATTGATTAATATTATTAATATAATATAATGTTTTACTTTACTTTGTAACAGAGTAAGACAAATATAATAATAATAAAATAATTTTTTAGGACTTTTAGACTATTTAGGGTTGTTTCTCAGCCAAACTTGATGTGCTATTAATTTGTGATTAATTCGATTAAAGATTTTGATCTCTTGAGAGCCCTAAATATAATATAATAAAATACAATTAAATATAGCATGATTTTTATTTATTTAAGAGAAAAGTAAAATACACTTCAGGTTAAAGGTTTGGGTTCGGCACGACTGTAATGCTTTTGAAAGAAGTTTCTTCTGCTTGTCACAAAGTGTTGCAGGAGAAGAACGGAAAATGATGAAGACAAAGTGACATAACCCAAACTGACAGAAGCAACACATGAAACATAAACTTAAATACACATGACAAAATTACAAACAGCTGTGATGAGGATTAGAGCCCAAAACTCAAACAAAAGAACCGATACACCAAACTAAAAGTCCATAAAAAAACTACTGCTGACCAAAGCTGCATTAATTTGATAATAAATACAGTAAAACAGTGTAATATTATATCAGTGTAAAACAGCTGTTTTCTATGTGAATATACAGTAAAGTGTCATTTATTCCTGTGATTAAAGCTGAATTTATTAGATGATAAATACAGTAAAACAGTGTAATATTATATCAGTGTAAAACAGCTGTTTTCTATGTGAATATACAGTAAAGTGTCATTTATTCCTGTGATTAAAGCTGAATTTATTAGATGATAAATACAGTAAAACAGTGTAATATTATATCAGTGTAAAACAGCTGTTTTCTATGTGAATATATAGTAAAGTGTCATTTATTCCTGTGATTAAAGCTGAATTTATTAATGATAAATACAGTAAAACAGTGTAATATTATATCAGTGTAAAACAGCTGTTTTCTGTGTGAATATATAGTAAAGTGTCATTTATTCCTGTGATTAAAGCTGAATTTATTAGATGATAAATACAGTAAAACAGTGTAATATTATATCAGTGTAAAACAGCTGTTTTCTATGTGAATATTTAGTAAAGTGTCATTTATTCCTGTGATTAAAGCTGAATTTATTAGATGATAAATACAGTAAAACAGTGTAATATTATATCAGTGTAAAACAGCTGTTTTCTATGTGAATATATAGTAAAGTGTCATTTATTCCTGTGATTAAAGCTGAATTTATTAGATGATACAGTAAAACAGTGTAATATTATATCAGTGTAAAACAGCTGTTTTCTATGTGAATATATAGTAAAGTGTCATTTATTCCTGTGATTAAAGCTGAATTTATTAATGATAAATACAGTAAAACAGTGTAATATTATATCAGTGTAAAACAGCTGTTTTCTATGTGAATATATAGTAAAGTGTCATTTATTCCTGTGATTAAAGCTGAATTTATTAGACGATAAATACAGTAAAACAGTGTAATATTATATCAGTGTAAAACAGCTGTTTTCTATGTGAATATATAGTAAAGTGTCATTTATTCCTGTGATTAAAGCTGAATTTATTAGATGATAAATACAGTAAAACAGTGTAATATTATATCAGTGTAAAACAGCTGTTTTCTATGTGAATATATAGTAAAGTGTCATTTATTCCTGTGATTAAAGCTGAATTTATTAGATGATAAATACAGTAAAACAGTGTAATATTATATCAGTGTAAAACAGATGTTTTCTATGTGAATATATAGTAAAGTGTCATTTATTCCTGTGATTAAAGCTGAATTTATTAGATGATAAATACAGTAAAACAGTGTAATATTATATCAGTGTAAAACAGCTGTTTTCTATGTGAATATATAGTAAAGTGTCATTTATTCCTGTGATTAAAGTTGTATTTTCAGTATCATTACTCCACTCTTCAGTGTCACATGATTCTAATATGATGATTTGATTCTCAACAAACATTTATGATTATTATCATTATTGAAAACCGTTATTAATTGAAAACAGAGTAATAATATATCACTACTTTACGGTACTTGTGATCAAATAAATGCAGCCTTGGTGAGCAAAAGAGACTCTTCTTTTCGACCTCAAACTTTTTAATGATAGTGTACATTAAAAAGCTCTTTGCGCCTCCATGTGCAGTAACAGCCTCTTTAATAGATGTTGTATGTCTAAACGAGAACGTGTGTGATTGGCGTTTCAGGGACTAACACACACCTGATCATGTGTGCGCCGTATGTGGTGAAACCTGGCTTTCAGGGACGAGTCTCTTATATAACACTGAAGAGTTGATAACAAACAGACACTCACATCCCACTCGAAACGCGCTAACGATCAACAGATGTGCGCTTGAGCAACGGCTCAGTGTTTGCTGGCTGGAAGGGCGTCACTGAACGAACAGAGAAATCTTGTTTACTGTATCGTAGGAAAGATTGGCTGATCGTCTCGGCTTTGACAGTTACTGTATGAAGTGATTAATATGCTGGAGTTAAACAACATCTCTAGCCTTTCACAAACACTGAAAACAACAAGCCAGATCTAAATCCTCCCTTCCTTCAGAGAAACAAATCATTGCAACATCTACTGCAAATCCTCTCCAACTTTACGTCAACAGCTTCACTTTGATTATCACTGTAATAAACCAGAGAATAATTAGGTGTGGACAGAATAAAACTACAGAACAAAAGTGAAGATCATTATCTATACAAAACACGCTATTAAATAAACTCCACATGCTTTAAATGATCCTGAATTGAGGTTATAAACACTGGAGCAGCAACAGCTTATATCTGTGCGACACAATGCTGTTAAATGATGATAAACACAGTAAAACAGTGTAATATTATATCAGTGTAAAACAGCTGTTTTCTATGTGAATATATAGTAAAGTGTCATTTATTCCTGTGATTAAAGCTGAATTTATTAGATGATAAATACAGTAAAACAGTGTAATATTATATCAGTGTAAAACAGCTGTTTTCTATGTGAATATATAGTAAAGTGTCATTTATTCCTGTGATTAAAGCTGAATTTATTAGATGATAAATACAGTAAAACAGTGTAATATTATATCAGTGTAAAACAGCTGTTTTCTATGTGAATATATAGTAAAGTGTCATTTATTGCTTTATTGTCACTTTTGATCAATTCATTGCATATGAACATTATTGACCTTTATTATTATTGAACATTATTATCTTATTGACCCCAAACTTTTGAAAAATAATCTTTTATCTACATTTATAGTGCATAATGCTATTTTACCATGGTAAAAATGTACATCAGGTAAAAACAGTAGAATCTTGCAGCTTCTATAAAATGATTATTCACCGTTTTATTTGTTCCCACATAAAAGCGATTCAAGCAGAACTTGCAGAAAATTCTTAGTTTTTAATGTAAAATTCCAGTGTTTATTGTGAATGATTCATCGTGATTGTTAATAATGTTGAGTGAGAATAACAGCATGTTCTCTGATGATGAGGGCGGGGCAACAACCTGTCAATCACATGATCCACCAATAGCAAACCAAAAGCAACCGATCGCAATCAAGCCCCGCCCACATTTGTTCGTAAAGCGATTCCCTCCATGTACAGAACGATAGAGGAGAAAAGACGAGTGCAGCTTCCCTTTCACAATGAGTTTAAAGTGTTTTTATGTGTTTAATGAGTTGTTATACATCTTCTGCCCCTTGAAATATAATGAAATATTCAGTGTAATATGATAATTAGAGTTTAGTACACACAGTCCTGATTAACATCATATTTAATCCAGTTCATATTCTGAATGGAGGTTTCATTAATGCACAACTTGCAACTAATGCAAACAGCCTTAAGTCCTGATTGTTCTTTTTATGAATTAAAGTGCTCATATTATGCTTTTTTTAAACATTAGCGTTTATGTAGTGTGTAATAAAGCTGTTTGTAAAAGTAAAAGCTTTTCCAAGTTTGAAAGATCAAAGACAAATGGAGTTATTGTCTTAGTTGTGTGTGAGACTGGAAGAGTGTGTGTTGTTCATGTGGAGACGCTGTTTCTGCTGCCAAAGCAAATCCACTTTGATGAGATTGATACGGTAAAACCAACGCCATCGTTACTGTTCGTATCTGCCAATCAAGAGCTGAGATTCAGATATGCTAATGAGTGCTTGGGTTCTGACCAATCAGAGCAGAGCAGCTCTCAGAGGGGCGGAGCTTAGAGAGGCTGAATCTACGAACGAAGCGTTTCAGACGCTGAGAGAGAAAAGCTGAATCCTTTGCATGCTCATGTCTCAGATGTTCAGTTGAGTGTTAATAGAAATGTTGCGTTACCTGCCGCTCGCTGACACTGACTGCGGTTGACGTACACGAAGTGATCGTAGCAGCTCTGAGACGCACAAACACAGCCGTCAGCCGTCAGATTACAGCCGGAAAACACACACGCCGGGTTCGAGGGGCCCACAAACTTGTGTCTGTGTTCATGACGGCGAGACCCTGAGAGACAGAGAGTTTCAGGTCAAACACAGGCTACGATGATTCATGTAACAAACTGCGACTTATGTCCCTAATGTAAACCTGCTTCAGTGAATTTAAATAAATTTAGGTTCAAATAACTTCACGCCGAAAATAAACGTTGTGACATGATGGTTTATTTAAAGACACATCATGCACAAACCTGTTCAAACATCCCAGAAGAGCTTCTCTCAAAGAAAACGTCTTCATGAGCAGATGAGCAATCTGAACGCACACGTAAAATACTTTATTTGTTGTAATACGCTCTTGTCAGGGTCCATACCTGTTTTCCCAGCATGCACACATGCGTCTCTGTCGGGGTAGCTGAATGTTCTGATGCAGGAGTGTTTGGACTCGCACACACACTGTCCGTCCACGCGATCACAGCCGCTCACCAGAGGACAGCGCTCGTCCTTCATGTCTGCGTCCATCGCATCGGGAACCACTATAGAGGAGAAGACAGCGATACTGTCAGGCTGTCATGCGATTTACATTCATCAGACGCTTTTATCATTGCATTCAAGAAACACATTGACATTCTAATCAGTTCTTGCTTTCCCCGGGAATCAAACCCATGACCTTGATGTTGCAAGCGCCGCTCTCTACTGTTAGACACACAGGAATGTCTACAAATGCAAATATTAAGGCAAAGGGAGCTTTAGCTTTCCTGTAGCTCAAACATTATAGAGTGGCGCTTGCAACATTTGAATTACCCCATTTGTGCACTAGAAACAGTTTCTCTTGAGCTCATCATGCCCTTCACATGCATCTCTGTGTTTTCCTCGACCAGCCACATGTGTGTTAAATAAGTCTCGAGTATCCACGTCAGATGTGGAACCCCCTCCGCCTCCCGCAGGTTCTCCTGAAGACCCCCCAGCCTGCCACATGTGAATAAACAAAGACAAACCGGCTTCGACGGCTCCTCCGGTCCCCTGTGATGCTCTCCAGGGGCTTGGCTCACAAACTCTCACCAAACAAGCCAGAAGACAAATGCTCAGGAGACGTAATAGCCCGAATAACAAAAATGCCTTCTACGAATGTTCTAACAGTCCCTTTAAGTTCTTTCTGAATGTTCTCGGAACGTTGAAAACAAAACATTCCATTTAATCTCTGCAGGAATGTTGCATTTCTTTGAACATTCTGAAACAAGTAACAACATTTTAAAAAAGAGAAAATTTAATTAATGATGTATAAATAACTTTGGCAAACGCTTTGAGAAGAAAATTAAAAACCAGAAAATTTTTGACAAACTTTCTATGGCCACAAAAATTTGTTTGTCAGTTCAACTTTCAGTGCTCAATCCTGTTGTTCACACACACTTGTGACAACCACATTCTACAGCCAAATTAAGTTTTAAAATGTAGGTTTTTGTAAATGACTCTACGCAGTGTGTTCTGAACCAAACTGAAAATGAATGATGTACTTTAACATGCATCAGTGATGTTTCTTTCCTCTGTATGTGAAGTCCATAAGCGGTACTAGAGTAACCGGTCCTACTTGACCTGCTCCGAACAGGATTCAAACCAACCTGGGAGGCAGAGGATGCTAAATACCACAGTTTCTAGCGTCACAGCTCTTACCAGATTGCCTCTGTTACTCTCACCCATTTAAACAGAACTCACATCCGGGTCACGGCACCAATTGTAACCGGTCATCCTATACTCACTCTGAGCTGGATTCGAACCAGCCTCTCTCCGGCATGGGAGACAACAAGGATGGTAAAGATCACAGTCTCCAACACGCCTTTCATGGCCAGGGAAGTACACAGCTCTTAGGAGTTTGCCACTGTTACACTCACCCTCTTAAACCTTACTCCCATCCGGGTCACGGCACCAATTGTAACGTCGGGAGCACTAACACCAAAGCAAACATTAAGACTGATGCTTAAAGACCACAGTCTCCAACACATCTTTTTTTGCCAGAAGAATACACATCTCTTACTAGTTTGCCTCTGTTACTCTCACCCCCTTAGACAAAACTCACATCTGGGTCACGGCACCAAATATAACTGTTTGTACTATACTTGCTCTGAGCTGGATTCAAATCAGAATCTCCAGCATAGGAGGCAGGAGCAATAATAAGGATGCTAAAGACCACAGTCTCTAACATGGCTTTTGTGGCCAGAGGAGTACACAACTCTTACTAGTTTGTCTGTCCAGGTCATGGCACCAATTGTAACCAGTCTTACTCAACCAGCTCCGAGGAGGATTCAAACTAACGTCTCCAACATGAGAGGCGGGAGCACTAACATCAATGCTAACACTGACACTAATGCTAAAGACCACAGTCTCTAGCGCACACAGATCTTACTAGTTTGCCTCCGTTACACTCACCCCCCTAAACCTTACTCCCATCCGGGTCACGGCACCAATTGTAGTGTGGGATTCGAATCAGTGTGAGGCGGGGGTGCTTACAAAGATGTACCACAGAACAAGCCCACAATAAACCAAAATAAATCCAAATGCTCTATGCAGAATATAATACCAAAATATTGACCTGCTCACTTTAATAACTCTGTAAACTCGATTGATTTATGAGCCAAACTTAAACAACAAAGCAAAAAATACTTGTAATAAGTGGATATGGAAATGCGATACAGGAGCACACTCTGTGAAACCGCAATTTGGTTTAAATGCGGTTCTCGCTTCTGAAACTTTCCAATGTGCCTGTTAATGTTACTGGAAGAATGTTTGTTTATAATTGTGAGAGAACGTTCTGAGAACTTTCCCTACATGCTAGGAGAGATAAAGTATAAAAACAGACACAAATGTTTCCTACAGTAAGAGAAAATGTGGATATGAACTTGTTTGAGTTCATATTAAGATCTCTGATCAAGTTTTTGAAGTATGCTTTCCTGTATCTCAATCAGTAGAGAGCAGCGCTTGCAACGTCAAGGTCATGGGTTCGATTCCCAGGGAAAGCAAGAACTGATTAGAATGTCAATGTGTTTCTTGAATGCGATGCAAGTTACTTTGGATAAAAGCGTCTCATGAATGTGAATGTATTTGCTCTGCCACTGATCTTAATGCCGAGGAAAGAATTGAGATATTATGTTTTTGATTTATTATGAGGCCAGAACTGGCCAGTACAGTAACCACATTCTTAGCCATGACTGAGTACTGAAACCAGAGCAGCCAGATATTGGTGCATTTGGCACAGAAACGTCCCGTTTGTGGAAAACCACGTCGCGGTTGTTTTCAAACCAGTCGACAGACGAGTCGCCCCTGCCAAAACCTTCCCCATTATTTCCTGTCACCTCAGAATGATCCGCTCCACCAACGTCTTTTCCATATTAATACTTCCTGCGAGGATATTTTCATATTTTCACATGACCCCAAACGCTGTTTGCAGCAGGCGCCCACATGCACATCTGCTCACGTCTGTGGATCAGACACCGGTTCTGTTCATCAGCACAGGTTTGGCAAACAGAGGCTGGATCAAACTAGAAACTAGTCTCTAATTCAAAAGACTAATTCTGATTATTTGGACAAACCGCATAGACATTTTAAATGCTTCTCTGTGTGTCTAACAGTAGAGAGCAGCGCTTGCAACATCAAGGTCATGGGTTTGATTCCCAGGGAAAGCAAGAACTGATTAGAATGTCAATGTGTTTCTTGAATGATGATA
Organism: Rhodeus uyekii; assembly: GCA_037043235.1. Lineage (NCBI taxonomy): Eukaryota > Metazoa > Chordata > Actinopteri > Cypriniformes > Acheilognathidae > Rhodeus > Rhodeus uyekii. The sequence continues at coordinate 464,964 of JAWRVZ010000137.1, forward strand.
AAAGCAGCTGATAAATGCACGAGTGTGAATGTAAAGCTACTTTAGAAAACACTACAAAGAAATATTTATTTTAAGAAAAAAAAGCCCTTCTTTTATGGCATTGCTATTAGGGAAAAGAAACATAATTTTTAATCAAAATAATCTAAGCAATTTTTAACTTTTTTGATAAGTTGTTCAAAATTCAGCTATTTTTTTAACGTCAGTTTCATGAAATTTAAGTTGAAATGACTTCAACATTCAAGTTGATTGTACTTTCATTCACATTCCTGCATTTATCAGCTGCTTTTATCATTGCATTCAAGAAACACATTGACATTCTAATCAGTTCTTGCTTTCCCTGGGAATCAAACCCATGACCTTGATGTTGCAAGCACTGCTCTCTACTGTTTCTAGGCTTATTTATAAAGCCTTTCTTATTTATTTCTTTACTGCATATTTAAAGTGGCAGTGTGTTATTTCTGCACGACTACAGTCTCCGAGAACAATAATGAATAATCAGGATAATGACTGTTATAACAGGTTTCTCGAAACACTCAGTCCAGTTTTCCAGTAGCGTCAGCCGGCTCGTTTAATCTCGCCTATCAGACGCTTTCCTCTTCAGCTTGAGGTCAGTTCTTGACATTTCTCTCATTGTGGACGCCGAGACAAACCGCCTCCACGACCTTCTGTTTGTGAGATTAAACACCAGCTTTCCATGTTTGACCCGCAACAATTATAAGAGCAACTACAATACTGAGAAGGACGTAACATGTTTGCATTCACGATTAAACGAGTTATCATGTGGACTTTAGATAGCAGCGGTAAACCAGACTGTTTTTATCACAGACTAGTGTGTGTTCAACAAGTTTCCTGGAGAAAAGCATAGTTGTGCCATTATATCACATCCAGAACTTTTATTTAGTTGAAACACATTCCTGCATTTATCAGCTGCTTTTATCATCGCATTCAAGAAACACATTGACATTCTAATCAGTTCTTGCTTTCCCTGGGAATCGAACCCATGACCTTGATGTTGCAAGCACTGCTCTCTACTGTTAGACACACAGGAAAGCTTTAAAGGTTCTGTGGATGTTAAAGATTCTTTATGGAAACAATATTTATTGTTAAGAGCGCATGAGAACAATTCAAATAGATGCATCGCCCCAAAAATACAATATTCAACAACTGGTTTCATTTCCACATCTTCTCTTCGCCGTCAGCCGTGTCAGAATATAAATAGCCTCATTAATTTCTGTGCTAATGGAGGGGAAGCGGTAATTAACGACGACAATCATGAATAATGTATGACTATGCTAAAGAAACGCTGGTTCATCCGTGGCTGGAAAATGACTATCATTATTAAACCTCAATCTTGCTCGTATTTTATTCCTCATGACCGGAGAACAACTTTACTCTCATAGCTCTGGCTTTTCCGCTTCTGATTGTTGGGATTGAGAGGCGTTCTCCCGCAGACACATGAGCTCGGGTTAACCCTTCACACCGCGCTTGTAAATAAAGCCTAATCAAGGACACGATCCCTTGGGATGAATCACGGACCGCACAGGAGGAAGATGAAGACGAGGAGTAACTGAGCTCCGGAAGCTTCCCACAGACCGACTCCTGCTTTCGCTCCGGAGCGATTCTAGTGTTTAGACATGGAGAAAGTCTGGCTTTATGAGCTTTTCCTCTCCCTTTCCCAGGACTGCGGGATCCTCATCCTCATCCCGGCCGCTGCATCAGTGAAGTGTGAACTCAACCACATTAATGACTGACAAAACACGGATTCATGTGAACTGAGCAAATCTTATGAAGAACTTCTCGTCGATTATCAGACATTATGAAACTCACAGTAACAGAAACGGGAATCAGAACAAGTTTAACTGAATATCCACTAACTAAAAAGTACCATAATATTACCTTGGCCTTTTACCATGTTTTAGACATTTAGCATGATATTCTTCAAAGTATCTCAGCGTATCATGTGTCGTTACGCTCATCAGAGCCAATCAAACTACTATCAGCTGATCTCAACAACCACATCAATCAATCAGTGATAAACTACAAACATCAGAATCATCCAACCTGAGCCAAGACGCACAAACACACTCCTCATCTTCATCATTCTCATCATCATCCTCATCACAACCATCATCTTCATCATCCTCATATCATCTTCCTCACCATCATCATAATCTTCATCATCATCATCATTATCATCCTCACTTTCTTCATCCTCACCATCATCTTCATCATCAACATGGGTGGTCTTCTATACTCTCTAAACTGTTTGTGATGGTGAAGTTCGGGCACGCGCGCGCGCGCCACTCACCTTTACAGACACCTGTCTCAGGTGCGCGCGCCGGTCCGGTTCCGTTGAGCGCGGCGCAGGAGAGTCCGGATCCGCAGACACCCAGAGTCCAGCCCGGGCCGGCGCACAGCTCGAGCTCCAGCCGAGAGCAGCGCTCACAGCAGCCGCACGGGTCCCGGACCAGAACCCGACCCGAACCGCACCCGAGCGGGCACGAGCGGAGCGCGCACGGTGCGCACTCCCGAGCCCCGGCTGCGCGAGCGCACAGCACCAACACACTCAGAAAGCACAGCAAACTCCGCCGACACATTGTGACGCGCTTTGGGGAAGTTCAGAGTCTCTAACATCAACGTCCAGATGCGCAACTCCAGATTTATCCAGACGCACTGCAACTCAACAAACTTCCCACACTCTCAGCATGAAGTCCTCGCCGCTTCCAGTCAGGGAGAGCTTCCTCGTGAAGCTGAACAGTGATTGTGATGATGATTCTGTGCTTGTCACTGAATCTCTGACACTCAAACTGAGTCTCGGACACGCGTTGCGCGCAGAGACACCAGAGCCACGCCCCCCGCCGCTGAGTGACGCACAGCCCGACCAATCACAGGCCGCGAGAGGAGGCTTCAGCAGATGAATGAAGCATCGACTCTCTCACCTCTCTGGGAAACAGACAGAGGAATGGTGATGTCATACATCATAAATGTGAAGTAAACTTGTTTCCAAAACATCCATCTTTCAGCATCTGATTCATGAGGAACATTTGCAAAGTTCTGGTTTCATCCTTCTTTCATGAGAGAAAGTGCAGGTCTGTTTCTCATATAAAATCTGTCTGAACAAACACTCACACACACACATACACAAATGCACACTTACACACACAAACATGTGTGATACACTGAAAGATACATACTTACACACACACTCTCTCTCTCTCTCTCACACACACACACACTCGCTCTCTCTCTCTCTCATTCATTCACTCACACACACACACACACACACACACAAACATACATACTCTCTCTTTCTTTCACAAACACACACATACACACACACACACGTACGCTCTCTATCTCTCTCACACACACACTCTCTCTTTCTTTCACAAATGCACACATAGATACACACACAAACTATCTCTCTTTCCCTCACACACACACTTGCTCTCTCTCTCATTCATTCACTCACACTTACACACAAACACACACATTCTCTCTCTCTCTCTCTCACAAGCACACACATGCTTGCGCTGCCTCTTTCTCTCTCTCTCTCTCTCTCTCTCTCTCTCACAAACACACACACTCTCTCTCTCTCTCTCATTCACTCATACACACACACACATACACACTCTCTCTCTCTCTCTCTCTCTCTCTCTCTCTCTCTCTCATTCACTCATACACACACACACACACTCTCTCTCTCTCTCTCACAAACACACACTCTCTCTCTCTCTCTCTCACAAGCACACACATGCTTGCGCTGCCTCTTTCTCTCTCTCTCTCACAAACACACACACTCTCTCTCTCTCTCATTCACTCATACACACACACACATACACACACTCTCTCTCTCTCTCTCTCTCTCTCTCTCTCTCTCTCATTCACTCATACACACACACACACACACACTCTCTCTCTCTCTCACAAACACACACTCTCTCTCTCTCATTCACTCATACACACACACACATACACACTCTCTCTCTCTCTCTCTCTCATTCACACACACACACACACACACACACACTCTCTCTCTCTCTCTCTCTCTCTCTCTCTCTCTCTCTCTCTCTCTCTCTCTCTCTCTCACACACACATAAACATTCACGTCTCGAGCTGATCTGTGTCGGATCTGTCTGGTCTGGTCTGGTTTCTCCAGCTTAATAATCACCTGCTGAAGAAGAACGTTCCAGTTTTTAACAATCACTACGACACATTTCTCAATACTTCGGTCACTCAGTCAAAACTCTTCACACACACAACTTTCACATTCAAAACTAAAACTACCAAAACACGTCATTCATGTTTCAAGTCATTCTTCCAGAACTTTAACAGAAGTTTTCCGCAACAAAACACACTTTATCAATCATTAAACACAGACCTAAAAACACTAACATACATTTCCTTTACACTCTCTGCCGTTAATAATTCACTGCAGTTTATGTTACATGATCCATGTTTATATTGGATCTTAAAACTATTCCTAAGTTTCCTCTCTTGTATAGATGGTAATGAAACTGAAAGATGAACATCTGTGCATGTTTTTAAATATATTCCAATATAGTATTACTATAGAAATGTAGCAAATTATTGAGTTTTGAACACAGTTTTGAGAAAAGAATACAAACGTGCAAGTTGTTCAGCACATAAAGTTGTGCTGGTGTTTGTGTCTGAGTGAGAAATGAATTCACGTCAATGAAAAGATGCCGTCATTGAACGCGTTTTGTGCCAAAGCGATGATGAACGATCCTGGGGTTAGCTCACACAGACTGAAAGTGACTGAGACTGTAATGCATCTCTTCACACTCCTCCGTCCGGCTTCACTCGCTCTCTCTGTCTCTGTGATGATCTGTCTGCATTTCATCTTTGTTAGACTCACTGTTAATCTGACGCTCTCTTCACGTTTCAGAAAGTTTTCACAGTAAATTCATTTCATGAACAACGCTCACTCAAATATTCCTGCACTCTTAGTCTGTGTATGCGCAATCAATCCTTGCGCATCCAATAAATACCACGCAATACCAATATATAACACGCAATACCAATAAACACCACAAAATACCAATAAATACCAATAAACACCATGCAATGCAATAAATACCATGTAATACCAATAAATACCATGAAATGCCAATAAACACCAATAAATACCATGAAATTCCAAAAACTACCATGCAATACCAATAAATACCCTGAAATACCAATAAACACCATGAAATGGCAATAAATACCAATAAAAAAACAATAAATGCCATGCTGAGTTTCTGCATGAAATGAATAACAACCTCTGCCTATTTTCAATGCACGTTAGACATTTTCCTGTGCAAACATTTCATTTTAATCACAATCTGGTGCAGGAAATCAATGGAATCCTTCAGTGCTTGAACTCTTGAGTGCCACGCCCACATCCCAACATCCAATCAACAACAGAAGCGCTGAAGTCTGTCTCATTGCTCTCAGATGCTTTCAGATGCACATCACCATAAATGGAAGAGTTCAGGAACATGTGCACTTCTGAGATCCATGGCCAGAAATGCACTTTGTTTACAAGTGTTTAGAATTTAAATGATCCATCAATCTACAGCCTTTAAAAGTTAAATTCGCTTCGTTGTCGTTCTCTGTCTCACCTAAACCAATTTGGCAAGTGGTGACACGCGTGAGCAGCCGCTCCGCCCTCCTCCGTGATCACCTGCTCTCCACAGCCTCCTTCACCTGTTTGATGATCCATCGGGTGAACACGGTGCATCTGATCCCTCAGCAGCACACAAGACACGTTCTGGAGCTTTTCTTCTGCACTCACACACACAACTTCAACACAACACTATGAGAACTAGAGCTAGAGATGGTTGACAGCGCTAAAATGTGTAAATCTAGAATGCGTGATGGTTTTAGTTTGAGGACAAAGACATTTGTCCTCTGTTACTCCTCCATAACAGGCTGCTGCGCTTTCTGACCCTTGACACAGAGGTGGAAACCTGACCCTTAACATCATCAGAGAAGAGGTCAGAGGTCGTGGTCTGTGTGCGACTGATGACTCTATCTGTGTGCAGCAACACTCCAGCCGGATAAGCGCGGGTCTGCCATGAGAAGACGGTTTTGACATGTTAGTGACGTGTGTCTCCTGTGGAGCGGATGATGTGAAGTGCTGCTCAACTCTCACTCAATCCTCAGCTTATCTCGGTGGAAGAGCTAGAAATCCTGCCGCGCTTCCTCCATCAGGACACATTCACCGCGTCCTTCAAAATCACACACTGTATGAAGTCATATACATGGATTCAATCAATTCATATCATCCACTACATATGACCAATGACATCCAAAATGATTGTTTTTATTGTGTTTTATTATTATTATTATTATTTATTGTTTATTATTGTGTTTTAACAGCATAAGTGTTGATTTTTAATGGTGCAGATTTCTATTGTCTCAACGCTATTCTCTCAATATAACGTTTATTCAATGTAGCTCTGTGTTCTCAATATGGAACTTTTACATAAACATTTTTCAGAATGTTGAAAGAACATTCAAAAGTAACGTTTCCATAATGTTCCATAAAGAGCGATACATTGAAACATTTGGACACTAAATTAAGTCATTTTGCATTTTTAATCCAATTTTGTGTGAAAACATCATAACATTTGGCAGTCTGATCAAACCAAGTTACATTCTCACAACTTTCTGGATCACTCGTCACACACACACACACACACACACACACACACACACACACACACACACACACACACACACACACACACACACACACACACACACACACACACACACACACACACACACACACACACACACACACACACACACACACACACACACACACACACACACACACACACACACACACACACACACACAGTCGAGCACATTGCATTATGGGATACAGTATTTCATTCAGTGTGCATTGGTTATTTACACACTTTAAAATGTGGTAATATGCAATAGTTTTCTTAAAAAGCCATTTCCACCCTATAAAAATGAATTGCTCTGAATGCAATGCAAAACTATATATTTAAAAAAATGCAACCTAAGCAAAGGTATTATTTGAATACATTCATCATTTATACCAACAAAATAAACAAAAGCTTATTGCACATGATATATTTTAAATGTAGTAGGTTATCTTGTTATTTTATGAACATGCAAGACTGACGCAGTGCAAACGCACAACACAACCGTATGCAGTGCGAGCTTCATTTCTTACGGTTAATTATTGTCATTCGCTGTCTGAATGAAAGCAGTGCAGTCATGTGCTCTCGCATTGTTTTATTCAAAACATTCAGCCATAAATTTCAGGGTTTTACCCCCCGGAACAGTGGCATGTGTGCCAGGAGATTGTGCAATCAGGAAAAAGTCACACAGAAATAGCTTAAAATCATCCGTTCTCACACTAAAACAAACAATCCCCGTCCTGAACTAAACGCATGCAAAGGGCATTTCTCAGCAACACTAAACGTGCTTCAGCTCTGTTTATCAAGCGCTGTTTGTACAGCTTCGCCGAGACGCTTCATTTGGCAGGTTG
>JAWRVZ010000137.1:492500-530000 GCA_037043235.1 Rhodeus uyekii
TTGTGTTCTGTTTTATTTTCATCATTATAATAAATATCCTTTCCACCTGCAATATTGAGTCCTCACAACTTGTTCCGTGACAGATGTCGCAAGCGCCGCTCTCTACTGTTAGAGATACAGGAAAGCCAGAAACTTACAAACATGATCAAGTTATTTTTTCCGACTTCACTAGCTGAAAGTTCTTGTTTTAAACACAAACTCACTTCGTTTTGATGCATTTTTCAGAACTCAAGACTTAATATCTTCAGTCGTTAATCAGTTCTTGCTTTCCCTGGGAAGCAAACACACGACCTTGACATTGCAAGCGCCACTCTCTACACAGGAAAGCTCAGTCTAGCGTTGTCCCGTATAATCCGGTCGCTCCTGAGGAACCCACATGCTCTGGAACCGCTTTAGAGCCGTAACTCACGGCCGGAGGCTCGAGTGTCAGCACATATTATCAGGTGGTTCTGTGGACGGATCAATTACTGCAGCGCTGCAGCAGCTCATATCCCAGCAGCCCCAGGGATCCGCGGCCTATCTGTAATTAAACCGCATCACACGTGGCCGTTTGAAACGCCTCGAGGCGAGAGCCGTCCTTAAAAGATTTCATTAAAACAAGCCGCTCCGAACACCTCGGGTTTGTGTCGGCTCTGCTTTATGAGCGCAGGTTACAGAGTTTCTGGCTTTTTAAAATAAGAGTCTGTAAACCATCAATCTCGCTTCTGCCTCTTGGCTGAGGTAAACACTTATTTCTGTCTTTTCTTTGGCCGTTGAGCAAGTCCAAATGTTCGAGATAAGTAATTATTACAAAAATAATGTCATGTGAGTGTAGATGAACTCAAAACATCTGTGATGGTCATTGAGTGTTTCTCACAGTGTCGAGGTTTTTCGGTGTTTAAATGAAGGTTGCAGTGAGTGTGTGTGTGTGTGAGTGAATGTGTGTGTGTGTGTGTGTGTGTGAGAGAGAGAGAGAGTGTGTGTGTGTGTCTATGAGAGAGAGAGAGAGAGAGAGAGAGTGAGTGTGTTTGCGTGTGAGTGTGTGTGTGTGTGGGTATGTGTGTGTAATTGAACCACTATCGTTATGAGGACCAGTTTGAGTTTTAGACCAGGGGAATGAGGGCAGAGGGTAAAGCATGGACATGTGGTGGTGTGGATCCTCCCTTTCTGAGTCTTTAAAGGCTGTTTGAGGGTCAAGACTTGGTTTTAGTGACCAGGTTATAATGGGGTTAAGGGTCGGTTTAGGGTCAGGGTTCAGGTTAGGCAGTGTGTTGAGATGAGTAGAGTTCGAGTGAGGAGCTGGAGATGCATTGTGTAAATGAATGCACTCACAAAGAAAGATGAACAAGAATGCGTGTCTGAGTGTGTGTGTGAATGTGTGTGAGTGTGTGTGCGTGAGTGTGTGAGTGTGTGTGTGTGTGTAAATGTGGCACGTTTGGGGTTTTACACTCCAGCAAACAATAGTTTCACGGAAATGAGATTCTCAGCAGCTGAAACCTGACACTACGCCTGAGTCAGAGAGATGAGTCACCGCTTATTAAATATAAAAGATTAGGGGTCAAACGTAAAAATGATCTGCTTGGTCTCTGAGGTCTTGAAGTCTCAGAAGAAAAGGAAAACATCCTTCTCAAGGTCTTTGATGTGGTCGAACGACAATGACGAGCAACCGTGGAAGCAATTATACTGTCAGGGACGCTCCGGCAGTAATTAAAGGCAAATGCCTAATTTCCTTTGTTCCGTTTCTCGTCAGACACACAGTCTGTTGAAGAGGCGGCCTTTGCCATACATGCGACAGATATCCTGCTTTCTTCTGTAGGTATAAAAGATACACGATTAAACTGATAACAATCAAGAATGGCTTGACAAACGTGTGTGTTTGTGTTTTCTGCAGGCGTCGGGCTGACCGATTACTTCATGAAATAAGCATCGCTTTGTGAATGTTATATCTGAGTTTTGACAGCAGCACAATGCGTCTCTCGTGTCTGTCTTGCTTAATCACATTTATTGTGGTTTGACCGCAATGTTTCAGAAATATCACAACATTCTTCATTGCACAACATGCTTACCAAATAACAGCATGATGCACAGACGGTCAGCGAGAGTTTGAGTTGCAATATAGGAGATGCAAAAATCATGGAGTGTTTGAATTATTTGCACTGAGCACAAGCACAAATAAAGCTTTAGTAAATAACAACTTACAATAAGTTGCATGGACTTATTCTTTATAGTCCTTGAGCTTGATTATTACTTAAAATTGGAGCAGAAACAATTTTCACTTAGAAATTTTTAAAACAATTTACAGAGTTATACATTAATTTGTAACATTGGTATTGTTTTATGGGTTTTAGAATTACTTCATCGGAATTATACGAAACTTGGTAAAGCTGCTGTGTGATTGGAAAATGTTAAATCAGTTAAATCTGTCGCTCAATCAGTAGAGAGCAGCGTTTGCAACATCAAGGTCATGGGTTTGATTCCCAGGGAAAGCAAGAACTGATTAGAATGTCAATGTGTTTCTTGAATGCAATGCAAGTCGGTTTAGATAATAGCATCTGATAAATGCATAAATATGAATGTAAATGCTCCTGAAAAAAATGGTCCTAAATGAGTGCATTAGAAATGAATGAGAAAAGAAATTCCTCTAGTGGAAGCATCCTCTACTGCAGACAAATCTGACTGAACGCTCAATTATTGAGAGATCAAACTCAAATATGGAACTCAACTTTGATTTTCTTCATTTTATAGTATAACAGGTTTCGTAAAAATGCAGCTTTGCAAAAATTAAAAAAATCTACTTTTTTCCAGTATAATTTTTCAAAACCTTTTTTCACTTCAGCCAGGTGTTTAAAAACAGCCCAAACTTCAAAGCATTCAAGATTTATGACAGTTTTAGTTAAAAAGAGTAAATAAATGGATCATACTGCATAAATATCATTTAGCACTATACAAAACTAAATAAACTAAAACTATAAAATCATCACAATGCACTGGATCATCTGGCAAATCAGGAAGCATTGGATCAGCTGGCCAATCAGAAAACACTGGGTCACCTGGCCAATCAGAGAGCACTGGATCACCTGGCCAATCAGAGAATACTGGGTCAGCTGGCCAATCAGAAAACACTGGGTCAGCTGGCCAATCAGAGAGCACTGGATCACCTGGCCAATCAGAGAGCACTGGGTCACCTTACCAATCAGAGAGCACTGGACCACCTGGCCAATAAGAGAGCACTGGACCACCTGACCAATCAGAGAACACTGGATCACCTGACCAATCAGAGAGCACTGGATCACCTGACCAATCAGAGAGCACTGGATCACCTGGCCAATCAGAGAGCACTGGATCACCTGGCCAATCAGAGAGCACTGGATCACCTGACCAATCAGAGAGCACTGGACCACCTGACCAATCAGAGAGCACTGGATCACCTGGCCAATCAGAGAGCACTGGGTCACCTTACCAATCAGAGAACACTGGATCACCTGACCAATCAGAGAGCACTGGATCACCTGGCCAATAAGAGAGCACTGGACCACCTGACCAATCAGAGAACACTGGATCACCTGACCAATCAGAGAGCACTGGATCACCTGACCAATCAGAGAGCACTGGACCACCTGGCCAATAAGAGAGCACTGGACCACCTGACCAATCAGAGAGCACTGGATCACCTGGCCAATCAGAGAGCACTGGATCACCTGACCAATCAGAGAGCACTGGACCACCTGACCAATCAGAGAGCACTGGATCACCTGGCCAATCAGAGAGCACTGGATCACCTGACCAATCAGAGAGCACTGGATCACCTGACCAATCAGAGAGCACTGGACCACCTGACCAATCAGAGAGCACTGGATCACCTGACCAATCAGAGAGCACTGGATCACCTGGCCAATCAGAGAGCACTGGACCACCTGACCAATCAGAGAGCACTGGATCACCTGACCAATCAGAGAGCACTGGATCACCTGGCCAATCAGAGAGCACTAGATCACCTGGCCAATCAGAAAGCACTGGATCACCTGGCCAATCAGAAAGCACTTGGTCAGATGGCCAATCAGAGAGCACTGGATCACCTGGCCAATCAGAGAGCACTGGATCACCTGGCCAATCAGAAAGCACTTGGTCAGATGGCCAATCAGAGAGCACTGGATCACCTGGCCAATCAGAGAGCACTGGATCACCTGGCCAATCAGAAAGCACTTGGTCAGATGGCCAATCACAACACTTTCAGAAGCCGGGGCTTTGTAATAATCAGAGTGTTTCAGACAGACTGGTTATAGAGGTGCTGCAATAATGTACGGTACGTGAAAAAACATGTTTTTTTTTTAGCTTTAAAGCATGTTAAACTATTTTATTACCCCCAATAAACACACCTCTAACATAAGATGACCTTTAATCTCGAATGAAACTCCGCTGTTTAACGCACTGATCAATATCCGTGCTCCGAGCTTTAGCGTCTGGTCGGGTGTAATGAGAGTCTGTCAGGGTTTGTGAATGATGGGCCGCACCGCAGGCCTATGCGGAGTAAAATCTCCCAGAGATCATCATAATTACAGTCTGAGCTCTGGTTCCTCGACCGAGGCTAATCTAGGACACACATCAATCATTTCCCTGCAGCGCGCATGAGCGGACTGTGATGAATATAACAGACTGGAACCCTCCGTGAAGATCTGGCTTCAGGTTTCAAACTGCAGTGAGGATTTCTAACAGCTAAATCATCTCTGCAACATGTAGAGTCGTTTAGAAACACTTTAGGGCAGTGACACACCAAGCCGATAATCGGACTTCTGTTGGCTAGTTTTTGCGGCACAGATTCAGCATGTTGAATCGGTCACTCTGATTGGCTGAAGTCAGTGCATGAGAATAAAATGATGAGAGCAAGCAAAGACTGCCGTTTAATTTCACATCATCTTTCCTGAGCATTTGTATAAGCAAATATTTTCGTGAGCCGCCTGAAAGAAGAAAGTGACTGATATTCAATCTGATAAGCAAGCGCGGCTTTATTTATGGTCTGCAGTTTCGCTCTTTTAAAACATAGACGATTGACACCTGATGTAGACAGTGGTTTCCTTCAGAGAATCTCCAGAATAAAACACAGGACAAGAAGAAGCAGAAACAAGCGATAGAAGTATCACTGACATACAGTGTAATCTGAAGCTTTCCTGTGTGTCTAACAGTAGAGAGCGGCGCTTGCAACATCAAGGTCATGGGTTCGATTCCCTGGCAAAGCAAGAACTGATTAGAATATCAATGTGTTTCTTGACATTCTATTCAATAATCAAAACTCAACACTTAATATTCATCAATTATATTAATTTGTTTATAATGTTTTCCAGTGAGCACTGTAAAGCTGCTTTGAAACAATCTGTATTGTAAAAAGCGCTATATAAGTAAATGTGACTTGACTTGACTTGAATACGATGATAAAAGCGTCTGATAAATGCAAGGATGTGCATCTTAGAAAAAAGAATGTAAATCTTTGAAAAAAAGGTTCTCAACTTTTTGCTTAAAATGTTACTTTTTTATGGAATTTATCCACATTCAAGTGTTGATAAAAAAGAATGCATGTTAAAATAAAATGTTTTATTTTTTGTTTTGTTTAAAAGCACAGACTGTTCTATCTTTTCATATGTTGCATGTTCAGATATTCTGAGAGACATTTACACTCACACTCCTGCATTTATCAGCTGCTTTTATCATCGCATTCAAGAAACACATTGACATTCTAATCAGTTCTTGCTTTCCCTGGGAATCGAACCCATGACCTTGATGTTGCAAGCACCACACTCTACTAAGACTCTACTCTTAAAGAAAATGAACAGGCAACCTGAACAAACAATGAACAATTGCATTTACATTAACAAACATTAATAGCAAATACTAATGCAATTAAATACTAACAGGTTTTTCACAATGCACATTGTTTCAAAGTAATTTTACAGAACAATTATGTTTCGGTCTTAAAAAAAGGACTTGTTCATTGTAAGTTCAAGTTTAGCAAATGAGACCTGATTGAAAAACGTCTCTTGTTTATGCTGCTTTTTCGAGGGATGTTGCGTTCCGTGCTAAGAAACGATACATGTCCGTTACTTAATTGCAAGATTGCTAATTCTGATTGAAAACATCATTGATTGTAATATTTTCTGCTCACACGTTGCAGCTTTTGTGAGCTTGATCTGCTCGTTCATCACGTTGTTTTGCTTTTAACCCTTGTAAAGTGTAAACACATGTCGTTGAATTGGTTGCAACGCCAGGCTTGAGTTTGGAAATCCGGTGTGTGTTTGAGAAGTGAAGCTCGACAGCCTGTAGCCTCAGGCGGCGGATAAAAGGATCTGTCATTTCAGAGGGAAGCAGAATAAAGCAGATCTCTCCCGGCCCGAGGCGAAGAAACACCGAAGACGGCTCGAGCCGAGCTCTAGTGAAGAGGACGAGCAATTTGTTTGGAGCGCAGATCTCTCTGCAGATTAATACATCACGGGTGAAATCCATCCTGTGTTCTTCTCCACCTGAACACGAGGAAAGAGCGGCTGTGCATCAAACGCACGCTGCTTTCTCTCTCTCCTCCACCTGTACCACCGATCGCCTTTCATCCTCTCTCCGTCTGCTTCTCTTCGCTCTCTTCTTCTTCTCACCTTCCACCCCTCAAGAAAACGTGTCATGTTCACACGTACAGCGGCACACGAATCTCATTTCCACGTGTCCACATCATGTGAGAATGTCAATCCTATTCACTGAAAATCATCTTCATAACATAAAAGCTTTCCTGTAGAGCATTGGCGCTCGCAGTGAAAAGGTCATGGGTTCGATTCCCAGGGAAAGCAAGAACTGATTATAATGTCAGTGTGTTCTTGAATGCGATGTTAAAAGCATCTGATAAATGCATGAATGTGAATGTAAATGAAGTAGTTCACACAAAGAGAGTGGCGTTTGCAACACCAAGGTCATGGGTTCGATTCCCAGGGAAAGGAAGAGCGTTTGAATTAGAGGAGTTTGATTGGCTGCGAGTAAACGAGCATCTGTTCAGCACAATGAGCTTTATTTAGTCACTCGTTAGCAACCTTTTTCAAGACGCGTCGCAGCTTAAAAAAAATCTCCAGACGGTTTTACGGATGTATTTTATGTTGTGGAATAAATCATGCAGCTATCTTGATCTCGTGTTCAAGTGTTTTACGACAGAAATGATAAACAACTGACATTAATATCCAGTGAAACCAGAACTATTGACTTTGTCAAAATTCACCGATTTATATGGTTCTTGACATTTATATTTGACTGTGAAACAAGCATTAAAGGAGCCATTTTTGACAAGATTAGGATTTAATGTGAAAAATAAATAAATAAAAATCAATGCCTTACAATAAATTCTAGTTCTTTTACTGTTTTTTAGTCTGAAATCCTAAATGTTTAATTCCTTTAAATAAAACGATCATAAAAAGATTTTCAGAATGGGCTTTTCTGCATAATACCATTAATATTCCTAATTATTATTTATATGATTAATATTTATATATTTTTTTCATTAACATATACAAAAAAATTCTAACCTACTTAAAATGCTAAAATTATAATCAAGGTTTATACTGAAGAAATTCTCTTTATTTCCCACAATAACTTTTTTGAGGTCTTGAAATACAGCACAAATAATAATAAAAAAAAAAATTATATTACCAAATTAATTCATTTTTATTATATTGATTCCAGGTCTCAGCAAACTTACTTGACTTAAAATTATTTAAATCTAAAATCTAAAAATGTAATTAAAATTAATGATAAGATTTGATTAATTACAATTAATCTATTTGACAGCCCTAATTAAACGTATTCAAATAAAATAAAACGTATATATAATAAAATGCATATATATATATACATAAAATGATTCTTAATATAATAAATTTTAATGTGATTAATATATTTGAATGAATTAAAATGCTAAAAATACACAAAAAGAAGTAATTTAGCTAGACTCCCAGTTTCTGAATATAATCTAATTATAGTTCCGTTAATATTATATTATATTATTTAGGAAGCCATTATTGTATTTAATTTACATGTGCTTCATTTATTGCATTGCATGCATTATGCACGTTTCCTATATTATATTAGGCACTATTCAGTGTTCACTGTTTAGGGAGCTAGTATTCGCTGAAATTCGTGAAACACTGTTTTCTCTTTTCCACATGGATTTGTCGTGTAAGAGAGGCCCTGAATCCTGATGGAGGTGTTTGATCTCCAGCTCTGAGTGTGTGACGGGAGGATGGATCCGTCTTTATCTGCTGCCACACACTTCAGAGCCGCCGCAGGCAGTTCGTGCGTTTGAAGACGTTTAAGTTCTGAACAGATGCTGGCGTACAGAGGTCAGCCAATCACAGGAGTCTTTGAAGTGTCTTCACCAATCAGAGCTCAGGAGGAGTTCGTCACATGATTCAGTGCGTTACTGTTTCTGAAGAAGGTGCTGCTTTCATTCAACTTTAGCTTGGGTGCATCTTGATAAAGTCACATTTCGATGAATTACAGAGGAATTTCCCTGCGTGTCTGAGCTGATGTGGTTTCACAGGTGCGACGCCTCAGACAGGAAGTCTTGTGTCTTCTCTGAAGTGTTACTGCGTTACTCAGTAACTGCAGCGAAACTAATTCAGCTGAAAAAAATCTGTATCTGTGTATATAAAACCAAACAGATGTTCAACTGTTATCCTTTAATTGTAGGAATCATTAAGAAATGCATCTGCTTTTGTCTGGAACATTAACCCTTCATAATGATGTGATCAAACCTCTTGCACTAAGTGTTCAAGAGTTCTGTTTGTTCTTACATCACTTCTGTGTTTCAGTAGAGCCAGTAACCTTCTAACAATGCCCTGAAAAACCCAGAAGACCCTGGTAACACCATAGCAACATGCTTCGATCACCATGGAAACAACCAAGAAGGCCCTAGCAACACCATAGCAACATGCTTCGATCACCATGGAAACAACCAAGAAGGCCCTAGCAACACCATAGCAACATGCTTCGATCACCATGGAAACAACCAAGAAGGCCCTAGCAACACCATAGCAACATGCTTCAATCACCATGGAAGCCACCCAGAAGACCCTAGCAACACCAAATCAACATGCTTCAATCACAGTCACCATGGAAACAACCAAGAAGGCCCTAGCAACACCATAGCAACATGCTTCAATCGCAGTCATCCTGGAAACCACAAAGAAGACCCTAGCAACGCCATTGCAACATGCTTCGATCACCATGGAAACAACCAAGAAGGCCCTAGCAACACCATAGCAACATGCTTCAATCGCAGTCATCCTGGAAACCACCAAGAAGGCCCTAGCAACACTACAGTGACATGTTCCAATCACAGTCACCATGGAAGCCATCCAGAAGTCCCTAGCAACACCATAGCAACATGCTTCAGTCACCTTGAATCCACCCATGTATAGCCATATATATATTATCCATTGGCCGTATCATTTGTACAACACAATCATCCGTTGCATCACTATGAAGAGATGGAGAGATGGATTTAAGAAACTGAATTGTGAAAAATTATTAAAAATACTGATTGTGATGTTCCTATTTTTCAGCTGTGAGTGATTGTTGGTTTTATTTATGATCTTCTCCATTTCGGGAGAGTTGTACAAAGGCTTGTTGCCAAAATGTCACTTTGAAACTTTGCTCACTGTAAATGTAACAAAATGTAACTTTGTAACACTGAAACAGTTATTGAACTGATCTGAATAATGATAGTATTGTGTTTTTATGGCTCTTTTACAGCAGAAATTGAGTTGATGAATTTTACAACATTAACCCTTATTTTCTGTGAAGCTGCTTCGAAACAATCTGCATTACATAAAACTATAGAAATAAATGCTACTTTTACAAATAAATGTTTCCATACTGAGGCTCCCTGTGTACATCTGTATGTGTGTGTGTATGTGTAAGTGAGTATGTGTGCGTGTGTGTGAGTGAGTGAGAATGTGTGTGTGTGTGCGTGCGTGTGTATAATCTCTCCTTTGCTTGCTGACTCACTATGTGGTTACAAGTGCTAAAACGCATTAATGGCTTTGAGTTTATTATTCTGCATGCGAGCTTCATTTCCAGTAAATACAACAGTTTGTGTGTGTATTTCTGTGTGAGTGAGTGTGTGTGTGTGTGTGGTTGAGTGTGTGTGTGCCACAGCACATTAAACATTCGTGGATTTATAATTACATTTTCTCCTAAAAATAAAAACAGACCCATTTATCACTGCAGAAATTACTGTCCTTCTTCCTCAGAGTTTCTGCTTCTAAAGTCTCTTTCTGAAATCTAAACATTCTTACATCGAGATACTTTTCCTGGAGAAGCAAACTGACCTTG
The DNA here is from genome assembly GCA_037043235.1 of Rhodeus uyekii. NCBI lineage: Eukaryota > Metazoa > Chordata > Actinopteri > Cypriniformes > Acheilognathidae > Rhodeus > Rhodeus uyekii. The sequence goes on from JAWRVZ010000137.1 coordinate 502,836, forward strand.
TTTTCTATCTTGTCCTTTTCTGAAAATCTATCAAAATGAATCAAGTTTAGGCTTTAAACAAGAACAAGTATCTGTCACTGGACTCAGAACATTTCTTGACCCCATTGGCAGAGATTTGTTCTTGTTTAAAGCCTAAAACTCGATTCATTTTGATACTTTTTCAGAAAATAATGTTTATATATTAGCACTGGAAAACAAGACTGTGAGAAACTGTAACTCGTTTCCTCCAATAGAGCTGTGAAATGAAGATGGAGCATCTCAGATCATCAGTGAGAAGAGTTCAGATTGAGTAACTTTAGTCCAGATCTCTTCTGAAACACACGATCAGCTGCTTTTATCATCATTCAAGAAACACATTGACATTCTAATCAGTTCTTGCTTTTCCTGGGAATCGAACCCATGGCCTTGATGTTGCAAGCGCCGCTCTCTACTGTTAGACACACAGGAAAGCTGTATAGACACAGGCTTTCACCGTCAACACGGCAAATCATGTTTTCCAGTCAAATTATAATTCAAGATGCATTTTTAGACACAATTTGACGTTTCGGGTCTTAAATGACCGTTTTTTACATTGCTGGTGAATCTCTCGTTATGCTATAATACCAGCAAATATTAAAAAAGTAACATGCTAATTGAAAGAGAACAAGTTGATAAAAAGGTAGAATCCAATATTTGGTGATAAGCAGCTTTTTATAGGCCGCTCATATTTGAACAAAAAGTGTAACAAAGTGTAAAAAATCTTCTTTTTTGTTACTTGTTACGTTCTTCGTGAGCAAAGTCATTAAGGTTTAGTCCAATGCGATAACATTAACTAGTATATTTGGGGGAAATGAAAATCCTCTCCAGGTCAAAATGATCAGAGGGTTGAGAAAAAGATTATATATATAATCTTCAATAATTAAGATTATTTTTCTTACTACATTGACGACATTTGATGTTGTTTTAAACACAAACTCACTTCATTTGATGGATCTGTCAGGAAGCGAGACATTTTGCTTCTTCTCCAGTAAAACATGTCTCTGGATTGAAGAATGTTTGTATATTTGTGCTGGAAAACAAGAGGAAGAACATCATTGTTTGTAGTGCAACGTTCCCGATACAGAAGACAAAGAGAAAGCAGAGGCAGACATATTGTGTGTGTGTGTGTGTGTGTGTGTCCTGAAATGACCTCGCAGGGTCTGTGTTATTGTTTAAACCCATCCCAGATCTTGGATCAGATTTCCTGAATCTCTGCCAAGAGAAACAGCCGTCCAGCCCCGCTTTCCCCTCTCTCGCTCAGCGCTTCACATCGACAGACATTTAAAACACTTCCAGAGGAAAAGACAAGCATGTTGTCACAATGTTTTCCAACACTTTCAAAGGCAGCTGATAGAGAAACTTCACATTTCGTGTCTGTTTTCCCTGTTGTTCACGCATACGGAGTTCATTACGATCAGTTTAGAGTCTCTTCAGGTCCGACAGACTGCTGATTAAAGACAGACTGGACGAGAGCCAGCTCATGAACACACACTCACACACACACACACACACACACACACACACACTCGCCACTCTATTGCCAATGCACACACACAGACACACACTGCTGTGAGCGAGTAACACATGCTGCTGCTGCACAATATATCATGCATGAATTGCCCATAGCAGGTCTATACAGGTGGAGCTGGGGAAAGTGGAGGATTTCTGAAAGCGCTGCAACTGCAACAACAAACGCTGAGCAAGGTTTTGAAGGTTGAGCAGCAAACCCATCGGTGAGTGTGTATGTGTGTGTGTGTGTGTGTGTATGTGTGTGTGGTCACTGAACACCTGATTCTCATATCATCTGCCTATCTCCCCGCTTTCATGCGCGGCTCCCGCGAGTTCCTCCTTTCGCGGCTCCCATGAATTTGTTCGTTCGCGGCTCCCACGATTTCGGCTCCCATGTTCCACGACTTTCACTCTGGATTATCACTTTGTTTGTTTTCTGCACTATTATAATAAATTCACTCATTTGCTTTCATCCTTGCTTTCCCCGCTCCTCCCTCCTTCCTCCTCTCTCTCCTCCACACAAGCTGCTCAAACCTGAAGTGCATTACAGTAAATTGTCAAGTATTTTTTGAGTTTGTCAATTATTAATTAGTATTTATATGAGATCTTAATGGTTACAATTTTAGCTGCAATTAATAGGGTAAAACCCCAAAAATAAAAATATTCAAAATGGGCATTTGTGGTCGTGTGAAACGGATTAATTGATTTTTAGTGCATTCTTATGGGGAAATTTGTTTTGGTGTAGGAGCATTTTGGTTTACGAGCTCGCTCTTGGAACGAATTAAACTCGTAAACCGAGGTATTACTGTATAACATCCCATAATACGGTGTTTTTACAAAGGAAAATATACTTATGTAGATTTGTTGATTTAATATATTCAAAATTTCTTTATTTGTCGAAAAAAAGCTGAAGATGCCAGAAAATGAACATCGTGGATCATAAATGATTATGAAAGAGTTTGACCTTAATATGTTGGTAAACATTCATTACATTCAGTAAACATTCAGAGTTCATTATTATTATTTCGGTTCATTTTTGTGCTCTAATATTTTGACTTACTCTCTTTTCTTTTTTTATTTACTGTATTTACTTTAATTAGAATAAATTATAAATCTATTACTGTTTTATTTATGTTGATTATTTTCTGTACACTGTGAAGCACTTTGGTTAAAAAACTGAGATTCTATTCTTTGAATATTCACTTTCTATTCTTTTCAATTTCACTTCAATTCTGTACTATGTTTAATTTTTATCTAATAACAGAAATCTATTGCTTTCACTTTTATATTGATTATTTACATTAAAACTTTGTTTTACACGAAAGATTTTTACTTTACTAACATTTACTTTCCACTTTAGTTTTGTTTGTGCATTTATGTTGGTTGATTATACTGGTTTAAACTCTTTTGTGTTACATAAAAGAGATTTTATTCTTTATCGTTTCTGCATTGTTTACTTTGCATTCAACACAATGCATTCTGGGATTGTGTTTTCCGTGAAGCGCTGAGCTGTAAGTTGGCACTGTTGGTTTCGTGATTAATCCAGAGCGATCTCTGTGTGTGTGTGTGTGTGGGGGGGTTTGTGCGTCAGGAAGTGTGCTGACATCAGCAGTAACTCTGAGGTCACGGCGGGTCAAACCTGTCACTCAGCAAGTGTTGAGCGAGAGACACGCAGAGCTTCAGATGGAAACTCGCGGCGGGGTCGTGACCTCTCGCATCTGCAACTCTCTTTGTTGCGTTACACGGATTGCAGATCGAACTTAAAGAATCACAAACATCATTAATGTTGCTGATGTGTGTTTAAACGAAGAGAATCGGTGACGTGATACAACTTCCCACAGGAAAACATGAAGTTCTGTCTCGGTTTGAGCGAAAGCATAAATCACGTGTGAAGCGACGCACTTCCTGTGGAGTGTGAGGAGTGTGTTCTGTTCTACAAGTTTCCCATGTGTTTCTGTGATTTCATCTGATTCACCTGTGTTTAGTTCATTAGATCATTACGTCCCTCGTTTAGTCCATGCAACATCACACATTTTTGTGCGTAAGATATTGTGCAACATCACTGTAAATGTGTGTGTGGAAATAAATCTATGATACTAAATAAGTAAAACAACACTGTCACTGTCTTCTAGGCAGAAACAAACATGCATCTTTCACCTCGTGAGAAAAGGATGTGAATGGTTCTGTTGAAGAACAATATCTTTAGAAACATCTGCAGTCGAGGCGACCGACAGATGAATATCAGCGTTAATGGCAGATTACAGTGAGTCTCGCACCTCTGGTGAGCAGAAAGGAGGAGCGGAGGAGGCGTTCCCAGCAGCACCTGGCGGAGGAGAGCGGGGTCAGAGAGCGATGAGAGGATCTGTCAGGGAGACGGACGCACAATAGATGCTCACAGCTGGACAGAGTCAGGGAATACGGCACTCCAGAACACTCAGAAAACACAAATGACACACGACACGCTGTGGACTCGAGTGTGTGTGTGTGTGTGTGTTATAAAGTTATTTTGTTCTTCAACACTGAAAGCTTCTCCTCTTGGGCTGCATAAAGAAAGCTGGAGATTTCAAGTGCATAAAGTGTCTAAAGCTACACAAATAAAGTGCATTATCCGGTGATTCTAACCGCACTCTTTCTGGTTTGGAATTTTCCAGCAAAATTGCAACACAATAATCGATTGGTTCGAGTAGAGACAACTTAAATTACACAAACCAGTTCAATCAAATCAGCTTTTATGAGATTTTACAACTTTCATTTTCCAAACTGACACATTTTACGTCATCTGAATTGTTTCATTGTTTTGAGTTAGCTGTGTGTGTGTGTGTGTGTGTGTGGGTGTGTGTGAGTGTATACAGTTACAAATCGTTCAAGTGTATTTTAAGTGTATTTTGATTCTGCTTCAATTCAAGTTGAAATTCCACATCATGTTTGCTAATTTAAATCAAATTTAAAAGGCATATCCAATTTTTCAATAAGGCGCCCGTTTCTAAAAATAAAGGAGTAGGTCATTATTGTGGTTTTGATGTCACATTCCTCTCATAGCACCGATGAAATGTGCTGAGTGTGATCTGTGAGGCATGCGAGATGTTCGGGAGTCATGAATGTCAGAGGTGAACATGAGCAAATGGACAGAGAATATAAATACACACACACACACACACACACACACACACACACACACACACACACACACACACACACACACACACACACACACACACACACACACACACACACACACACACACACACACACACACACACACACACACACACACACACACACACACACACTCGTTTGCCAGTATTCAGCAGGATTAGGAAGTCGCTCTTGTGATGATATAAAATAACACATGTAACAATATTTATGAAGCAAAGCAACAAAGCTGAACCGCAGCAACACATATTTGATTTGAAGAAAAAAATTCTTTGAAAATAAGACTTTGAACTTAATGACCAAATAGGAAAATAACTGCAATCACGCAAAGCAGTGCAAATGACATAGAGAGAAATATAAATCTACTGCATTAAAGTTGTTGATACAACTATATGAATAGAAACACTGCAATTCATATCTCGTCGTTGTCGGACAGAAATCCAATATCTTTAAGTAATTAAATGCGTAGTCTAAGTAAATATTGTGGCTTTATATGCGGTCGGACACTTGCGTGCGTCATTGTATTATTAACTTTTGGAGTTACAAGGTTTTTGACCAGCGAAGTTCTGACAGTCACATCATTCGCTCTTTCTGGCACATCGGTGGAGATTTGTTTGCCGAATCATTGGTAAAGTCACTTTTCACCTGCTTTTAAACAATTTCAAAAATACTGTAGGGGATTTACAGTTAAGACCCGAGCACCAGATATGTTGAATGAAGAGCAGGAGTCAGAAGTGCAGTCAATAGAAGAAATCTTAGTGAAGTTTAGTTTGCAGTTTCATCAGCAGAAGCTTCAGGTCTCACAAGGAGTTCGTAGGCCGCCCCACATACAATAACATTGTTACAGCAATTATACTCTAACAGAGGGTGCTAACTACGTCAATGATGACGGTTAAATGATTCTGATTGGCTAAGAAAGAAAGAAAGAAAGAAAGAAAGAAAGAAAGAAAAACAAAACTAGTAATTTTCCACACAAGAGCAGACAGTCTGAAGCATATTTGTGTTGATCACATGGTTGACGGGTTCGTGACGTGGCTTGTCGAGAACAACAAGTTATTTCGTCTCCTGATGGTGCCAGTTAATCACCTCACCAATACTGACCATATTAACACACACACACACACACACACACACACACACACACACACACACACACACACACACACACACACACACACACACACACACAACTCAGCTCAGGCTCCAACTATCAACAGAGAGACTCTCAAAGCATTCTGATAACGTTCTATCTATTGAGAAGTGCTGACAATATTCATCCTTACTCAATGGAAAAATACAGAAACGTAAAGAACGTCTTTAATCAAATAAGAAAAAGAAAAGAATATATGAAGAAATAAAAAAAGAAAGAAAAGAATATATATACAAGCGTCCATTTCCAAATCGTCCTTTTCAATACCTTGAAATAATGAAGCGTGCGTCTTTAAAGGTTTATGGGTTAATATTAAAAATCACTTTATTGAACAGGACTTTTAATTTCTGGACTGCTGTTTATGCAGCGTTAGATGCATTCTGGGAAACGCTAATACAGTCCTGACATGACGTGTTTCTGTTGCCACGGTGCACTGCAAACCCTAATCAACCGCTTTGAGTAGAGCAAACTTAAACTAAACCAACTTAATTAAAACATGTTTTCTTCCAAAGTGACTTGCATTGCAATCAAGAAACACATTGACACTCTAATCAGTTCTTGCTTTCCCTGGGAATCAAACCCATGACCTTGATGTTGCAAGCGCTGCTCTACTGTTAGACACACAGGAAAGACAGAGACAATTTATTAGTATTAATTAGATTTGGGTTGCAATATGTTAATGAACACAGATGATGTGCACACTAATATATCAGCTGATATAGTGAATTTGGCTTATTTGGCTCTGGTTTCTTTAGTGTATTAGAGAAAGTAAAGAAATGTTTTTGGTTTTCAACATAATTTGCATGAATGTCCAACATCAAATCGTCTACATCGTGAAGTTTTGATCGTGGGTTCACAAACATGCTTTCCTGTGTCTCAAACACCAGAGGTGCGAGACTCACTGTAATCTGCCATCAACGCTGATATTCATCTGTCGGTCGCCTCGACTGCAGATGTTTCTAAAGATATTGTTCTTCAACAGAACCATTCACATCCTTTTCTCACGAGGTGAAAGATGCATGTTTGTTTCTGCCTAGAAGACAGTGACATAGTGTTGTTTTACTTATATAGTATCATAGATTTATTTCCACACACACATTTACAGTGATGTTGCACAATATCTTACGCACAAAAATGAGTGATAGTTGATCTGTCGATCAGATTAAAGCCAGACTGAGTCTTTACTTTTGATGCAAATGTTTTTTTAATTCATTTCATTGTCATTCTTCAAACACTAGGGGAAACTTCCCTGTGTGTCTAACAGTAGAGAGCGGCGCTTGCAACATCAAGGTCATGGGTTTGATTCCCAGGGAAAGCAAGAACTGATTAGAATGTCAATGTGTTTCTTGAATGCGATGCAAGTTACTTTGGATAAAAGCATGAATTTAAATGATGTGAGGAGCAAACGAACACACACATCGTTCATGTCATTCATCGTTTCAGACATTTGTGTTACACTGGCTCGTTCATCAGTCGTGTGTGTCACATATTGTATGTTCACTTGCGAATATAATTAGCACTTCCTGCTGTTAACAGACACTCCGGTGTTTCCACTTTAAGAGAAAGCATTACTCGAACAGGTCCACCTTCCGGCACAGTGCGCACCATGTGACCACACAACTCTCGGTTCCACATCATGTGACCCCATAATGCACGGTTCCAGATCATGTGACCCCACAACGCACGGTTCCAGATCATGTGACCACACAACACTCGGTTCCAGATCATGTGACCACACAACACTCGGTTCCAGATCATGTGACCCCACAACGCACGGTTCCAGATCATGTGACCACACAACACTCGGTTCCAGATCATGTGACCACACAACTCTCGGTTCCAGATCATGTGACCCCACAACTCTCGGTTCCAGATCATGTGACCACACAACACTCGGTTCCAGATCATGTGACCCCACAACTCTCGGTTCCACATCATGTGACCCCATAACGCACGGTTCCAGATCATGTGACCCCACAACGCACGGTTCCAGATCATGTGACCACACAACGCACGGTTCCAGATCATGCGACCCCACAACGCACAGTTCCAGATCATGCGACCCCACAACACTCGGTTCCAGATCATGCGACCACACAACGCACGGTTCCAGATCATGCGACCCCACAACACTCGGTTCCAGATCATGCGACCCCACAACGCACGGTTCCAGATCATGCGACCCCACAACACTCGGTTCCAGATCATGTGACCCCACAACACTCGGTTCCAGATCATGCGACCCCACAACGCACGGTTCCAGATCATGCGACCCCACAATGCTCGGTTCCAGATCATGTGACCACACAACGCACGGTTCCAGATCATGTGACCACACAACACTCAGATCAGCTGCAGAAGGACTCTGACACTGGCTGAACACCATCCACTTTCACACCAGGTTTTGTTTCTGACCCGCTTTTTATCCAAATCCAGTGGGTTTACAGCTTTCTGTGTAAATAAATTATGCAAACTTGTAGTTAGTAGTGTTTTTGCAGCTATCTGAAACTCATTCGATTCACAGGAAACTTCAGCGCCCCCTTGAGTTCTGCGTTACTGTTACAGCGTCAAACAACTTTGTATGTTACGTGTATCACTGAACCTCAGTTTAATCTCTAGTGTCCGAGAATCAAACACTAAACACTGCGAGTAGTAGTACTAGTGATGGTTGACCCTGCAAACCCTCTCTCTCTCTCGCTCTCTCTCGCTATCCCTCTCCCTTCTCCCTCTCTTTCTATCCCTCCCTCTTTCTCTCCATCTCCCTCTCTCTCTCTGTCTCTGCACAGTGGAGATGTTTCTCTTGGCTGTCGGCCAGATTTTGGCTTTCACTGTTCAGCCTTTGATTGTTTTTCTAGCGTTTTCTCTCTCTGGCTCTTGCATGCGTTTCAGGCTCGGCTCAGGAAAAGATTCGTGCTGAGAGAGACACACAGCTGCCACCTCTGAACTGTGGACTCGTTTTTTTCTGTTTTCATTTATTCCCAGCTATTATTGCTCCTTTTATATCTGTGGGTTCAGGGAGTCTATCTGGCCTTAATTCTGGGGTTTTAGATTCGCTGTCGTACCTTTATGTTTCAGCAATGAAACGGGACGAATCAAATGACAGAATCAAACAAGCTTCCTTACACTAAAGTGACTGTAAGGGTGTTACTGTTTTTCATTTGTTTATGTTAAAAACATAATATGTGAGTATGTATATCATCACTGTAGGGCGGAAACCTTGTGTATCCATATTGTATATCTTTTTATTTTTGTATCATAAATCCTTAATATCAGTCTCCCTTTATGTCTGTCTGTGAGTTTAGCAAATATTGAACCAATGAAAAGTATTAAAAAGAGCTTGTGACTAAACCTCCTAACTCCATTGGCTCTTCAAACCATCAGTCCAGCCTCATAACTCCGCCCAGCTTCACGCAGATTGGGACGTTGCTGCTTGTTTGCAAAGCAATGATAAATGAAGGACTGGTTCTTTGAATAAGAGCATTTAAATGTAAATATTTAATCAAAGATTTCTGTTTCGACATATATATGCTCGCCTAGTGCACAAGCACGCAAATGTAAACTTATCTATAGGTAAAATGTTTATAATATAATGACAAATGAAAGTGTCTAACCATATATAAAGCCACAATATCAACACTTGTGTGAGAGAATATGTGTGTCTGTGTGTGTTTGCATGTGTGTGTGTGAGTGTGTGACTGCGTGTGTCTGGTGTGAGTAAGTGTGAGTGCATGGTAATGCGAGAGTGTGTGTGTGTGTGTGTGTGTGTAAATGGTTATGTGTGTGAGTATGTGTGTGTATATCAGTATATCATATTTTTCAGTTACTGTTGACTTTATTTCAACAGGCTTCATGAAAATTCATTATCCGCTCGTAATCTTGTACTTGTACAGGTTGACACAAAGCCCAGATGTTCTGACAGCTGCAGACCGAGAGAAAGAAGTGAGCGCGTTAAACGCAGGTTTAGACTGTGTGTTTCTCTGAGTTCAAGAGTTCACGAGCGGATCTGTGCTGTTAACCACCTGACGCCACTCTGCCAACCCAGTTTGGTTTGGGGTGAACGACCATGACGTGTAGATCATAAAACCAGGCTGCAGCGGTTCAGCACAAGGTCACGGCCCGCACTCGCACACTTACGGCCAAACACACTGAGAACCTGAGCCAAATCCTTGAGAAACGACTTCTTCCTCAAACACAGAGAGCACAATCACTGTAACTCTCTGAGCGGAATCACTCCCCATAGGAAGGAAAGATCATTTACCTGATCTCACATCAGTAGCATCTCTCTTTAATATCATTCTCTGAGACTTTTCTTGAACTGACCTGCTTCTCAGATGTTTCCATTACAGTTTCAGAAAGGCCAAATTTCAATGACATGGTTCAAGTGACCCACTTCTGATTTTTGTGTGGATCAGATCGGACGTCTAAGCAGGAAACAAGTACAGTAATGTTTTGAAATATGAGTGTCCTGACATACGAGTATTCTGAGATATGACCAAGCCTTCCAGTATTTTTTTTGCTTTGAGAAACGAGTAAATATTTGAGATACGAGCAGCTTACAGACGCTACGAGCACTCGGATACATGTTCCTCCACTAAAATAAAAGTGTTTGCGCGAGAAGGTCGAGCGTGCATATTGTGTGCAGATGAGATGTCATGCGTACGAGGGATTCAAATGAGCTCATTTTCTTTTGGCATGGATCCTTATATGTGTGTGTCTCTATAGAGATTAAAAAGTTTTTTCATTGTTATTAGCACTTATAGGGACGTTTTTTAGAGAGCCGGAACGGATAAATTTTTTTTCTTTCTGCTATTTCTCATAGGGAAAAATTATTTGAAATGCGAGCAACTCGAGTTACGAGCTCGTCCTGGAGCGGATTATGCTCGTATCTCAAGGTATTACTGATTCCCATATTCAATATTAAATCTGATGTGAATCAGATACGTGCATTTGATTCGCCATGCAAGCGGACAGATCGGATTCCCCCGTCAATGCGAGTCGTACGTCATTGCAAAAGTGATGGTGGCGAATGTACATTACCTGAAGAAACGGTGAGGGGTGGGAGGCAGCCCTAACATAAACACACGATTAGCCGATTAATCGCTGAAATTGACTAAAATAATCTGTAGGTCGAGGGCCCAAAAGCATGCTCAGATAATCATACAACAAGATATTTTGGGGGCTATGAAATATTTGGCGGAAGCTGAGAAAAAAAAAGAAAAAAAAAACGCTGGCCAGGAAAGGGTTAAGAAATATATTTTCTGGGTTTATATGAACATTAAATGAACATCAAATCTATTATTTTTTAAATGTTATGAAAACGTTATTTCGGAACATTTTCTGGCTATTCAAAACTACGTTTTTAGAACAATACAAAGTATTTCTAGAACATTCATCAATTACAAATTACATTACAATGATATTTTAAGGATGTTTAGAGAACATATATTAACTATTAATAACATAATAAACATTGTTTTAAGAACGTTTTGTCCTAACATTTACACAACTTTTAAAGAACATTGGTAAAAGTTATGGGAACGTTCCCAGTTATCCGGTCTCAATCTATTCCCAGATTTGATCTGAGACGAAGCTGATAAATACAGGAAACTGATGTGAGATTTCAGAAGAGATCTCAACAGATCACAGAGATCTCAAAGTGAACTTATATCAAACTGGAGTGAAGTTTTCCTAATTTTAATTTCATATACTCTTCATTTCTCCACAGGACGTTTAGGGGAATCAACAAAGTTGCTCAATGCATTTAAATGAAATGAGATGACTTTCTCTCACATGAGTTTCAGAAGACAAATGTCTTCATGCTTTGTCTGTAATCATAACTCTTGTAAATTGTAAAATGAACTCATAAAAACACTGTCAAATTGAGATCAAATTAAGTCTCCTCTGAAGAGTTTCAATATGAACTCAAACTTTGGGATTTGGGATTGTTTGTTTATCTCAGGAGAAACATCTGAGACAAAGTTGATTCTTGAAGCACAACCGGGACTTTATTAGAGAAAGGTTTTGTTTCTAATGTGTTTTTAAACTGAGTGGATCGGCACACCGAGTCAATCCTGTTTTCATCATGTACACACTCTATTTACTCAGTTAAAATGATTGATTTGGCATGAAGTTCCATATACTTGTGGAATTATTAACAAATACACACATCCACATGCTTGACGAAACATCTCTGCCTCTTCTCGGTTTACACAACGCCTCCGGCGAGTATCGCTGAGAGAACCGTGAACCCCTGCTGGACAAACAAATAAATTTGTCCCATGTGGCATCCAAGCGGATCAGGTTTCTCCTCTGCTGTTTGTGATCAGCCTCGTCTACAAAATAAGGTCGAAGCAACCCAACGCGAGCCGTCCCGTAAAGAGAGAGTGAGCTGAGGTTGTGGGTTAGTGTTCAGTGGACACTAATGATTAACCCAAACCTCTGGACACCAGCCAACCGCATCCATGCTGATTTTACCCCCCGGCGGCAGGAAAATCACCATCACACGCCTTTGTTCCAGAGTTTTAGAGAACACTGTCGCTCTGTTCCATCACAACCCAGTTCCTTTAGCTTGTTGGTTTTTCTATTACACCATAAAAGCACATTAGCAGCGTCACAATGCTGCGGGTTCAGTCAAAAACAGCTTGAATACAGAAGAGTTTTTGATTTACATTCACATTCATGCATTTATCAGATGCTTTTATCATCGCATTCAAGAAATACATTGACTTTCTAATCAGTTCTTGCTTTCCCTGGGAATCGAACCCATGACCTTGATGTTGCAAGCACTGCTCTCTACTGTTAGACACACAGGAAAGCTAATAATTTGATTGCAATCTTCTAAACAAAATCTCAATTCAATTCTAACATCCAGTTAGAATAATAAAGAGTGAAAGCAAAGAACGTACAAATAATCATTGTTTAAAAAGTAAAATAAAACCCGCTAGATAAAAGGCACTGCTTTACCAACATTATATTTATTCTTTGGGATTTAGGTTGAAATGTCTCTTTAAATATCTCTTAACTTTAACAATCAGCACAGATAATGTATATATTGCTGGCTTTAATGACCAATTATTTATTATATGTAAAATATTAAGAATAATTTATGTCATAGATTTTAATAATTAATAAACTTTTTAAAGGGACAGGCGCATCTTTTTTTAATACATATAATATATACATACATAAGGTAACACCATGAGATACAAGCGTCCTGACATACGAGTATTCTGAGATACGAGCAAGCCTTTGAGCAGTGGTTTTGCTTTGAGATACGAGTAAATATTTGAGATACGAGTAAATATTTGAGATACGAGTAAATATTTGAGATAAGAGTAAATATTTGAGATAAGAGTAAATATTTGAGATACGAGTAAATATTTGAGATACGAGTGAATATTTGAGATAAGAGTAAATATTTGAGATGCGAGTAAATATTTGAGATACGAGTAAATATTTGAGATGCGAGTAAATATTTGAGATAAGAGTAAATATTTGAGATACGAGTAAATATTTGAGATACGAGTAAATATTTGAGATACGAGTGAATATTTGAGATAAGAGTAAATATTTGAGATGCGAGTAAATATTTGAGATAAGAGTAAATATTTGAGATAAGAGTAAATATTTGAGATGCGAGTAAATATTTGAGATACGAGTAAATATTTGAGATGCGAGTAAATATTTGAGATAAGAGTAAATATTTGAGATACGAGTAAATATTTGAGATAAGAGTAAATATTTGAGATAAGAGTAAATATTTGAGATACGAGTAAATATTTGAGATACGAGTGAATATTTGAGATAAGAGTAAATATTTGAGATGCGAGTAAATATTTGAGATAAGAGTAAATATTTGAGATGCGAGTAAATATTTGAGATACGAGCAGCTTCCAGACGCTAGAGGTGTTCAGCACTCGCAGCAGCTCAAGCTCCTCATTTATGGGTAATTGCATATGATCTCCACTAGAGGCAGCTTGGTTTTACAGCGGGGGTTACCGGGGGCAACGAGTGATTCACCAGTATTAAGCTGGGAGCAGCACGAGTTATGAGTGTTCAATAATAATACATATGAGCTTCTGAGTCTATCCAACACACAACACGGGAACAAACACTACACTTCTGTATTGTGTTTATCTACATAATCCCTTCCTCCTCGTCCTCCTCTTCCTCCTCCTCCTCCTCCTCCTCCGCACGTCGTCATTAGCTGCTACTGTATCGTGTGTCTCGAAGGCAAGAACTCATAATTAAAACCACATTTTATTTTATATCACAGGAATCCTTATACTATAATTGTGTGTGTGTCTCTATAGCAATTAAAAATATGTTTTTTCCATTGTTTTTAGCACGAATAAGGGAGTTTTTTAGAGGGCCGGAACAGATAATTTTTTTTCTATTATTTCTTATGGGAAAAATGATTTGAGATACGAGCGACTCGAGTTACGAGCTCATTCTGCAACGGATTATGCTCGTATCTCAAGGCATTACTGTATAAAAAGCATTTTTCAGCAAGCATCTTGCATTCGTTGAACTCATGAAACAATTTCACTTCTTAACTTTCTATGGGCTGATGCTCAGAAGAAACACTCACGCACTTCATCTCTGAAAGCTCCTGAACCCATCAGATGTCGTGAACGAGAGCCCGAGTCTTTGTTCCACAGGTCACCGAAGTCACCGAGAGCTAATCTCTGCCATCTGACGCGCTCAGGCCTCGAGGGAAGATGCCAGCGCTGCGGGACAGATAATATGAGTTATTGTTTGAAACTGTGACGGCATGGACGAGCTTATCGCAGGTCTGCTAATCCCGTCAAAGCCTGAGAATTACGACGGGTCAGCGGTTGCCAAAACAATAGCCTTATGTCTGGCTTTCCTGCCGGCGAAATATGATTATTTACAACGAGTCTTATCTCTTGTTTTGGATAAGCGTTTGCAGCGCTTGCAACTCCAGCTCTTCGCTCACAACAAGACTTTAAGAGAAAAATATGACAGCTCAGCTAAGAATATATCTGTGTTTTGGCTCTGGGGTATCAAACTAAAGATGTGTAAGAAGTTACAAAAGGGTAGAAGGTAAAAATATTGGGTGTTCATTCAAGGAGTAACAGCAGAGATAATCAGCAATGCACTCACACTTTATGTAGAACAACATAACGCATGAAAGTCAACGCTGCACTGAATACAGGCATGATATTACTGCGAAACACAAACCTGCAATTAACTATGAATAACCTCCTGAAACACGCTTACGGTTCTAGCAGCGAGTAATCAGACCGTTTGACCTCGCTGGGTAACAATTACACTTCAGCACTCACACACTCAAATGAAAGCATGGATTCTTGGCCACAGCCTGATTACACACTCAACATGTTCTTGTAAAAAACGCGCATCAGAACTCCAGACAAAGCCATGGAGTTTACACCGAACGTTATTAAATGAGTTACAAAGTGTTGAAGTAACTTTGGAGTTCAAACGGTGACAGTAGTTGGTCTGACAGAACAAAGACAGTTTATAATTAACATGTTTTATATACCAGCCCCAAAGCTCTTGCGTAGACGTTTGCATCTCATGAAAAGTGTGTTCAGCCTCATCCGTCCCTCACCGGTCAAATCGACCCGAAGCCCGAAAATTAAACTTATTTGTTGTTGTTCAGAAAGCTTATTTTCTTTAGTTTTATTACATTTTTAATGCATTTTTTTAAATTACTAGATTGATCAATAAACAACAAATAAACCATAATTTTTATGCACATTCTTTTAACTTTAATTCAAAATAACTAATTTTTTCATGCAAAAAAACGCAATTTCAGCTCAGAATATCTCAAATTGAGTGTCTCTTTCAACCTCTTGTGGAAGAAAACGAAAATATAGCATGACATTTCATGAGCAAATAAACACCCAATGGGTCAAAAAGACGATTCCAGTATCTATTAAAATAATTTTTTGGTGAAGTTTTAGCATTTTATTAGTAATTTTGACCATTGTTTTTAGGATTTTCTATATTCTAAGTACCAGATATTGAAATACAGTAATACCTCGGTTTACGAGTGACTTGGTATACGAGCAAATCGGTGTATGAGAAAAAATTTCCCTCACCCATGCTCATTTTTGTGTGGAAAAAGTCCTAACGCTCAGCATCCTTGTGCGCATTTTTACTGGAAATATCCTAATGACAGCCTCTCATAACACAGCCAAGCAGTTCCAACCCCTTTATCACCCCTATCACTCATTCATTCTCTCAGAGAACGGGTTCGTTCGTTCGCGGGTCCCGCAGGTTCATTCGTTCGCTTCTCCCACGGGTTTGTTCTTTCGCGGGTCCCGCGGGTTCGTTCGTTCGCTTCTCCCGCAGGTTTGTTCGTTCGCGGCTCACGTGAGTTCCTCCTTTCGCGGCTCCCGCGGGTTCGTTCGTTCCCTTCTCCCACGGGTTCGTTCTTTCGCGGCTCCCGCGGGTTCGTTCGTTCGCTTCTCCCGCGGGTTCGTTCTTTCGCGGCTCCCGCGCGTTCGTTCTTTCGCGGCTCCCGCGGGCTCGTTCGCGGCTTCCCGTGAGTTCCTCCTTTCGTGGCTCCCGCGCGTTCGTTCTTTCGCGGCTCCCGCGGGCTCGTTCGCGGCTTCCCGTGAGTTCCTCCTTTCGTGGCTCCCGCGGGTTAGTTCTTTCGCGGGTCCCGCGGGTTCGTTCGTTCCCTTCTCCCACGGGTTAGTTCTTTCGCGGCTCCCGCGGGTTAGTTCTTTCGCGGGTCCCGCGGGTTCGTTCTTTCGCGGCTCCCGCGCGTTCGTTCTTTCGCGGCTCCCGCGCGTTCGTTCTTTCGCGGCTCCCGCGCGTTCGTTCTTTCGCGGCTCCCGCGCGTTCGTTCTTTCGCGGCTCCCGCGGGTTCGTTCGCGGCTCCCGTGAGTTCCTCCTTTCGCGGGTCCCGCAGGTTCATTCGTTCGCTTCTCCCACGGGTTTGTTCTTTCGCGGCTCCCGCAAGGTTCATTCTTTCGCTTCTCCAGCGGGTTCGTTCGTTAAAACTCGTAAACAGAGGAATTACTGTAAAGTGAAATGTTCAGCTTTAAGATGTATTTTTATTTGTTATAAGCACACAGATCTGAATCTGTGAAATTTGGTATGTTCTGATTTTAGTTCCAAATTAATGATTTATCCTGACCATATCCTGAATATCACGTCTTTCTTGTGTGTCTAACAGTAGAGAGTGGCGCTTGCAACATCAAGGTCATGGGTTCAATTCCCAGGGAAAGCAAGAACTGATTATAATGTCAATGTGTTTCTTGAATGCGATGATAAAAGCAGATGATAAATGCAGGAATGTGAATGTAAAATGTAGACGATTAAACTAGATCCAGGAACTGTTGCTCTTGGTAAAATCACATTCAGTGAGAAGCTGATATAGTGATAAAGTTTCTCACTGTATATTTATGACATTATCATGTATAATAATATTGTTTGATATACGTATTTGCAGTTTAATAAAAATCCATGAAGGCTTGAAGCGGAGGTCATGGCGAGTTCTGTGCAGTTTCTCATGTGTTTCTCAGTAAGTTTTCACGGAAGCCGAGAGTTTCAGACCTCGATCTGAACCCTGATGAGCCGTCGGGTGGAAAGCCACCAGCGTTTGCAGCGGAGAGCCGCGGGTTCAGCGCCACCACATCTTCTGTTCTGAGGCCTTCAGTGAGGTGAAGACAGATGTGTTTATCTGCAGATCAGCTTCACACACACACACACACACAGGGCTGAAGAGAGCGAGTGACAGTTCCCAGACAAGAGGAGATTATCTGTGCATTCAACAACACAACTACATTTCAGACCTGAAGATTTCTGAGACATTCACACCTGCAGAATGGATTTCATCAGGGCCGAGAAGCAGCATTTTATATCTAACATATATATATTTTTTTTCAATTGCAGTCTTTTAAAACGGCACCTGAAATAATGAACTAAGTGCAGTGCTGTCAAAAATACTGAAACTGATCGATACTGATACTGAAATCGATACTGAAACATCTGAAACACTTCCACAACTAATTTTCCACAGAATAGACACACAATACCAGTTCTCTCTCACTCACTCACTCACTCACTCACTCACTCACTCACTCACTCACTCACACTCTCTCTCTCTCTCTCCCTCTCCCTCTCCCTCTCTCTCTCTCTCTCTCTCACTCACTAACTCTCTCTGTCTCTCTGTCACTCTCTCTCTCTCGCACTTAAACAGTCAAATACACACAAAACTATGTCAAAATGCAGGTCTTGGCATCATTTGGCTCTAACAGGAGAGATCGGCGCTTGCAACATCAAGGTCATTGGTTCGATTCTCAGGGAAAGCAAGAACTGATTAGAATGTCAATGTGTTTCTTGAATGCAATGATGAAAGCAGCTGATAAATGTATGAATGTGAGTGTAAAACAGTTGTTTTTAACCCTTTCCCAGCCAAGAAAATAAATATCTCCATCATCCACCACCAACATTTTGATCATTTTCACAAAGTTTTATGGCACCCAGAAAATTTTGTTGCATGAATATCTGAACATTTAATATATCCAAAAGAAAGAACAGTTTGTGCTTTTAAACAACTATAATCTATCTTCATGCGTTCTTTTTTTTTAAATCAACACTTCAATGTGACTTTCATTTAAAAAAGCAACATTTTGAACAAAAAGCTGAAAAAAACCCTGATTTGTCAAAGACTATATTGAGATGGGATTAAACAAGATGGGATCATTAAAAGATCAACATCCTCGTCCTGCATCAACATTTCATTCACGAACATTAGACATGTCTGATTTTATGCTGTTTAACGTCGTTATTGTACACATGCGTCAGAAATACTTTAATCGCTTGCTGCTTCTTTGCCTGTGTTTTGATCAGGAGGTCATGCGCTCTTTCATTAGATGTGCGCCACCTACAGTATAACAGTGAAAATACGGTGGGGAAAGAGTTAAGAAAGAAAACACAAGTGTATCAGTTTAATGGATCTGTGCGTCAAGTCTTAAAGTGACAGCAGCCTCATATTCCTGCGGCCAAATTAAGAGATAATTCTAAAAATATCTAAATAGCCGTTTGGTATCGAGGTCAAAACTGTGGCCAGTGTAAATGACTTTGGAAAACCACTAACAAAAAAAAAAATCAAAACAAGTATCACCAAACAAAACGAATTGCCACACGAATGATTGTTTCCAAACTTCTATGATTTTTCTATGATTCTTCTATGAACTTCTATGATTCTTCAAACTTCTAAACTTCGTCTGTTATTGGTCAGTTGAAGGGAAAGTCCCGCCCCCAAACTCACTCTACTGGTTGGGTCAGAGTTCAGCTTGTTGTTTTGCAAGGTGAATGTTTTGAAGAGGTTTAATCCGTCTGAAAGAGCACAGCATGCATGAGTAAAACAGTCATTAAGCCAGAAAACCAACCTGTGCCAACCTGTCAATCACACGAGAACGCCTGTCGTGTAAATCTGACGAAAACAGCCCGAGGAGCTCGTCCTGAACTCTTCAACTCTCCGTGATCCGGTTACACATTCATATTAAATCTGCTTGAATTACAGGCAGAATAAAAGATCTCAGTGAGACACGAGATCGGCTAGTTTTCATTCACAGACTCAAGAAAGCATTTCAACATCTTTAGTGTCATTTAAATTCCTTTAATTTCAGTTACGATTCTGGCTTCCAACAATAAGATGAAATGATTATTGTGCCACATTTATGATAAAAGCATGTGCTAAATGCATAAATGTAAAATCCCATTTGCGATTTGATATTAAATGTATTAAATGTATTAAAATATAAAATGTTGAATGTATGTTGTTTACAAGTTTTTTTTTGTAAGTTGGAGCAATGCATTAATTTAACGTAATCTTAATTATATTTATGTATTTATATATCTTTATATAAGGAATAAATGTTTAGTAGTTTTCAGTAGGTTTGGAAGTGCATTACAACACACACAAACATGCATGCACGCACACACACACGCACGCACACACACACACTCAAATAAAAAATATATAATGCATTTCACAAATATTTACAAATAGTTTTTAAGTAATGCATTGATTTAAGCATGAAATTGTGAAGTAGATAACATTAAATGTACTCAAATAATCTGTTTCATTTACCAAAAACTTTTTAATGTAATATACAATGCTTGAATTTGATTGGCTGATGAATGTTTTTATTTTCATATCCCTCCGCCAAACGTTTTCAATGATTTCAAACGACAACAAAACACAGTAAACTAAAGGATAAGAACAATACATTATTATAAAACAATACGTTTTATTAAACATACTCTCTTTCTTCCACGCTTTCAAACGGACACACACTCGCTCAGAAACGTGTTAGTAGTAAAAATAGTTTAAAAGCTACATGATATTTCTCACTAGTGAGGTTTTTGAAGCAGATAAATTAAGTTTCACTATTATTAGAGACACTGGTGCCGAACAATCTCTCTCTCTCTCTCTCTCTCTCTGTCACTCCCCCCCCTCTCTCTCTCTCTCTCTCTCTCTCTCTAATAACTGCATTATTCTGCTATCAGTGGCTCAAGCTCTAAAATGACATTTGATATGCGTAAGACAGTAGTTTTAAACACAAGAGTATTTTAGGGGCAAAAACCTGACAACGTCTTGAAAAACATCTGAACAATGTTTTGAGGAATAAATGACTCCACAAACACACACACTCCCTCTCTCTATTTCTCTCTCTCTCTCACACACACACACACACACACACTCTCTCTCTCTCTATTTCTCTCTTTCTCTCTCTCTCTCACACACACACACACACACACACACACACTCTCTCTCTATCTCTCTTACACACACACACACACACACACTCTCTCTCTCTCTCTATCTCTCTTACACACACACACACACACACACACACACTGTCTCTCTCTCTCACACACACACACACACACACACACACACACACACACACACACACACACACACACACTCTCTCTCTCTCTATCTCTCTTACACACACACACACACACACACACTCTCTCTCTCTCTCTCTCTCTATATATCTCTTACACACACACACTCACTCTCTTTCTATCTCTCTTACACACACACACACACACACACACACACACACACTCTCTCTCTCTCTCTCTATCTCTCTTACACACACACACACACACACTCTCTCTCTCTCTATCTCTCTTACACACACACACACACACACACACACACACATACGGGTTTTTGTGGTTTACAAGGACACTGAGCCCCAAACCAGTCTGTTGGTGGTTTACGGGGACACCCCTTTCCGCTTGCTCTACAGAGATGAGACAACTATCAAAAATTTTCTTTTGAGCCCCACATCACAGATCTCACTTCAGAATTGCTATACACACAACACAACCTATAATATGACAACCTGACAATTTACCTACTAACGAGGACTCTAATAATTAGACGCACAAGCTCCGCCCATGACACAAAACTATATTATAAGGACTAACTGGAATTATGAGGACAGTTGGTGTACAATACACACAAGTGTCACAAACGTGTATTAGAGGGACACAAATGAATTAAGAGGACACGGTACACACATTCACAACTGAATACATTGTGTATTATAAGGACACACCTGATTATGAGGACAGTTGCTGTACAATACACACAAGTGTCACAAACGTGTATTAGAGGGACACAAATGAATTAAGAGGACACGGTAAACACATTCACAACTGAATACATTGTGTATTATAAGGACACACCTGATTATGAGGACAGTTGCTGTACAATACACACAAGTGTCACAAACGTGTATTAGAGGGACACAGTAAACACATACACAACTGAATACATTGTGTATTATAAGGACACACCTGATTATGAGGACAGTTGCTGTACAATACACACAAGTGTCACAAACGTGTATTAGAGGGACACAGTAAACACATACACAACTGAATACATTGTGTATTATAAGGACACACCTGATTTATGAGGACATATGATTAGAGTCACCTGTGGGATCATACTCACACAGACACAACCATTTAAAAAGATGATATTGTTAAAAATTGTGTATGATTATGTAAATATGCAACTGTATTTTATAGGACCTACTATTTGTGTTCTGATGTGCACATATGAGCATTTAACAGACATGAGAACATATAACAGAGAACAAAGTGCAAAGTTTATTAATGTAGTTATTAATATTACAATTACATAGATCAAGTTACACATACATTTTTCTCAAACATTTTAAAAACATTTCATAAACAAATTGTAATAAAAATAGCTGAAAACAAACAAAAGGGATAGTTCACCCAAAAATGAAAATTGTCAAATTTCCTCACCGTTATGTTGTTCCAAACCTGTATGATTCTCTTGCATCTGTTCAACACAAAAGATGATATTCTGAATAATATAAGTATCCAAACATTTGACAGTAGCCATTGACTTACAGTGTGTGTGTAATATATATATATATATGGGTGATTCTCATGAAAACATGTCAAACATGAAAATTTAAAAAATGCTTGAATTAACAAAAAATTATTTCAGACATTTGAACCAAAGTCTAAATTATTTGTGCACATTATTTTAAAAACATTCACTCACAGTTTAAGACATTTTTTAACATAATTTCAAAAACAAGTCCTAAAAATTCTCATTACTGCAACAGCCTGAAAACGTCAATGTTGTTAGAAAAGCTAATACATTTTAAATTTTTTAAAATTGGATTATTAAGAATCATGCACAGTAATTTGAAATTCTGAAATGTTTATTTTTAAATTAACAGGATTTTTATTTTGAATGCTTTTTCGCATCACCACAACACCTTCCACAATTTACAACCTATTTTTTTAGAATTTTTAAATGAAACCTGACCATTTTTTTAATTATGTGACAAATCTGAAGGAACATAATGTGTAGAGTCTGTACAAGTGTTGAAAAGTAAACTACAATTTTTCTTTTAATTAAATTAACATTTATAGAACTGTTTTGGTAATGATATATAGGTTTTGGAAATGAGATTGATTATCTTGGTAATGATAATAAGTATCTAAGGTTTTGTTAAAATCATAAAATTTAATGTAGAACATAGCCATGGATTCTAGTTTAAATACGTTTAATTTTGTAGTGCAAAAATACATCAAATATTACATATTTAAACATAAGCAGAAGTAATAAAAACAATAGAATAAAGATAAAATAAATAAAGAGTCCTTCATGTTTTTCAGGTAGATCTAACTGTAGTTTCAGGAAACGTGTTTATCATAGCAGGTTTATGCCAAAAGCAGGAGCAAACTAGACAGAAGATATAATAAACCTAAGGTTGTTTATTGTGATTAAGATGGAGTCATGGGTTGTGTAAGATGTCCTCATAATTACTCCTGGTGTCATATTGTGGGGGATGGGCAGAAGTTCAGTGTTAATCTTATACAGCAGTCAGATGGAGTCATGGGTTGTGTAAAATGTCCTCATAATTACTCCTGGTGTCATATTGTGGGGGATGGGCAGGCGTTCAGTGTTAATCTAATACAGCAGTCAGATGGAGTCATGGGTTGTGTAAAATGTCCTCATAATTACTCCTGGTGTCATATTGTGGGGGATGGGCAGAAGTTCAGTGTTAATCTAATACAGCAGTCAGATGGAGTCATGGGTTGTGTAAGATGTCCTCATAATTACTCCTGGTGTCATATTGTGGGGGATGGGCAGAAGTTCAGTGTTAATCTTATACAGCAGTCAGATGGAGTCATGGGTTGTGTAAAATGTCCTCATAATTACTCCTGGTGTCATATTGTGGGGGATGGGCAGAAGTTCAGTGTTAATCTAATACAGCAGTCAGATGGAGTCATGGGTTGTGTAAAATGTCCTCATAATTACTCCTGGTGTCATATTGTGGGGGATGGGCAGAAGTTCAGTGTTAATCTTATACAGCAGTCAGATGGAGTCATGGGTTGTGTAAAATGTCCTCATAATTACTCCTGGTGTCATATTGTGGGGGATGGGCAGAAGTTCAGTGATACTTAAATACAATAGTCAACACCCGTTATGCAAAAGTATTTATTTATAATATCTATCCCCTTAAGATTTCAACCAAGACTGGCCCTCAGCTGAGACTTGATGATAATGATCAACAGGTCATTAATTTACCTGTTACGTTTTGTCAAGATGATGCAGAATCTCCATGAGCTGCATATATTGTATTTTACAGAAAAGTAAAATTACTGTTCAATAAGTAAGCTTCTTTCTCTCTCTCTGACACTTTTTGAGAGCAATAAACAGGTCATTTATTTAGCTTTGGAAAAATTTGGCACGAGCGTTTATTTCTAATATGTTCTGTAAAGGGCTCTCATGTTTCTCATACAGCAGTACATATGATCTATTGCCGATCTGTGCTATCTACACTGAATTTGCCTATCAATTTCTTTCTCCTTTTTTTCCTTTTATTCTCACATTCTTCTGCACTTTTTATTATTTTTCTTATATCTGTAAAAGATTTCTTAATTCTTTAAATGCTATTAAAGAAAAATCTAGTACTGTATTAGATTAGCACTGAATGTCAGCCACACAACTAAAAGTCTGTAGTATTGTAGTATTTTAAATCTGATTGGATTTAAAAATTTGTCAATTAAACAACATATTAGAAATAAATGCTCAGGCCTATGCCAAAATTTTCCAAAGGTAAATACATTACCTGTTTAATGCTCTCATGAAGCGTCAACTGTTGATCAGTATTTGAGATCTTGCGGGAGAGAGAAAGGAGTTTACTTATTGAACATTCATTTTTTTAAACATACGCAAAACACAACTTTACATTTCTGTATATACATAAAAAAGATTCTGCATCATCTTGGAAAAATGTAACGGTAAATAAATGAGCTGTTGAGTATTCTCATCAAGTCTCAGCTGAGGATCTCTTTCTGCACAGCTGACCAAACCATTGCACTGTTTTGTGTCAAATTGGATTCAAAATGAAGTACTTTAATTTCTCCGCAAAGATCACATACTCAACATTAAAATGTGTGATTAGATAAGTACAGTGAGGAAAATAAGTATTTGAACACCCTGATATTTTGCAAGTTCTCCCACAAATCATGAAGGGTTTTGAAATTGTCATTGTAGGTGCATGTCCACTGTGAGAGACATAATCTATAAAAAAATCCATAAAACTCATTAACCCTAAACTGTTAGTTTGCCTTTAAATTGTCCACCTCCAAGACGTCATGGTTTGAACTCATGCATGGCACGGAAGGTTCCTCTGCTTAAACCAGCACATGTCCAGGCCCGTCTTAAGTTTGCCAATGACCATTTGGATGATCCAGAATAGTCATGGGAGAAAGTCATGTGGTCAGATGAGACCAAAATATAACTTTTTGGTCATAATTCCACTAAACGTGTTTGGAGGAAGAAGAATGATGAGTACCATCCCAAGAACACATCCCTACTGTGAAGCATGGGGGTGGTTGCATCATGCTTTGGGGTGTTTTTCTGCACATGGGACAGGGCGACTGCATTGTATTAAGGAGAGGATGACCATGGCCATGTATTGGGGAACAACCTCCTTCCCTCAGTTAGAGCATTGAAGATGGGTCAAGTCTGAGTCTTCCAACATGACAATGACCCGAAGCACACAGCCAGGATAACCCAGGAGTGGCTCTCAGGGCTCGACAAATCCACAAATTTGATAAAACTCGCCCTGTCGGGCGAGTTAGATTCTTCAGATTCCAATACAGTTTTTCTATCATTCAACTGTTACTACATAGAAAAAACTTCAGGCCGTATAACACTCGTAAAATATGCCAAACAAGAGCAGAAAATCGACGACGGGCTAGTAGCGATCAGATATACGATTCAGTACTAAAGTTTGAACCACGAATCACGAATGTAGTATTTACCTCAGGGGTCTCAAACATGCGGCCCGCGAAACGATATTTTGTGGCCCGCGGGACCATATGAAAGTTTAATGTAAGTGTGGCTCACGAGTTTTGAATGAATAGCGCTTTACCGCGTTGTGTGTGTGTGTGTGAAAGGTTCCTTTTTCGTGCGAGCTGCAGCTGTACAGGCCAACCAATCACAGTGGAGTACATGACTCCCGGGGGCCAATCATAGTGGAGTAAATGACTTCCGGGGGCGGGCCATCAGCCGGGCTTGAGGCAGACAGAGAAACAGCTGCTCGTGTAACATCACATTTGTCAAAGCAGTCATAGAATTATTACTTATTGTGTTTGAAATTGAGCATGTTTGACTTTGAGCTGGACGAAGTGAATGTTACTGTTATCGGCGTTGTTTTTAGCGTCATGCGGATTGTATTTTGTTTTTCCATCATTTGAAATGGGCTGATTTGCGGGACATCGGTGTTATAATATAGAAAATAAAATCCAGTAAATAACGCCTCCGTGGCTGCATCCCATTGTTTGTATATAGTACATTTATTAAATTTATCTCCATAAAAATGATCTTCAGATTCACTATCAGATTAATTATATTGTTTCTGTGTTCTTGTTGCATTCAACCAATAAATATTTGGTTTTGCAGTATATCGTGTTTTTTACTTTAATAACTATTTTTGTCTGTTAAAATTCTGGGCGAGTGCTTTATGTGAAGGGCGAGTAAGTTTTTAGGGTCACTAGTCCTGCAGGGCGAGTGACCCTGGAATAATTCATCGAGGCCTGGCTCTGTAAGAAGCATATCACGGTTCTGCCGTGGCCTAGCCAGTCTCCAGACCTAAACCCAATAGAGAATCTTTGGATGGAGCTCAAACTCTGTGTTTCTCAGCGACAGGCCAGAAACCTGACTGATCTAGAGAAGATCTGTGTGCAGGAGTGGGCCAAAATACCTCCTGCAGTGTGTGCAGACCTGGTGAAAAACTACAGGAAACTTTTGACCTCTGTAATTGCAAACAAAGGCTACTGTACCAAATATTAACATAGATTTTCTCAGATTTTCAAATACTTATTTGCAGCTGTATCATACAAGTAAATAGTTTAAAAAAAATAATACATTGTGATTTCTGGATTTTTCTTTTTAGATTATGTCTCTCACAGTGGACATGCACCTACGATGACAATTTCAGAACCCTTCATGATTTCTAAGAGGGAGAACTTGCAAAATAGCAGGGTGTTCAAATACTTATTTTCCTCACTGTATAAATAGGTTACAGTATACAATGCAATTTATATGAGTTACAATAGGAATTGTCCAACTGTGAACAGATTAGCCAGGGAAAACATTAAAAAAAATACTTAAACACAGCTGTATGTTACTCACCTTTAAATGAATTTATGTATTTTACTTCAAATCCATCTTCATCTTTTGGATTTAGTTTGGTCCTCTGGGATCTTGTTGCTGTCATCATCCCCTGCAAATCCCAGTGTAG
>JAWRVZ010000137.1:535000-555000 GCA_037043235.1 Rhodeus uyekii
CATTGACATTCTAATCAGTTCTTGCTTTCCCTGGGAATCAAACCCATGACCTTGATGTTGCAAGCGCCGCTCTCTACTGTTAGACACACAGGAAAGTACAAATGTAACAAAACAAAAAAATAATAATAAAGTTTTTGTGTAGGAAGTCAGAATGTTTCAGTCCATATGCGAGAACATGAAGTCTTCAGGGAGCAGAAAGTCTCTGACTGGAACGCGAGGGTTAAAAACACGCTCCTGCTGGCAGCGAAGGGTTAACGGGGGAGGCGAGCGCGTGTTTTGATTGGCTCTTCAGAAGTAAACAAGATCGGCACTTGTCGTGACCCTGCGGCTGACCTCAGATAGACGGCGGGGTAATGTGTGTCTCTCTCCGCGAGCGAACAGCTCCACAACACAGAGCCCATTGTTTGTGAGGCGGCGCTGCCAAGACTCCATCCTCACCCAAAAGTGCTGAGCCAAGCAGAGCCGGAGGCGCGTTCAATCCCACAAACCCCCTCCGCCCGAGTCACAGGGAGCGGCGCGTCTCTCCTGCAGCAAACCTCAGACGCGCTTAACCCCGTCAGCCCCGACTAACACACTCACGCGCTTAAGAAACACACTCGCATTCTCATCAGTTCCTGCTTTCCCTGGGAATCAAACCCATTACCTTGATGTTGCAAACGCTGCTCTCTACTGTTTGAGAGCCAAGTAGGCCTAATGGTCAGAAATTTTTATTTTATTTTAATGGAACACCTTAAAACAATCTAAAAACGGTGCTTTTTGTTGAGTGTCAGGCTTTTATGGCTCATATAGTGAGAATATGAAGGAAAAACTCAGTGAAGATCTTTTTGATGCTTACAATATGAATCAATGAGATGTTTATAACAGAACAGCAGATACTGACATAAAATGCATATAAATATCAATATCTGCCATTAATAGTCTTAGTTTTAAGAGCAAATATCTGTAGTTTTAAAAATATAATGCAATACTGATGAACACACGTCATCACAAGCTGCTTGTACTTTATGGATAATTAAATAAAATGAAGTTGCTTCAGTCCATTTTAAATATTACCAACAATAATCAAAGTTATTCTTGCATATTTGTGATACAGTAGGATTTATAGGGTTTGTACATTTTTAAATGTATTAAACCAGTATGAATTATCACAATTTGAAAACATATCAAACAGATTTTAGTTTACTGAAATACTTTAAAGTTCAGTGTCATTTATCGCTTTATAAAGCAGAAAATACTGTCAACAAATGCATTTCAGGAGTGAATGTTGGAAGAAACGCATGAGAATATAGAAGAGGATGAAATTAAAGTTTTCTTTCCACTCGTCTGAAAGAAGACGGATGTTCAAAAGCTTGAAAGAGCAATGGTTTGACCTCTACCACTGTCATGAGGTCAAACGTGTTTTAATCCGAACGCTCGTCTGAAATAAATCCACTGACATGTTAGAAATGAAGCTGTGCATCGACTCAAGCAAAGAGACTTCCTGTTTGCTGTGTGAATGGGCTCAGGTCATGTGACCGCGTGTAACGGCGCTCGTTAGTGAAGTAATGAGAGACGAGCCGCGGCCAAACCCAGTGCTGCTCATTACCAGACCGTTACACTGGTTTAACACAAACACAGGATCCTGCTCACCAGAGCCGGCCAAACCAAGACCACACACTGCCTAAAAATCTATTTCAGTGAAATTAAATAAAATATAACTATTAAATGAAAGCTGAACTGAGCTTAAAAAATTTAAACGGAAATTAGAATTGCCTTGACAAGTGAAATACGTATCTAAAATGACAAAATTATAATTAATTTAAAAAAAATCTTAGAACAGACAATAATGAAAATAATAAAAGTGCCTAAAAATGCTAAAACTAAAATAAAACGAACACAAAAACACAAATTCAATTAAAGCTCAATACAAATATATAAAAAAGTAAATAAAAAGGACATAAAAGCTAAATAAAACAAATTTAAATAACAAAAGCACATTGCAAAAGTAATGAAAATAAATGAAAGCTAAATAGAAATATAAAAAAATTTAAAGTGACAAAAGCATGTAGCAAAATTACTAAAAATAAATTAAAGCTCAATAGATATATAAAAGTCAAAAGATCATGACAAAATTAATGAAAATAAAAACTAAATAGAAATATATTTATATATAAAGTCAAAAGCAAATGACTAAAAATGAAATAAAGCTAATAAGAATTTAATAAAATTACAGAAAATTAAAGATATATATATATATAAATAAACAATAAAAATGCAAACTGAAAATATAAAAAAATAAAATATAATTTAATAGACATACTGTAATAAACAACATTGATAAGAACTATGTTGATAATATCATAGCAATTTAATAAAAAATTTATTTTTAGATCATGGAGGATCTGGTTTTACAGATTAAATACACATAAAACAAACAATAACACAAAAAACTCAAACGCTGAGCTTAAGTGTTACTAGTGAAATTAAATGATGATTCAAAAACGTTCAGATTTTAATATGATTTTATTGAAAAAAGTGTACCAATGAAACAAACAATCAAAAAAAAAAAAACTTCAGAAAGTATTTTGTAGAGCAAAGCTCTTATGTACAGCATATTGCACTATATAACAAAACCTAGAAACTTCCATCCTGTATTAAAAACAGAAACAAACCCAACGTGAGGAAGTGCAGATACAGTCCCAATGTTTACACACATGCTACATCTTCGCTGGGTCTCATTTCTCGGTGTACAGTGAGTGTGTGTGTGAGTCTCGGACCAACCAAACATGTACATTACTTACAATAAATGGCTTCAATTCAACGCAAGTCATCAGCTGTTGGATGTACTTGTAAAAGACAAGGAATGATTTCAGATTAAAAGAGCCCTTGATTGCAGCTGGAAATCAACATCTGCCTTAAAAAAGCCACCGATTTCTGTAGAAAATCTGTTTTAGGAAGCAAAAACCAATGAGCCCCAACAATAACGGTCAACGTCAGGTTACAAAACAACTAAATCTAAACAAAGATGCTGTGAAATACAGTTAAAGACACTGTTGGCTTCGTCATGGGTTGTTGATTTCAGACGGATGCGCTTGTTACCCACTATACATTGAAGACATAAACATATTCCTGACATCTCAAGGACTTGAGAAGAGCGACTATAACACTGGGATACGAGATTCAATCAAACGCAAAGTACTTTCCAGTGCATGATAAAAGAGAGGAAGAGAGATAAAGCACTTCACAAGGTGAGTTTCATTAACACTATAGCCGTGTGTGTCGTCAAAAGCTCCAGCTGCGATGATTTCAGGTCAGATCTTCAGGGACTGGAAAGACCGAACGAGGTGTTAGAGCCTCAGAAGCAGAATTCGTCATCGGGTTTTCCTCATTCATTTCATGAAGAGATTGAGGGAAGCTCACAAGACGCATGACAAACGCGTCCAGGTCAAATTTCACCCGCAAAATGTGAGGAAAGCAACTACTTTTCAGAGGTATGTCTTAAACTGGCTGATTTTATGGCAGCGTGATCTGTGAGTGAATGTGTGTATGTGTTTGTATCTGTGTGTGTGAATGTGTGTGAAAGAGTGTGTATGTGTCTGTTTATGTGTCTCTGTGTGTGTGAGAGTGTGTATGTGTTTGTGTGAATGTCTATGCGTGTGTGCGCTTAAATAAAAGCAGCGCATTAACACAGATCCGCTTTAAATAATTTGCGGATTAAACGTTTTTATTGCACACCTTCCATCCAATCAGAATCCAGTATTCAAGCAAACCATCCATGGTATACAACTTTTTATAGTCGGTTTAGGAGTGAAAAATATAACCTGGACACGTTTTCATGAGATTCACTTAATTACATAACATAACATAATACGTAATTATACAAAATAATCTCTCCGGATTCTTCTGATTTCATTCGCGTCAATTCATCTGATGGCACTTTGTTGATTTTGAAGAAACAGAACAACAGTGACCATATTTTTGGAGATTAAAATCATCCTAAAACCTCCTTCAGCAACACAACAAACACGAGAAATGCACAACAAAACGTGTATATCAAGAGATAAAAAGAAAGGAATTGCACAGTGAAACGTGTACAGTAGCAACGGGCCGATATACACCCCAAAAGGAACTAAATAAATAAGAAAACAAAATAAATAGGAAGTGGAAGAGTGCACATGTGTGAGCGGCGGCTGCATGAGGCGGATGAGCGGCTCTGGCTCAGCGTTCACAATCTGCAGGAAACTCACGCTCACCTCACGCAACATTCGACACGCAGCCACCGATCCGCCTCGCGCCGACATCTGATGTACCAGATACATTCCTGAAAACCAGAACAGACCCACGAAAACATATTCCACCTCACAATCAGAAGAAAAGCCAGATAAGCTCAAAGTTTGGCTTTACATTGCTACTATTGTCATGACTGATTGACAGAATCGAATTAAGACACTCTAGCATTTTTGTTTTTTAATAGAGCTGCTTTACGGCAGAACTTGAATTTGCATTGTGGAAACATTTAAAAGAGTTCATCCTGCTTAAAAATATTTAGTTCAGTAACTCAATTTGCATTTATTGCATTGCGCAAATGTTTAGTTTTAACTTAAAGTACGAATTCATCCTGCTTTAAAATTTAGAGTTCCGTTAACTCAGTTTTAATTTGTATTGCATTGTAAAAAAAGTAGTTTCAACTTAAAAAAAGTACAAGTTGCGTCCTGCTTTAAACTGTAAAGTTCAAGTCAATTTGCATTTGTATTGCATTATAGAAACAAATTAGTTTAAACTTAAAAAAATATGAGTTTGTCCTGCTTTAAAATGTAAAGTTCAATCAACTCAAATTTCTAAGTTTCACTTAGTACAACTTCACATTTCAAGTTGACTCAACTTAAATTTAAGCTAGTATAAACACTTACTTTGAAAAAAGTAGATTTTTTTTTTACAGTGTGTATAAAGCACTATAGAAATAAACAGACTTGACAATTTTTTACAATCCTGTATTCAATTCAATTCTGTATTTCAGTGATGGAAATAATGCAGATTTGTAATCAATTAAATTAAATAATCAATGCATTACATCTAAAATGGGAAGTGAAAAAAATAGAAAAAGCATAAAATTAACAACTTAAATTAAAAAGGGGTTTGAGAAATGTAACTTTGCAAATGTAGCATTATTTTAGTTTCATTGAGATTAATTTTGTGTTTAATTTTTTTTAAATTTCCATTTTAAATTTTCATGGTTAATAGTTTAATAATTTTTAGTTGAGTTTTAGTTATTTTAGTACATCAAACCAAATTAAAATGTGAAATGTTGCTTTGGCAAGTGGCTGAAATAAAGTTAGACTATTTCAAGTAGCGAACATTTTTTTATGGTTTTACAACAACTAAACTAAATGCAACATAATTCTTGTTGATTCGTGGGGTGAAAATATGAGCTGAATGTTTCTGGATTTCAATATTTGACTTGGTTCTGACAAACGGTGAGGATTTTTATCCATAACGTCTTTAAAAAGTGAAACTTTTCCTTCATTTTATCATTCCTCCACCAAGATCTCAGATTTTAAACGAACGAACCGCATGTTGGCGGGAAACCGAACAAAGTTTCACGAAATGTGCGTCACTCCTTCAAGATGAACACAAACAAAAAATAAACAGGACAGACAAATCAGAAAAAAACAGCATTGAATGCATCAGTGTCTTCAAACATAATTAGTCTTCAGAAGAAGCTCTTCCTCACGTCTTTTACAAATAAAGTAGTGGTCCTATTTAAAAAAGAAAAGATATTTACACCACCAAAACTGTGCAGATCATCTGACAGGTATAAAAGTAGAAATAAAACAGGAAAATGGAAAGCGCCAACTGTCCTGAGAGGAGAAATAATGCAGTCGCTTCACAGATTTACACAGTATTGCTCGCAGGCCATGAAACCAATGGCCAGGATGAAGAGAACCACAGTTTCAGATGATATATAAAAAACAAAAAGACATATGAAGAGAACCGACGACTACAATAAGGCTGAGGCTGATATATTTGCTGTATGTTAGTGTAAACACAGTTCACGTCGTAGGCACAGAAATGATCTTCGATATGCGAGAACAGGTTTGTATCCATTGGCGATTTGTATTGAGTGGATTGAAGTACCTGAGTGAGTCGGAGACGTAAAGTCAACACTTTTGCTGAATGTTTATACAATTAGGTCCTGTTAGCGCATCAACTAACAATGAGCAATACACTGATTGCACTATTTATTCATTTTAGGCAATCACTATTCATAGTTAGTTAATGTGCAAAACATTTTATAAATGTATTGATTAAAAGTAATTAGCATTGTTAGGTCGTTTATGCTAGTTGTTAGCATTAGTTAATGCTAACAACTGAAAACATATTTTAAAGAGTTTCCATTTATTGTTATATCTTTTGGAAACAAGGTCTCATTTGTTAACTAACATGAACTAATAATTAACGCAAACACTTAAAGCAAGCGTTTGGGCTGCCGTCTCATTTCAAGTTGGCTGAACTTAAAATTTTTAATTGTTGAAAGCGACAACTTGGATATTTGAGTTGACTGAACTTAAATTTTGAAAAGCAGCACAAAAACTTGCTTTTTTAAGTTGAGTACAGAAATACTCATGTTCACATTAGTTCACTGATGATTAATGTTACAACTTTTGATCTTTAGTCAATATTATTAGATTCAAAGTATTTAGCATTGTTAGGTTGTTTAAACTAATTCTAACAACTGAAAACTTATTGTAAAGCGTTTCCATTTATTCTAATATGTTCCAAAATTTGGTTTTGGAAACAAGGTCCCATTTGTTAACTAATAATTAACTGTGAAAAAAGCTCTTTATTAAACTTAAAGCAAGTGTTTGGGCTGCCGTCTCATTTCAAGTTGACTGAACTTAAAATTTGAAGTTGTCGTAAACGGAAAATTGGATATTTGAGTTGACTGAACTTAAATTTTGAAAAGCAGCACGAAAACTTGCTTTTTTAAGTTGAGTACAGAATTACTCATGTTCATATTAGTTCATAGAGGATTATCTAATGTTACAACTTTTGATCTTTAGTCAATCTTATTAGATTAAACGTATGGTTCATTGTTAGTTCATGTTAACAAATGAAACCGTATTGTAAAATGTTACCGCAATATTCTTGAACAGTTTCCCCTCTAAATCATTCATAGATGATGAAACATGATATTTTCTCAATCCGTATTACCGGATTGTAACGTTTGACGCTGTTGATTGTTGGATGCTGAGAACTCGATTAAATGAAATCGAATGAAATGAAAAGACAATAACAGCAGTACATAAACTCATCATCGACTTCATCAAACCCTCTTCGGTTGCTTGACAAACGCAAGGACGTCTAGAACATATTCCTAAGTCTTTAAAAACAAGAAGAACTATAAAAACAACGATGACGTAATGAAAAAGTAAATAGAACATCAAAACCAAGAAAATTGAGGTGCAAAAAGCTTTGTTCTGAGAAGCGGCCTCTTTGGGAGATTTTGTAAGTGACGTCCTGGGAGATTTCCCGAGGGAAAAGCCCCATCCACCGTCCCTCCGTTGACCTCCGTCCGTCCGCTTCGGTGGTGGCGTGGGACGGTAAGGCGTTCCCAAGACTCGTGGAGGTTATTCAAATACACGTACGGAAGTGCAAAGAAACGTAAACTGTACAAAATACCTCAAGTTTATGAAAATATTCCTGTTAGAATCTCAAGAACATCATGGCATCTTCGGAAGGGGGAAAAAGAGGTTGCCATTAAAAAAGTCCCCGTCCTGCGGAGGCGTCTTCGTTCAGTCTTCGTTTTTATTTCCCCCCCGCAAAACCCGTGTAAGATTTCAGACAGTGCCGTTAAGCGTCCCGCTCCGTGACGGCAGATTGTGTTTCACCTGCGATTCGCCCTCCCGTCCCGAGCGCCGGCGTCTCTCCCGAACAGGAGCGTGTAAAACACGGCCGCCACACGCCTCCACAGCGGCTCCCGGTTCCTTTGGTTTCTTTGATGCTGCAAAACACAAATGAAACAAATTAAATAAATCACATGTTGAAGCACAGCGGCAGTAATGAGGAGGGTTGGGAATCTGAGAAAAAAAAAACTTGATTCCTGAGGTTTTTACATTTATCAGACACTTTTATCATCGCATTCAAGAAACACATTGACATTCTAATCAGTTCTTGCTTTCCCTGGGAGTCGAACCCATGACCTTGATGTTGCAAGCGCTGCTCTCTACTGATAGACACACACGTAAGCCTTACAAGCACAAGATGTGAACGAGAATTATATAGTGCACAAATACTGAATTAAATTCTCTTTCTAGCACTTGAATAGACAAATATATAGAAAATTCTGTCAAAATATCCAGTTATGTTTTAAGCCAGGGGTGGGCAAACTAGGGCCCGCGGGCCAAATCCGGCCCGTTGGGCTTTTTAATCTGATCCGGCGAACCTGTATTAAACCTCCTTCATTTTACATTTCCCTGTAATGTCACTCTGTCGCGGCTGCAAGCGGCAGTGGCGCTGAATCTGTGCTGGAGAGCAGGCGTGTGTCGCAAACCCCTCTACACCCCCCTTTATGGCGTTAATTCCGTGCTAAAAAGGAACGAGCGCAAAACTAATGTTCGCGCGCGCGAAAATTAAATCCGTGAGTGGAAAACAGAGCTACACGTAAATACGGGTACCCGCGAGCTCATTTTAATCACTCCCGCGCGAACATTCGCCCGCTCTCGACTGCTGTTTTTGCTCGCGCGAGCACTTTTAATTTTGTCAGTCGAGGGGCGGGGCTTGCTCTTGTAATAGTAACATCAAACGTCATTGGTTAGTTCCCTTTTTTCCAGAGGTCAGTTGTGATTGGACGCCTGTGATTGTCAATCTAGAGCTGAGGCAAATATACGATTCAGTCACATTGCATATTATGGTTTTTCTGTCGATTAAATTGTATTAATATTGTTTTGTTTCACGTGTCCCAGTTTCACGTGTCCCAGTCGAGTGATTTAAGACCAAACTATACTTTATACAGGTTTTCTAGGATTTCTTATAAGTAAATGCACAGGTACGACCTTCACCCCGGCTCCTGTCAATTTTAAGAAACCAATGTGGCCCGCCAGACAAATAGTTTGCCCACCCCTGTTTTAAGTGAATGTAAACAGTGGAGAAAGAAAAAGCTTTAATCTGAAGTTTATTTATAAAAAGAAAACTATGCAGCGTTACTTTATATTTGCTGTAATACTTTGTTCACTTATATTTATTTGCGCTATTGCTTATTTGTTATTGACTGTTTAATATCTATAAATCACATTTTAAATATATTTTAAATCATGCAAAACATCCCAAATAAACTAATATTGATTTATAAATCCAACATATATTATTATTTTTTTATGTAAAGAATATATCCTATTGTTGTACGAGACGACAGATTGAAACAGCTTATGACACTGACGCAACGGTTGAGCGCGAGGAGTGATGTAACAGCAGGGTAAACATAGTGAAATCCAGACACTGGGAAACACTGGCAGTATTTCCACAACAAACGCTGTCTGTTCCCGACACACGCAGGCCACGGGTTCAGCTTCAGACGCAGATCAGACACAACATCAGCACTGCACATCACAACAAACCCGCTGCCGAGAGTCAAACATGCCAATGCAGAGGGAGTTATTAGCAGCTGCGCATAATAAGCTTTAATAAGGGCAGACCAACTACTGTGCCACTAAAAACTGATAGACAGCTCTATATTCAAAACATTATGCAAAATATAGTTAAGGACAACAATAATAATAACACTATTCAAGTAAAAACACCTAAACTATTTAATTTTCATGTACAAAAAATAATGAAAACTATATAATAAAATTCTATAAATAATAATAATAATAATAATAATAATAATATATTAATACAAACAAAATATATAAAAAAAACCTTCAATAATAAAAAAATAAAATTATGCAAAAAACAAAAACCAAAAGAAATAAATATCAAAACGAGCAGTTCATTACTTCATTAAGATCAGCAACATAATGAGGTTTAAACTGAATTACAAAACAGATGTTTCATAATGCGCTTCAGAAAGGTGCAATGAAAAAGCAGAAGGTGTCACAAAAAGAGCTGAATCATTCTGTTTTCATGCACAAAAACAACAAAACGCAGATTCAAGCATTCAAGCAGATTCAAGCATTTCTGGTTTTCAATTAACGTGTGTGAAGGTGAAGCTGCTAGAATCTGACGTCACATTCTCATGATGACATCACACACACACACACACACACACACACACGCACACACACACACACACACACACATGCACAGACACGCACACACGCGCACACACACACACAGCATCTCGTAATAAAGATGATAGATGGGCGAATCTCACGCTCTCGAGCCGCTCTTCCTGGCACTGAGGAGAATTGGATTTGGGAAGATTAAGCGGATAATACTACCACTGTCATTGAGGGAGGGAAGATAAGATAATTTCACTAAATAGGATTACGCTGCTCTTGAGGCAGGGTGGAGACACACACACACACACATCTGTATTTCAGCTGGCTCAGCTCTCTAGAGAGAGGCGAAACCCAGTCCAACCGCCCGGCACTGATAACACATCTGTTGCTTTCACAGACAAGTCATAAAGTACGAGCCGAGTCTTCCTCGTAACTCATGCCTCTAAAGCTGTCAGACGCATTACAAATAACAACACTCACATGCACTTTCAGAGCTGTAAAACACATTTAACACACACTACCAGTCAAAGACAGACGGAGCAAAAACACTGCGTGCAACGCGACCGCAATTACTTCATTATCTCGGTTATATCTAACAATGTTACCTCATGCACTCTTAATGGTTCATTTATAAATATAAATATCTCTTTAATTAGTCAATCACGACCGAAATAAACAGCATTCAATCTTCACCACTCAGATAAAAGGAAAAACATGTTAAATATGAATATCTTTGTCTTAAAGAATGAGTTATCTAATCGTTCAGTCCAACAAATTTGTTCAAAACGGCTTCATTCAGGGACAAAGCAAGTGTTGAGTGAGTCGTTGAATCATTCATTCAAGAGATTTGTTCAAACACTGATTCACACTGATTCATTGACTCATAAAGTGCAACATTTTGTTCAAAAAGTAATTAAACATCACTGTTTTGCGTGTAGACAGACAATGGCTCTACTGTGGATTTGTTTGGATCTATTTTCCTCGGCACGCTGCGTCAGCCGGCCAATCAGAGCGCGCTGCGTCAGCCGGCCAATCAGAGCGCGCTGCGTCAGCCGGCCAATCAGAGAGCGCTGGGTCGCCAATCAGAGAGCGCTGGGTCAGCCGGCCAATCAGAGCGCGCTGCGTCAGCCGGCCAATCAGAGCGCGCTGCGTCAGCCGGCCAATCAGAGCGCGCTGCGTCAGCCGGCCAATCAGAGCGCGCTGCGTCAGCCGGCCAATCAGAGCGCGCTGCGTCAGCCGGCCAATCAGAGCGCGCTGCGTCAGCCGGCCAATCAGAGCGCGCTGCGTCAGCCGGCCAATCAGAGAGCGCTGGGTCAGCCGGCCAATCAGAGAGCGCTGCGTCAGCCGGCCAATCAGAGCGCGCTGCGTCAGCCGGCCAATCAGAGCGCGCTGCGTCAGCCGGCCAATCAGAGAGCGCTGCGTCAGCCGGCCAATCAGAGCGCGCTGCGTCAGCCGGCCAATCAGAGCGCGCTGCGTCAGCCGGCCAATCAGAGCGCGCTGCGTCAGCCGGCCAATCAGAGCGCGCTGCGTCAGCCGGCCAATCAGAGCGCGCTGCGTCAGCCGGCCAATCAGAGCGCGCTGGGTCAGCCGGCCAATCAGAGAGCGCTGGGTCAGCCGGCCAATCAGAGCGCGCTGCGTCAGCCGGCCAATCAGAGCGCGCTGCGTCAGCCGGCCAATCAGAGCGCGCTGCGTCAGCCGGCCAATCAGAGCGCGCTGCGTCAGCCGGCCAATCAGAGCGCGCTGCGTCAGCCGGCCAATCAGAGAGCGCTGGTTCAGCCGGCCAATCAGAGAGCGCTGGTTCAGCCGGCCAATCAGAGCGCGCTGCGTCAGCCGGCCAATCAGAGAGCGCTGCGTCAGCCGGCCAATCAGAGAGCGCTGCGTCAGCCGGCCAATCAGAGCGCGCTGCGTCAGCCGGCCAATCAGAGCGCGCTGCGTCAGCCGGCCAATCAGAGCGCGCTGCGTCAGCCGGCCAATCAGAGCGCGCTGGGTCAGCCGGCCAATCAGAGAGCGCTGGGTCGCCAATCAGAGAGCGCTGGGTCAGCCGGCCAATCAGAGCGCGCTGCGTCAGCCGGCCAATCAGAGCGCGCTGCGTCAGCCGGCCAATCAGAGCGCGCTGCGTCAGCCGGCCAATCAGAGCGCGCTGCGTCAGCCGGCCAATCAGAGCGCGCTGCGTCAGCCGGCCAATCAGAGCGCGCTGCGTCAGCCGGCCAATCAGAGAGCGCTGGGTCAGCCGGCCAATCAGAGCGCGCTGGGTCAGCCGGCCAATCAGAGCGCGCTGCGTCAGCCGGCCAATCAGAGCGCGCTGCGTCAGCCGGCCAATCAGAGAGCGCTGGGTCAGCCGGCCAATCAGAGAGCGCTGGGTCAGCCGGCCAATCAGAGAGCGCTGGGTCAGCCGGCCAATCAGAGAGCGCTGCGTCAGCCGGCCAATCAGAGAGCGCTGCGTCAGCCGGCCAATCAGAGCGCGCTGCGTCAGCCGGCCAATCAGAGAGCGCTGGGTCAGCCGGCCAATCAGAGAGCGCTGGGTCAGCCGGCCAATCAGAGCGCGCTGGGTCAGCCGGCCAATCAGAGCGCGCTGCGTCAGCCGGCCAATCAGAGAGCGCTGCGTCAGCCGGCCAATCAGAGAGCGCTGCGTCAGCCGGCCAATCAGAGCGCGCTGCGTCAGCCGGCCAATCAGAGAGCGCTGGGTCAGCCGGCCAATCAGAGAGCGCTGGGTCAGCCGGCCAATCAGAGAGCGCTGCGTCAGCCGGCCAATCAGAGCGCGCTGGGTCAGCCGGCCAATCAGAGCGCGCTGCTTCAGCCGGCCACACATTTTATCAATTTTAACCCTCATTAATCTCAATAACTACTATTAATTTTTGTATTTAATCACTTATAAAAGATACATAATTGTTAAGATAAAATGAGCCAAATAGAACATCAACGTGCATTGTATGATAGTATCGCAACACTAAAACAATGCAGATTTAAATGTTTACAAACCAAAAATGAATTGGTGAAGATTTACTTTTCATTGCAAGTAAATTTCACAAATAATTACAAAACAATGTCAAGAAACACAAAGAATTGACGGTGAAATTTTGAAGTATAAAAGAATGGAGGAGTATTTGATTTTCCCAGCGCACAATAAAGGCAGGTATATGAAGATCTGTTGGCTGAACATTGCAGAAAGTTGCATAAGCCTCGCTTTGCCCTCGAAGACCAATTTACACTCCGACGAAGAAGTGGAAACCGCCGTAAGGTCGTCGGGAGCTTCACACAGGCCTCAGAAAACACACTTGCTCTCGCTTCAAAAAGCATAGCTCACGGATATTTACACAGAGAAGAATTACAACATCTTGACCTTAAAGGTAATAAGGAAAAACCAGCAGGTTTTATGACTAACCATTAACACTCAATAAACATCTCTAATCTAATCATCTTTTCTAGGGCAAGCGTCGCCAACACTAATGATCATTTTAGGGTTTAAATCGAATCTGAACGCAACCACATATAACACACATTTGAGGTCATAAAAATAACGCAAATACAGTGCAACTGTACTGCAAGGATTAGGAATCAACAACTCATAGCAAACTCTCAGAAATGAGTCATCGGCTAAATTTAGCATGAGATAAAGAATAGAGGAGTTTAACCAGACACACACACGCGGTTATAGTGTCGTCACTCCAGTGAGTTTATCAGCTCTGCGTGCCGTCAGCCAATCAGCAGCTGAAATCCCCGGAGCCGAGGCTTATCTGTGTGCTGGTGACAGACACACACTCCAAACTCAGGAATAAACTCTGCCTGACTGTTACGAGGGATTTTCAGCAACGCCAAATCAGTGCATGGGAACTAATGTGAAGATTATGAGCGACAAAATACAGTGTATTACAGCTTTAAATAAGTAAATATATAGAATAAAATTTTTACTATATATAAAATTTTTTTTTTTTTTTTTTCTTTTGGTTTACTTCACTTTGTTAGGCAGGTCCTATTTAAGTGATTTCTTGAAGCAGTAAATGAGGCCTGGGTGTCTGATGTGGCTAGAGAAATTAAGCTCAGCTGTGATTATTAGGTGGGGGGGGGCACTTTTTCACACAGGGCCATGTAGATTTGGATTTTGTTTAATGACAGCCTTTTTAAAAACTCAACATTTAAAAACCGCATCTTGTGTTTACTATCTTTGACTAATATTTAAATTTGTATTCAATATTTAATTAAATAAACATGGAACATGCAAAAAAGTATGCACTATTTTATATACACACACACACACATAATAAAATAAAAAAAGTTTTAAAATAAAAATATTTAAATTAACTTTTCACAATCTTACATTTTTCTTCATTTTTCAGATAAAGAGCATAATTAAAGAGTCTCAGAGAGAACAGTGTTTGCACGCATAGCCATCAAAACTAACCACTTTACACCAAGAAAATGAAAAGCAAAGGTTTCAGAATAAAGCGTGCATCAGTTGTGCATGTGCTGCAGGAAGAGCAGCTCGTCTCTGGAGGATTTCAGCAGGTATTGTTTGAGTGTATCTGCGAGCGTCTCACAGGAAAACACTTATCAAAACACATCCCCTTTCCTCCGGAGCGGGTCAACGCAGCATTTCTGATAAACACGCGTGTGTATCTGTGCAGCGCTGCATGAACACACACACCTTCATGAGCCGCTTCCACGGTGACGAGTTTTTATCTTTCGTGACAATGAGGGGGAAGCGAAGTTTCACACACACACACACACACACACACACACACACACACACACACACACACACACACACACACACACACACACACACACACACACACACACACACACACACACACACACACACACACACACACACACACACACACACACACACACACACACACACACACACACACACACACACGACAATCTATTGAAAACATTGTACACTGTCATAATCTGGTTGTCATAAGCCTGGCATTGCATATTACAAAAATTGTTGACAAACTGCTTTTGTTCCTCTTTTGGATGAAAGCATCTGCTAAATTCATACACTGTAATGCTTTGAGATACGAGCGTCCAGACATACGAGTATTCCGAGGTAAAAGACATTTTTGCTTTGACATACGAGTAATGATTTGAGATACGAGCTTGTCTTGGAACGGATTATGCTCGTATCTCAAGGCATTACTGTATGTACAAATACAGCAACTGTGCAAAAGTGCCTATGTTTAAATGAGCAATTAAATGAGCACCTCGACTCCCTCCCTCCCGTCCGTCGGCCCCCGAGGGCCTCCCAGAGCCACGAGAGCGAGCAGTAATTCATCTGTCAGCAGAGCAGCTCCTGCCGAAGCCTCTGAAGGCTCTTCATCACAGGCCGCAGGCACTCGCTCGGCTGCGGACGGACGCGCCGGGATTCGTCATCGGCTGGATCTGAACCGCAGCTTCAATCGTCCAAACTGCGACAGTGATGAAAGCGAGGCCACAACCGAAAGCTTTTACACGGCTGCCGTCTCCAGCTCTGACTGCTGATGAAGAACTCTAAACGCCAGTGGAACAACCTTTGAAGGATCTCAGAGAGTCTCAGTGTTACACCTAGAGGGGTCCAATTACGCTTTTTTACTTTCTTTAGAGTGTTTTTAAGCTCTGCAAAGCTGCAGTTCTTCTTCTCTATCAGAGTCAGTGTTTCTGAACTCCTGAAACGCCTCCATTGATTCTTGAGTTTCTCCGGGAACAAACACTCACAATATTCCTCATTATCATAATTCATGCGCAGAATAAAGGGGCGGGGCTTGAGTGAGTGAGTCGTGTGTTGAAACTGGCGGTT
This sequence comes from Rhodeus uyekii, assembly GCA_037043235.1. Classification (NCBI taxonomy): domain Eukaryota; kingdom Metazoa; phylum Chordata; class Actinopteri; order Cypriniformes; family Acheilognathidae; genus Rhodeus; species Rhodeus uyekii. Next base: position 550,982 of record JAWRVZ010000137.1, read on the forward strand.
ATGGGAAGGGGCGGGACATTTCCCAAACACACTGGAAGCTCTCGACCAATCACAACACACCGATCCAGCCGACCAATCAGAGCACAGTGTGCTTTCAGGAGGAGGAGCTTCATAGAGACAGGAACTAAACAGAGCGTTTCTGACAGACTGGGAAGAATATGGGAAAATAATCAACAAGAAAACATTCACAGTGAAAATTCAGCTTCGCATTACAGAAACAAAAAATTCAAACAGAAAACAGCTGTTTTAATTTATAATAATATTACAGTGTTTTATTGTGTATTTGATTAAATTATTGTAGCTCTGGTGAGCAGAAGAGACATAATCTTCACACTCACAGTTGTAAAAATGTTTCATCTAGTTGTGTGTGTGCGTTGCTTATGTTGTTAGCTTTGCAGCATGTTACTTCAGACTCTACAGAAATCAATTGTGCGATTGCGTCTGTAAATGCTTTAAACCCATGGCTTACGAGCTTTCATTGCCTGAGACCGTGAGGCGCTCACTGGGGTTTGGAGAAGAGCGGCGTTGTAACCGTTTCAACATATAAAGCAGCTTCACTGAATCACACAGCTTGAAAACAGCATAATTAGCAGCACGAAAACCTAGAATAACCAGGAGCGTCCGCAGCAGTGCCAGCAGAGCGAGACGATGCCAACGGCCCGCGGTTTACCTGCGCTGATGCTGGAGATGGAGTTACACAATCGATCCACGCGGCCAAAAGCAGCGGCTCGCGCAGCGGGAGGAGACTCTCTCTCACACACACACAGACACACACAGACACACACAGACACACACAGACACACACACACACACACACACACACACACACACACACACACACACACACACACACACACACACACACACACACACACACACACACACACACACACACACACACACACACGTCTCGTGAGAGATCATCAACAGACAAACACTTCACAAGAGCAAACTCAAGCACGGCATCTAGATCATGATCACGCTCTGAGAATCACATTAGCATCAACATCCCACTGACCACAAGCTAACACAACACTGCCGTCTTCCTCCTGCACGACAGTTGACGCACTTCAGACTATAAACTACAGCAGTGAACGACACGCAGACCTCATTTCCCACAATGCAGCTGGGCAAACGGAGACAGCGTCTCAGTGCGGGACAGACGGACACACGCAGTGATGCTGATGTGCGGCAGACAGACTATCAGCTCCTCTGCCGGAGTGTGTGTGTGTGTGAGAGAGGGTGTGTCTCTGTCTGTGTGTGTGAGTGAGTCTCTGTGTGTCTTTGTGTTTATCTCTCTGTATGTGTGTGTGAGTGTGTATGTGCATGAGAGTGTCTGTCTCTGTGTGTGTGTGTGTGTGTGTGTGAGAGTGTGTCTCTGTGTGTAAGAGTGTATGTCTGTGTCTCTGTGTGTGTGTAAGAGTGTGTGTTTGAGAGAGTGTGTCTATGCATGTCTGTGTGTGTAAGTGTGCCTCTGTGTGTGCGTGTGTTAGAGAGAGTGTCTCTGTGTGTGTGTGTGTGTGTGAGAGAGAGAGAGAGTGTCTCTGTGTGTGCGTGTGTGTGTGTGAGAGAGAGAGAGTGTCTCTGTGTGTGTGTGTGTGTGTGTGTGTGTGTGTGTGTGTGTGTGTGTGTGTGTGTGTGTGTGTGTGTGTGTGTGTGTGTGGCTTCACAAGCCTCTTATTTGTCCGTCTCCTGCGGACGCTTCTGACGCCGGGTACGTCTCGCTGGAGACTCGCTAACCACCACTGCTCCCCGGGGCTCCCGCACATGCATGTTTACCTACACCACTTCTGTTTAAGACTTCTGTGTGTGTGTGTGTGTGTGTGTGTGTGAAAGAGAGATACACACTAGTGTTGAAATACTCAAGATTAGTCTTCAGACCGTTTTGTAAAAGTCTTGTTCTCAGACTGCGAGGATTGAGGTTATCATCACTGGTTAATTGAGGTTATCAACATCATTAATGTGATTTGATGTAAAACTCACTGATTAACATGAAATAAATAACTTAGGTCTAATGTGGGGCTTTTATTGCTGTTTCAGGTTCGAAATCAATGCTGCATTGTGTCAAAAAAGTAAGATACCCAAAATTCACACAAATGGCCACAAAATTCAAGACATAACTAAAAAAAGTATTTCTTTATGAATACTAACAACACTGAAACAAACCAGGCTTATTAATAATAATAATTACCAAACACCAAAAAACACCAAAAAACACCAAAAAACTCAAATTAAAATAAGACAATTAAATAAAAGCTAATTCAATATAGTATAAATAAATAACTGATACAAACCAGGAATATTATAGTAAACTGAAATAAAAATTAATAAAATAAATGCAGTCATATTTTTCTAAATAGCTGAAAACATAAAATTATTAAAACTTTAACTAAAATAAAAATAAATTAAATAAAGGCCAATTCAATATATTATAAATAACTGACACAAACCAGGGTTATTTTAGTAAACTAAAACTAAAATAAATTTTAATAAATTTTAAAAATTAATAAAATAAATGCAGTCATTTTTTAAATGCCTGAAAAACATACAACTATTTTAAAAAAATTATATATATATATATATATATATATAAAAAATAACTGACACAAACCAGTGTCATAGTAAACTAAACTAAATTAATAAATACAAAATTAAGTCATATTTTTTTTAAATAGCTAAAAACATACATTAAAACTAACTAAAATTAAAATGATAAAATGTAAAAAAATGATTTCAAAATATATGAATAATGGTCTCTTAATGACCCCATGAAAACACACACAAACACACATCCTCTCTGCAGTGTTACGGATCCTCACCGGAGGAAAAGAGTGCAGTAAACAGGAAGAGAGGGGTTGCCCTGGTTAACTCGTGTGTTCGGGGTCACACAACTAAACTACAGTCAGGAAACAGTGCGGCCAAAACAAACACGGCACAAGGAAGACGCTTTGTGTGAAGGAGAGAGAAGAGAGACATAACGGCGTAATCCCACGCGAGCCGCCCGACCGAAACACTCATCTGAACGCAGACTCACCATCATGAGTTCCTGGTAGAACTGATCTCCGATCAGCTGGAGCTTCTGGCCGATGAGGGTTTCGACGCTGTGCTCGGGCCGCGGCACGGGCGGATCCATCGCCTGCTGCACGTTCTCCCGTCGCATCCCGTCCGGCTGAGAGCGGCTGGCCGGCGCTAGCAGAAGCAGACCTGCGTTACCTGTTCAGGGAAACCCGGTGTAACATGCATGAGTCTGGATGACATGAGGATTTCAAACAGTAGAGAGTGTGACGCTTGCAACGTCAAGGTCATGGAAATAGACTCACCTCAGACACACTCACACACACACACACACACACACACACACACAATGCCTGGTATCGTCAACAGCTCACACTACTCTTACTTGGACTTTTACCTACCTGAAGCTTACTTACCTCATTGATCCTGTACCTCATAGGGGTCAAACTCTGGCCCAATTATATTTGGCCCGTGACATCATTTTAATAATGGCCCGCGAGATGGCCCCCACTCCAGCTGCCTCGCTGAACACTTCCTGTATTAACCAGGAAGTGGCTTATGATGCTTCGCGCTAGCGCAACAACAGACGGAGATCCGGATCCCAGCGCGACAACAGACGGAGGTCCGGATCCCAGCGCGACAACAGACGGAGGTCCGATCCCAGCGCGACAACAGACGGAGGTCCGGATCCCAGCGCGACAACAGACGGAGGTCCGGATCCCAGCGCGACAACAGACGGAGATCCGGATCCCAACCCGACAACAGACGGAGGTCCGGATCCCAGCGCGACAACAGACGGAGATCCGGATCCCAACCCGACAACAGACGGAGGTCCGATCCCAGCGCGACAACAGACGGAGATCCGGATCCCAGCGCGACAACAGACGGAGGTCCGGATCCCAGCGCGACAACAGACGGAGGTCCGATCCCAGCGCGACAACAGACGGAGGTCCGGATCCCAGCGCGACAACAGACGGAGGTCCGGATCCCAGCGCGACAACAGA
>JAWRVZ010000137.1:567500-575000 GCA_037043235.1 Rhodeus uyekii
CTGTGTGTAAACATACGCGCATACTCTCTTAAAGGGAACGCAGAGCTTTAATGACGCTTCTGTGCGTGTGTGTGTGTGTTTGTGTGTGAGAGAGAGAGAGAGAGAGAGAGAGAGAGAGAGACAGACATCTATATATATATATATATATATATATATATATAGAGAGAGAGAGACAGAGAAAGAGAGATACATTTATTAGGTGAAAAAGAGATTGTATCTTACTACCAGCAAAATACATTTATCACACACACACACACACACACACCCACTCTCTCTCTCGCTCACTCACTCACTCACACACTCACTCACTCTCTCTCTCACACACACACACACACACACACACACACACACACACACACACACACACACACACACACACACACACACACACACACACACACACACACACACACACACACACACACACTCTCTCTCTCTCTCTCTCTCTCTCTCTCTCACGCGCACACACACACTCAGAATTCTAAATTGTTCATAGAATTCTAAAACGTTTATTGATTGTTCTATGTTGATGTTTGTATATGTAAATGTTTGTTGATCCACTGTAAAAATGATGGATAGATGAATAGAGAGAGAGACAGACAGACAGACAGATAGATAGATAGATAGATAGATAGATAGATAGATAGATAGATAGATAGATAGATCGATGGATAGATAGATAGATAGATAGAAGGATTGTAGTGTTGTGTAACACATGAATGTTGTCACACTGCAGTGATTGTGAGTCTGTGTTCATAATCTCGTCCTGCTGTGCTTTTCTCTCTTTTCTCTCCTGTGCTTTTGTAATGCGACGTTCCACAAATGTTCTGTTTAATTTCTTTCACTGACATGCATCCTCAGATCATAATCTAATGTTAAACTTTAAAGGCTTTTATTTGACTTTCAATGCCAGATCCTGCAGAGTCGAGTTGAAAATGAACTGCACAAAACTCTGCAGCTGTGCCTTTAAGAGCTGTCGATCACGTGACTTCTGGCCAATCAGAGCGTTTGTTTTGGTCCGGCGGCCTGCGCTGTATTCACACACGTGGAGGGAAATTCCCACAGCTGTGTGTGTGAGGCTCAGTCATATGATTATACTTTGACGTGGAAAAACTACCGTAGAAGAAACTTCATCTTCACATGCTCGATTACTGGACATTACAGGGGTTTTCTAGTTATAATACAGCGGGAAAGACAAGGAGGAAGCGCATGTGTGTCGACATCCGCTGAACAGATGTTGTAGTTAAATGTCACATCTGTTTGTGATTAAATGACCATTTTATCATCTCGCTTTCCCCATCACAGCACAAGTGTTGCATTGTCTGAAACGCCTGGATTTATGATGATTATTGACTATTGGAATAAAATGCGCTGTAAATGCTCTCGAATAAATGTACAGAGTTCATAATCAATCAATCAATCAATCAATCAATCACTGATTAATTTATGTTTACTCTTAAACATAAGAGTGGGTTGTTTCAGATTTTGCGGTTTTACGCGCACACACACACACACACACACACACACACACACACACACACACACACACACACACACACACACACACACACACACACACACACACACACACACACACACACACACACACACACACACACACACACACACACAATCACTCACACACAATCACTCACACACAATCACACACAAATACACACACTCTTTCTCACACACTCACAAATACACACACATGCACACACTCACTCACAAATACACACACATGCACACACACACTCATACTTGTACACACACAGACCTATATGCACATTCACACACACACATCTGCACACACAATCACACACTCATACACACTCTCACAAACATTCATACTCAAACGCACACTCGCACTTGTACACACGCACAGGCACACTTACACACAATCACACACTCACGCACACACACTCACACTCTCTATCTCTCTCCCTCTATCTCTCTCCCTCTATCTCTCTCCCTCTCTCTCTCTCCCTCTCTATCGCTCCCTCTCTATCGCTCCCTCTCTCTCTCTCCCTCTCTATCGCTCCCTCTCTCTCTCTCCCTCTATCTCTCTCCCTCTCTCTCTCTCCCTCTCTATCTCTCCCTCTCTCTCTCTCCCTCTATCTCTCTCCCTCTATCTCTCCCTCTCTCTCTCTCCCTCTCTCTCTCTCCCTCTATCTTTCCCTCCCTCTATCCCTCCCTCTCTCTCTCTCTCTCCCTCTCTCTCTCTCTCGTGTCCCGGCTGGTTTCGGGGCAGCAGGGCAGGTGGTTGTTATGATCTGCCCTTCTCCACCCTTGGGGTTTCTGACCGATCAATAAACACTTGGACAGCTGCGTCACACAACGACCCACATTCCCTCACAGAGCCCAAATCTCAGTGTGAAGACTCACTGGCACTAATTCAGGCTCTATAGAAAACCTTTCATGCTCGAATGTTCATGATTTCCCTCAAACCTCACGACTACGATGCAGGCGCTTGAGGGAGTTCAGAAACACTGAAGGAAGATGTGAAAACGAGAAACTGAGAGCGAGAGAAAGCGAGTTTGTCATCATCGTCTGGCCAAATCTGAAACCAAACAAACATGGAATAACAGCCAGAGAAACAAACACTGGTTGACATGGTGTCGGCAGGTCAAACCGCACAATTGCACAAATATATTGAGTTACCTTTATCTAAACTTACACGAGTGACGCGTTTCAGCAACAAAACAACCTGATGTCACACGCTTCACACACTTCCATACTTGTATATATATATATATATTGCATTCAGAACATCACAATATTTGAGTTCAGTTACTCTTAAAGAAGATGTTGGGATTATTTTACTTGTAAAATTGCATTTTAGTTTTAAATGGTTTGAGAACAATGACAGCATTAACTGTTTTCTTCCCGTGGCAGTGAAATCTTATTCCTTTTGTTAATTCATCCTGAAACAGATGCGGGTTCGACTGCAGGTTCACATCGAGTTTGTTGAAATCCTGCCAAAACATTGGACTGTGATCAAGTTCATGCCTGGGACGCAGATATAGATCTCTATATAACTGTGTCCAGCACACACACACACATTACATTTTCTTGTATAAGCCGTAAACATCACAACATTTTTGTTAGGTTTCTCTGAAAGCAGTTAAAACGTAAAATATTGCCTGATTTTGCTTGTCAAGTGAAAGCATCCTGTTCTAACGACATTAAGATAATTATATCGTAAAGCACAGAGGGAGAAAGAGACGTTTTGCAGTGTGGGAATAAACCAGGTTCCAAGCAATTCTTGCTCAATCATTAAAATCACAGTTAAACTTTTAGAGGTCACAGTTTCGTTTTAGAGGTCCATCACATGACCTCTAGCACTCGTGATGATTGACTCGGTAAACACTAATGTGACATCATTCGGCAGGTATATTCCAGTCGTTTATCAGTTTGATCAGTAATGAGGGATTATATGAGTGCATGTGAGCGCCTCGATGAGCTCTCATACATGCATCTATTACAAAACTCTTATCTTGCTCTTCACAATCATAAATTCATAAACACGGGATTGAATAGCAGCACGGCGGCAGACTCAGAACAAACACAGACTGACTCCTCCAGAGTTTGATCAATCACTCAATGTTTGCACCTGATGGCCGTTTCCACAGAGCAAATCAATGAGCCGCTTCAGATCATGAGAGATTTTCAGAGGGAGACAGAAACATTTCCACGTCTGTTTAATGATGCTTTTACATGCTATAAATCTACTTTTACTTGCTGCAAATCAAAGATGAGTCAAATCAATATAAAACAAAGGCCGCTGGTTGAAATAACATTATACATGTCGTGGAACACGCACACGGGACAGACCGGGACATTTTCAAACAATACAAATACAATGGAGGATGTGGAGACTGATAGCAATGATATTGAATAGAAATATAAACAACTTTCCTTTTTCTCTTATCAATAGATCGTCCGAGGGCTTGAGAATGAGGAGGAACAGGGACTGGGAATAGAAATGTCTTTAGGATCATTTAATTTCATGCATTTATCAGACACTTTTATCCAAAGCAACTTGCATTGCATTCAAGAAACACATTGACATTCTAATCAGTTCTTGCTTTCCCTGGGAATCAAACCCATGAACTTGGCGTTGTAAACACCAATGATCTACTGGTTGAGCTACAGGATCAATGAGGTATTCAATGAGGTAGAGGATCAATGAGGTACAGGATCAATGATCAATGAGGTACAGGATCAATGATCAATGAGGTACAGGATCAATGACCAATGAGGTACAGGATCAGTGAGGTACAGGATCAATGATCAATGAGGTACAGGATCAGTGAGGTACAGGATCAATGACCAATGAGGTACAGGATCAATGAGGTACAGGATCAATGACCAATGAGGTACAGGATCAATGAGGTACAGGATCAATGACCAATGAGGTACAGGATCAGTGAGGTACAGGATCAATGATCAATGAGGTACAGGATCAATGACCAATGAGGTACAGGATCAGTGAGGTACAGGATCAATGACCAATGAGGTACAGGATCAATGACCAATGAGCTACAGGATGAATGAGGTACAGGATCAATGAGGTACAGGATCAATGACCAATGAGGTACAGGATCAATGAGGTACAGGATCAATGAGGTACAGGATCAATGAGGTACAGGATCAATGAGGTACAGGATCAATGATCAATGAGGTACAGGATCAATGAGGTACAGGATCAATGACCAATGAGGTACAGGATCAATGAGGTACAGGATCAATGAGGTACAGGATCAATGACCAATGAGGTACAGGATCAATGAGGTACAGGATCAATGACCAATGAGGTACAGGATCAATGACCAATGAGGTACAGGATCAATGAGGTACAGGATCAATGACCAATGAGGTACAGGATCAATGAGGTACAGGATCAATGAGGTACAGGATCAATGACCAATGAGGTACAGGATCAATGAGGTACAGGATCAATGACCAATGAGGTACAGGATCAATGAGGTACAGGATCAATGACCAATGAGGTACAGGATCAATGAGGTACAGGATCAACGAACGCAAGCAAGCCTGTTCAAACGCCTCCATAGGCACAGCGCCACAGCCGCTTGCAGCCGTTTGCAGTAGCTCACGGACCAGTCCGCGAATGCGCTCCGCGGCCCGGTGCCACTTTGACCGGGGGTTGGGGACCACTGAGGAACAGGATCAATGACCAATCAGGTACAGGATCAATAAGGTACAGGATCAATGAGGTACAGGATCAATGAGGTACAGGATCAATGAGGTACAGGATCAATGAGGTAAGTAAGCTTCAGGTAGGTAAAAGTAAGAGTAGTCTGAGCTGATGACGAGATCAGACAGTGAGTGTGTTTGTGTGTGTGTGTGTGTGTGTGTCTGTGTGTCTGAGGTAAGTCTATTTCAAGGGTTCTGGTGTGCTGAGGAGATAGACAGCTGGTGATGATCAGTACTCTGGTGATTGGGATTGGCGTGGCTGGATGAGTGCAGATCCTGGTGATTTTGTAACAGTACCCGCCTCTTTGGATTTGGAGAAACAGTCCACAATCAGCATGATACAAGTATTGCCCTGAGATCTTGAGAGGTCAGTGATAAAACACACCCCTGGATGTGACTGGGGGCGGTTTGGAACGAGAGATGGCGAGGAGACTTGGAAACGGCACAGTCTGTACATCCACTCACAAACCTTCTGATTTCCCGAGTCATATTGGGCCACCAGTAATTAGCGAGAGGGTTTGATTGGCTCTGGGTGACCCATACCTACAGAGGGGTGAGCGGTGTGGGTTAGGATGGCTCGTTGGGTCCGTGAGAAAGACCCCTCGGTAAAGGAGGATCTATGGAAGCATTGGGTTGGTTCACCATAGGCGTCCACTGGATGTGGTTCACAAACAGACTTGGCTCCAACACTTTTTGGGTTGCTCTGGAGACTCTTCAGGAGAGTGAATACGGGACAATGCATCAACCTTTCCATCCTTTGATCCTGGACATTAGGCAATCTTGAAGGCAAATCGCGTGAAAAATGACTGGGGTTGACTCAATTGGCATCCCTGAAGTATTGGAGGATTTTGTGATCGGTTCACACAGTGAAGGGAAAAGCTTCCTCAATCCAGTGCCGCCACTCTTCTAATGCCAGATTATTGGCGAGGAGTCCTCGGTTCCCGATATCATAATTATTCTCCGTCGGGGTGAATTTACGGGAAAAGAAAGCACATGGACAGAGTCGGAGAGGAACCCCCTGCTGCTGTGACAGCACCGCTCGTACTCCCGCTGAAGAGACATAACGACAACCACGCCACAATGACAGCAGACACATGGTAACTGTAAACACAGCCACGTGCGTGGTGACAGTCACACAGACAGGAAAGAAAAGCAAATCAAACTGGAGACATTACACCTGGTACCAGGACAGAGGATTGGGTTCACCACAAAACAAGGAAGCGAGAGGACAGCTTATTGAACTGTATTTGCAGACATAGCCATGGTAAAAGAAGGCAAATCCAAGACATCTCTGAAGTTTTTTTTGACTGTTTTGGGAAAGGACGATGTGTGGATAGCTTCTACCTTCCTCTCGTCCATTAGGATGCCCCTCTGGTTGACCATATACCCGAGGCATTGGATCTGTGACTGCTGGAATTGACATTTCTCAGCTTTCAGAAGTAGGTTGAACTCACATAAGGATCTCTGGAGGATCTCCGCAGTGTGTTGCCGATGTTCAGCCTGGCTCCAGCAGTAGATCAGGACATCATTGATGTAAACCAGGACAGAGCGTTGAAGAAACTCACAAAGCACCTCATGCATGAAGTCCTGGAATATGGAGGGGTCGTTTACCATCCTAAATAGCATAACGCAATACTCAAAGTGCCCAGTTGGAGTTACAAAGGCTGTCTTACACTAATCCCCCCACATACCCGGATGAGGTTGTATGCACTGCGAAGGTCCATCTTGGTGACGATCGTGACTGCCTGGATTTGTTGTAAGGCTGCTGGGATGAGAGGATGGGGGTACTGCAAATTGACAGTGCCTTTTTTGAGGGTTCGATAGTCAGTGCAAGGCAGCAAGCCTCCATCCTTCTTGAACACAGAGAAGAAGCTTGAGCATCAGGGGATGTCGATGTTCTGATACACCTTTGGAGTAGGTGCTCCTGGATGTACTTCTCCATGGCTTCATGTTTCGGGAAGTGTCAAGGGGTAAATTTAGCCTCTGGGTCATAGTTCATCTGGAAGGAGATCAATGTTGCAGTCCCAGGGCCGGTGTGGTGGTACCTGGGAAGCTCTAATGGTATAGAAGGTGTCTCGGAATTGGGAGTAACACTCAGGGATCTCTTCCGACTGTTCAGTTATGGGGCTTTCGATGGACGTGGAGCAAACCAGAATGTGTCAAGGTGTCTTCTTTTGTCGGTAAACAGGAGCGCTAGCAGGGATTACTCCCTCTCCTTACCTTACCAATCTCCCAAGAGAGCTCTGTATGGTGACAAATAACCACAGTCACCCTAGAATTATG
>JAWRVZ010000137.1:580000-592500 GCA_037043235.1 Rhodeus uyekii
CAGAATGTTCTCTGTAGATTCTCAGAATGTTCTCTGTAGGTTCCCGGAATGTTCTCTGTAGGTTCTCGGAATGTTCTCTGTAGGTTCTCGGAATGTTCTCTGTAGGTTCCCGGAATGTTCTCTGTAGGTTCCCGGAATGTTCTCTGTAGGTTCTCGGAATGTTCTCTGTAGGTTCTCGGAATGTTCTCTGTAGGTTCCCGGAATGTTCTCTTTAGGTTCTCAGAATGTTCTCTGTTTATTCCCGGAATGTTCTCTGTAGGTTCTCAGAATGTTCTCTGTAGGTTTCCGGAATGTTCTCTGTAGGTTCTCAGAATGTTCTCTGTAGGTTCTCAGAATGTTCTCTGTAGGTTCTCGGAATGTTCTCTGTAGGTTCTCGGAATGTTCTCTGTAGGTTCTCGGAATGTTCTCTTTAAGTTTCCGGAATGTTCTCTGTAGGTTCCCGGAACCGAAACTCTTTAGGTTTCAAAATTAACCTAAAAAAATAAACAGCAGGGAACTATCTGGGAACATTCTGTGCTTACTGGGATGCAGTTACTATGGCAATAACTATAAATTATATGCAACAAACCCTAAACCAAACCTGACTCTATAGAATGTGCATGTAATTACTTAATAATATTATTATGTACTTAAATATACAAATATATTACACAATCTTAAACTAAAAAGTGACCGGCTTTCAGTGTTACATATGTTACTGTTCTGCATAATTTTGAGCAACTAACTGTTCATCAAACATTATTCCAAACCCTAACTTACTGACTTACATGTTGTTAATTGTTAATTTCTGAAGGAAAGCAAGAACTGATTAGAATGTCAATGTGTTTCTTGAATGCAATGCAAGTTACTTTGGATTAAAGCGTCTGATAAATGCATGAATGTAAATGTAATTGATATTGCAGTACGTTAATGTATAATTACACCATAACAATTTAAAGTAAAGTGTAATTGTTTTAACAGCTTGAGATGAATGTGAGACGTGATGTGAAGAAAAACAATATCACCTTTTACTGTCAGTTTGAAGCATTATTTAAAAACATATGTTTGGATGCAAGTTATGAAATGAGCCGGTAACACTTTACAATAAGGTTCCGTTACTTAACGAACATTACATTTATTGAACATTTATCAGCTGCTTTTATCATCATTCAAGAAACACATTGACATTCTAATCAGTTCTTGCTTTCCCTGGGAATCGAACCCATGACCTTGATGTTGCAAGCGCTGCTCTCTACTGTTAGACACACAGGAAAGCAACAGTGGAAGAGACAAAAATGACGCATAAACGTCACAGAATGAGAGTGGAGTGACCCGAGCGTTTACGTTTGTGTTTAAGCAGCTGCAGGTCAAAGGTCATTCTCTGACCGCTGCTTTAGCTCCATGTGTTTGTGTTTGGGCAGACCATCTTAATTCTGCCGTCTTTCCTGTCCGACCTGTTCCGTCATGTTCTCTGATCACCTCCTGCGGTTCTGCTTTGTTTCTCTGACCTCAAACACACAGAACTGGATTTACAGGTTTGAAATCTTCCTTGTTTTCCTCTTCAATCATCAGATCCTCAGAAACACTGATTTACAAACACGCATTAATGTGCAGAACAATGCCTTTGGAAACAATATCGGCAATTTAAATAATGCAAGTATATTGATACTGTGAGTGTGTGTTTCTGAGAGAAAAATTATGTTTTTAATTTATGTTCTAATTTAGTCATTTAGAATAATTAGATCTTTTTCTTGATTGTTCTCAGTGAATTAAACAATTTTAACAACAGATTTCAAAATATTTACTAGTAAATGTTGAGATTAACAATAATTTAAGATTTTTAGTTCATAACAGCTAATGTTAACAAATAAAAGCATTGTGGCGAGCAGGGCGGGGTCGAGGGACCGTGAGAGCGTCACGAGAGCCGGTGGCGTGATGGATAATGAGCGACACCTGCGAGCCATCGGTCTCTCGATTCTCACGGAGGAGCGGAGGCATAAAAGGAGGAGCGACGACAGTGAAAGCGAGAGAGGACCAGGCCTGGACTTTATGTTGTGTTTTGTGTGGGCGGCAGTCGACCGCGAGGGGCTGCCGCCATTACTTTCGTTTTGAGTTTATGTTTTATTTAATATTAAAGTGTAAAGTGTGTAAATATTTACTATTTTACAGTGTGATGTGTGAATATGAATTCATAGAGTGTGAAGCGCATGCGTTTGGAAGCTTCTTTCCACCACAGAATAAAATAAAAAAGGTAAATGTGACTTTATATCTTGTGACTGTAAGATTATTTCATGCAGTTCTGACATTCTTTGATCTAAACGCAGAACTGGAGGAAATAATGCAGAATTACCTTTAGAAATGCCTTTTTTTAATTGTGCATGTTTGTGTGTGTGTGTAAGTGTGTGTGTTTCTCTATGTGAGTGTGTGTGTGCGAGTGTGTGTATGAGTGTGTGTGTGTGCGTTTCTCTATGTGAGTGTGCGTGTGTGTGTGTGTGTGTGTATGAGTGTGTGTGTGAGTGTGTGTGTGTGCGTTTCTCTATGTGTGTGTGTGTGTGTGTGTGTGTGCGTTTCTCTATGTGTGTGTGTGTGTGTGTGCGTGCGTGTGTGTGAGTGTGTGTGTATGTGTGTGTGTGCGTGTGTGTGTGTGAGTGTATGTGTGTGTGTGTGTGTGAGTGTGTGTGTGTGTGTGTTTCTCTATGTGTGTGTGTGTGTGTGTGTGTGTGTGCGTGTGTGTGTGTGCGTGTGTGTGTGTGCGTTTCTCTATGTGAGTGTGCGTGTGTGTGTGTGTGTGTGTGTATGAGTGTGTGTGTGAGTGTGTGTGTGTGCGTTTCTCTATGTGTGTGTGTGTGTGTGTGTGTGCGTGCGTGTGTGTGAGTGTGTGTGTATGTGTGTGTGTGCGTGTGTGTGTGTGAGTGTATGTGTGTGTGTGTGTGTGTGAGTGTGCGTGTGTGTGTGAGTGTGTGTGTGTGCGTTTCTCTATGTGAGTGTGCGTGTGTGTGTGTGTGTATGAGTGTGTGAGTGTGTGTGTGCGTTTCTCTATGTGTGTGTGTGTGTGTGTGTGTGTGCGTGCGTGTGTGTGAGTGTGTGTGTATGTGTGTGTGTGCGTGTGTGTGTGTGAGTGTATGTGTGTGTGTGTGTGTGAGTGTGTGTGTGTGTGTGTTTCTCTATGTGTGTGTGTGTGTGTGTGTGTTTCTCTATGTGTGTGTGTGTGTGTGTGTGTTTCTCTATGTGTGTGTGTGTGTGTGTGTGTGTGTGTGTGTGTGTGCGTGTGTGTGTGTGTGAGTGTGTGTGTGTGCGTTTCTCTATGTGTGTGTGTGTGTGTGTGTGTGTGTGCGTGTGTGTGTGTGAGTGTGTGTGTATGTGAGTGTGTGTATGAGTGTGTGTGTGTGTGTGTTTGGTCTCTGTATGGTGTCAGGACTGGGCCCGTCTCCTCCTAACAGTGTCGGTCAGTATTGTGCTCTGTTAAATATTGATGGTGGCAGATTCATGTTTAGTAGCTGGACTGAAGCCGGACACACGATCCGCTGCGGCCGGAATAATGAGCAGCTGTTGAGAGACGCTCTCACGCCGCTTCTGAGACGCTCATGTCAGTCATTTTCAAGCTTTCATGCCAAATTAACCCGTAAATAAACTTCAGCAGAGACGTGCTTTAATAAAGAAAAACACAGTATTGTGTAAAAGCAACCGCCTTGTTTCAATGTTACAATTAACAATGTTCTTAGAGATGAGAGTGTAAAAGTAACGTCGACATGTCAATAATAAACTGCTATAATATAGTGAATTATGTGTTAGTTAAGCAGACATTATAAACAGTGATTACGGTATAAGGATGATATTTGATAGTTTTTAATGCATTAACTAACAAGATCTTTACAAAGAGGCTTTATTTGTTAACAACATTAACATGCATATCAATGAACAATACTTCTAAAGCAATTGTTAATTTCAGCATTTAATAAATCATTATTGAAATTAAAAGTTGTAGCTGTTAATATTACAGTAATACCTCGGTTTACGAGTTTAATTCGTTCCAAGAGCGAGCTCGTAAACCAAAATGCTCGTACACCAAAACAAATGTCCCCATAGGAATGCACTAAAAATCAATTTATTCGTTCCACACGACCACAAATGCCCATTTTAAATATTTTTTTGGTTTTACCCTATTAATTACAGTTAAAATTATAACCATTAAGATCTTATATAAATACTAATTACTAATTGGCAATTAAACTAAAAATCTTTGACAATTTACTGTAATGCACTTCAGCTGAGGAGAGAGGAGGGGGAGCGGGGAAAGCAAGGACGAGAGCAAATGAGTGAATTTATTATAATAGTGCAGAAAACAAACGAAGTTATAATCCAGAGTGAAAGTTGTGGAACATGGGAGACGGGGAGCCGCGAACGAACAAACTCACGGGAGCCGCGAACGAAGGCTGTGATTTGGATATTTCCAGTAAAAATGCCCGTGAGGATGCTGAGCATTAGGACTTTTTCCACACAAAAATGCGCGTGGGTGAGGGAAATTTTTTCTCGTACACCGATTTGACCCTCCATGCTCGTACAGTGATTTGCTCGTATACCAAGTCGCTCGTAAACCGAGGTATTACTGTATCTCTTAATTTTAGACTTCAGTTTACACAAATGAAAAATGCACAGCTGTATTTATTTACAAAGATGAATAAAGATAAAGATTTACAAAGATGAATAAATACAGTATGTTTTGCTCTTAGTGAATGCTTGAACTAATCTTAAATTACTCATTAATCAGGATTATGATTAGTATTATCGGCATTAATTAAGGATTAGTATTCTTCGTTTCATGGTTGTGTTTTTAGTTTAGTACACACACACACACACACACACACACACACACACACACACACACACACACACACACACACACACACACACACACACACACACACACACACACACACACACACACACACACACACACACACACACACACACACACACACACACACACACACACACACACACACACACACACACACACACACACACACACTGAATCCTGAGGTTAAGCTAGAGCAGAACGGCGGCTCTAGACGTTAATTGTCTTCATTCCAGTGAGCCATAAAAACCATTCCAGAACAAATGCACACAAAGCCTCTCTCACACTCTCAGCTTCTGTCCGGCCTCTTTATGGACCGTCAAACTCACCTTTGACCTCTCCTGCTCTTTATAGTGGCTCAGCTTAAGTGGATCACACAACCTCGCAAACAAGACGCATTATTTAAAAATCACTGAAGAGCATTCGACTCTTTAATTAGTGGAGCACTTCTGAGTCATTGCATTGCTTTATATGTTTTAAAACTACAGAACTTTAAAAATCATCTTACTAATGCATATTATTAACAGATATTGATATTTACATACATTTTATGTCGGTATCTGCTGTTCTGTTATAAAAAAACACTGATTTACATTACAAGCATCAGAATATCATACATTTTTTTCCTTGTAAATTGCATAATTTTATTTTAATTATGTTACTGTAAAATAATTTAAATTTAGTTGTATTCCCTCCATATTCTCACTATATATGAGCCAAAAAAAACCTATTGCGTTAAAAATGATACTTAACAAAAACAAAAACATTTTAATCAATTTTCTTAGATATTTTGTTTAAAAGCTCAATAAACGGTTCCATTAAAAAAGTATGTATATATATATATTTTTTTCTCTGACAATATTTAAATATGCAAAACTGAAGAATCGCTCAGAGTTTGTCAACAGAAAGCATGTCCACACGCACGCACGCACACACACACACACACACACACACACACACACACACACACACACACCGCTGGCTCTGAATGTGAATTCATATTTCTGATTGAAGTCAAGTGTTTCAGGCTGCCGTCCTGAAGTGTGCAGGTTTGCATCCTCATTCCAGGCGATTTGTACTTACAGCCGTGAGAATAATTATCCAGCTTCGCTCGGCCAGACGCTGCCGGCTCGCTGCCAGCAGTAACTCAAACCCACTCCTGAAAAATGCAGGAGCTATTAAACAAAAAAGCTCTCTAATATCTCCTTTCTAACAGTGAGTCAACAAGTTTACCTGGCTTCTGTGTGAGTGTGTGTGTATGTGAGAGAGTGTGTGTGTGTGTGTGTGTGTGTGTGTGAGTGTGTGAGTGTGAGTGTGTGTGAGTGTGTGTGCGTGTGAGAGAGAGAGAGTGTGTGTGCGCATGTGTGTGTGTGTGTATGTGTGTGTGCGTGTGTGTGTGTGTGTGTGCGTGTGTGTGTGTGTGTGTGTGTGCGTGCGCGTGTGTGTGTGTGTGTGTGTGTGTGTGTGTGTAAACTAGGAGACTGCGGTCAGCAGCACATTCACATGCTAATGGCATCTGATGAGTCATTGTGTGGTGAATAGGAGATTATTCTGGCTCTCCAAATATTCTCCTTGTGTTTGGCTGGGGAAATTCCCAGTAATACGCTATAGATAGCTCTCCTGAAGAAGTTCAGTCAGCCTGAAAGCAAGAGTTCTTCTGGAAAAAGTTCCCCATGAATCATTTACTCACACTCAAACCGTTTCTGTACAATTGTTCTGCACAACGGTAAAGCAGGGCGAGGGCGAGAGCAGCGGGAGCGGAACGAGTGTTACAGAGCGTCTCACGGAGGAGCGCCGAAGGATAGAAGGAGGAATGATGGAGGTGAAGGAAAGGGAAGGCCTGAGACACAATAAAACTGCAACATAACGTTACAAAACACCACAAAAACTAAATGCTACAAAATGCAACAAAACACCAGAAAATGTAACAAAACACCAGAAAATGTAACAAAACACCAGAAAATGCAACAAAACTACACAAAATGCTACAGAATGCAACAACACAAAATGCCCTAAAAACAAAGTGCAACAAAATCTCAAAAAACACCAAATAATGCAAAAAGGCCACAAAATGCAAAAATACAAAATGTCCCAAAATTCCACAAAACTGCCAAAAATCCAACAAAAGACAAAACACTAACAAATCAAAACAACACAAGTGCAATTAAACACAGCAAAACAAAATGTCGAAAAACGCAACAACACAAAACATCAAAACGAAACAAAATGTAAAACAAAATAAAACATTTAAAATGTTTAATAACTCGAATTTTCGAATTTCGAATTTGATTGAAATGTGTTTTACAAGAAATACTTTCTACACATATATATATATATATATATATACATCTATACATAGATGGATGGATGGATGGATGGATGGATGGATAGATAGATAGATAGATTCAGAATATATAAAGATTACAGTGAGGGATTAGATTGATATATTGAAACTAAATGCATTTAATGCTTATTTGAAACAATAAGAAAAAGTTCTATAAAAGTAAACTTGTCAATATAAAAATCTCTATCCATTTCTTGCTACTTTCTTTTTTTCTATCCATTGTCTTTCTGCTTCACAATTGCAATGTGTCACTCATTCTTTCTCTGTAATTATTTGTGAAATCGATCTGGCTGACGCGAGGCAGAATTAATTCTGCGGATGAACTCGACCGTAAACGCCTGATTTACACAAAACGACCTCATCATAAAATTCTTTTCAGACAGCTCTGCTTGTTGAATTCCTGCGCTGGTGTTTGTTCTTCATAAGCGATTATGGCACACAGATGTCAGACGTTCAGGATGAGGTCATTGGTTGTGTGTTGTGGCCAGTAATGTCATGATGCATGAGGTCATTTCCTCTCCAAACAACTGAAGTTAACCGAACTGAGACATAATGACAATAACTGCAACATTGACTCTGTTATTGATCTCGGATCTCATATAAACACAATTATTTTCCTGTTTATTTCCGTCAAGCTGTTTTTAAACAATCTGTATTATATAAAGCGCTATTGAGATGAAGGCAATACATTTTGTCATTAAATAACAATGCAACAAAATGCCACAAGATCCAACAAAACAAAATGCCACAAAACACATTAAAACAACACAAAATGCAACAAAATTCCCCGACATGCAACAAAACACCAAACAAAACACATTAAAACAACACAAAATGCAACAAAATTCCCCGACATGCAACAAAACACCAAAAAAAAATGCAACAAAACACATCAAAACAAAACAAAATTCAACAAAATGCAACAAAATGCAAGGCCAAAAAAGCCACAAAATGCATAATATTAAATAATTAAATAATGAATTATTAAGGTCTTACTAGTCATAAGAGTTATTTGTGGCCAGTTACATTAACTAGTTACTAGCTTAAACTACTAGTTAGTCATCTAATGTTTCGTTTAAAGCAATTTGTTACTTTTTTAACGTCAAGTCACCTCAGAAAACTTAAAAGCAAAGAATGGAAACTAATAATTTAATACAATGTGGAATAATTGAATTTAATGCGAAATTGTGATTAAAGACGTAAACATACTAGTTTAGTAATTAATATTTCATTTTCAATTTTTAAGAATAATGTTTTATAACAAACACTAAAAAAAATTGTTGTGGGATTTACTTTGAAACCATTTTTAATCAGAAATTTCTAGTCAGAAAAATCACAAATACAAAGAAAAGCCAAATTAAACATGTTTAAAATTTGGAAAATTAATTTTACACTGTGTAAAAATCAAATCAAATTTATCATTAAATTAAACTGAAATTTGATGTAGAAACACTAAAATATTACTTTCTTGTAAAACTTGTTTCCTAAATCTTCTTTTTTAACATTATACACTGATATACTTTGAAACAATTTCCACTAAAAAATTGCAAGATAAAGACAAATAATTACAAAGAAACGGTAAGAAACACAAGTAGAAGTACTGAAATATTAATTTCTTAATGTGTACAACTTTGAAAAATTATTTCTTTTTTTAAATTAGTGTAGTATTTTGATATTACTTTGATTTTCATGTGTAATTTGTCATTTCTTCGTAAGTATTTGCTTCCAATGTCTGAGTTGAAATTGTTTCAATATACTTTCCTGTGTGTCTAACAGTAGAGAGCAGTGCTTGCAACATCAAGGTCATGGGTTTGATTCCCAAGGAAAGCAAGAACTGATTATAATGTCAATGTGTTTCTTGAATGCGATGATAAAAGCAGCTGATGAATGCATGATATTTGAGCACCGTATGACTTCAGAAAACTAATATCATGCATAAGTCACATGGATGAAGGTTATGATGCTCTAATGCTGCTTATTTAGTCATTTTCAAAGTTGTTTTGATAGAAGAGATGCTGCTAGAAAGTGAAAGAACTGGATTTTACACCAGAAAACTCTTGCACTTTTGTTGGTTTGTTAGCTCATCGCTGAAAAAAGGAAAATAATAGCCATCTAAATCATCAAGTTTCCAATGATTCAGCAAATCTCTCAATAAAAGAAGTAAAAATAGCTTTCCTGTCGCTCAAACAGTAGAGCGTGTGGCACTTGCAACATCAAGGTCATAGGTTTGATTCCCAGAGAAAGCAGGAACTGATTAGAATATCAATGTGTTTCTTGAATGCGATGCGAGTCACTTTGGATTCTCGCTCTCACTGATGATCCAGCAGCTGGCGTGCAGTGGTGCAGATGTGCAGCATCAGCGTTTGGCTCAGACTAAAGTCAGATGAGGTAGAAGTGTAAACAACACATTTAAGAGTCATTTGACCCGAGCTGGGAACAGGTAATCAGAGACTGACCTCAGCAAAGCCGCTTCTCGTTTCACCAGAGTAATGCCATCACGAGAAACCCGCCGACAGCCCAGCAGAGAAAGTCCCTCGGCCTGCCAGACACCGGCTCACGACCGCAGCGCCGCGCCACGCGTCTATCAGCCGCGATTATCTCAAACTCTTCACTTATTCAGTTCGCTCAGTTTCAAATAATGGTCATATTATCATGCTGCAACCATGAAGAAATGCAACAACATGCTTGAGTTACTGTAATGAATATGGCGGAGGTGTTGTGCGGCATAACTCTGAATTATTCATCTGCAGAAGACCATCGATATTAAAGACGAGAGAGGGAAAATCAATCATTTCCATTCCATAAGTCGGTGAAATATGAGCCTTGTGAGGAGGGGATTCACACTGCGTATCAATCCATGCAGGTCTCTTAATGTATATAGCATTAATTATTTAAACATCAGCTGAGAGGCTCTCCAAAATCCCCAGACTGTGTGTGTGTGTGTGTGTGTGAGCGTTTCATGCCGAGGACGAGTTATCCAGACAGACGTTATGGAAGGGTCATCGCTTCGAGAAATGATGTCAGATTCTTTAATGCATGGAAAACTAAAGTATTGTCAATCAACTCCGGCCAGACAGATCATCCACAACTCAGCTGCACTTAGACCGAGTGAACCGACCGTCTTCACCTGCAACTCTCAGATAATGCAAGGATTTCACGCTAATGCATCGCAAACTGAGCCGAAGAAGAAGAAAGTGTCTTCTTAATATTGCCAGTAGGTCTGAGAGTTTATTCTGAGTCAATTTTCAACTCGAAAAAGGTCCAACTGGCTGATCTTTAATAAGACCTGCCCATACCAGTAGCCCACCTCCACCTTGCTGCCTGAGTGGAAGTGGAGCTCTGTGTCTGTTAGTGATCACTGATGATGGACCACTGGCTCATCCATCTGCTCCCTCAAGACTCTCATCTCATCCGTCCACAAAACCTTTGAAAAACTGTCTTGAGATATTTCTTGGCCCATTCTTGACGATTCAACTTGTGTGTTTTGTTCAGAGGTGGTCGGGTTTCAGCCTTTCTTCTCTTGGCCATGTCTCTGAGAACTGAACACCTCATTCTTCTTGACACTGCAGGTCGGTTGCAGTTGTGGAATATGGCAGCACTGGAGGATAATGGGTTCCTGGTAGCCTCATGTTTGATTCTTCTCAAACATTTACTGATTAAGTTGCGTATTTTCGTCTTGACGCGTTTCTTGTGACCCTGTTGACTATTTGCAACAAAATGTTTGATAGTTTTGTGTTCTTGCCCCAAAATCTTAGGTATTTTAACCTGTGCTGCATCCCTCTGAAAGACTTTCACAATTTTTGACTTTTCGGAGTCAGTTAAATCTCTTTTTTGGCCCATTTTTCCTGAAGAGAAGAATCTGCCTAATAATTCTGCACACCTTGAAACAGGGTGTTGATCTCCTTAAGCCACACCATCCCTCATTACACAATTACACATCACTTGTTATGCATTATATTCAATAAGCATTCAAGTTTATACAGCTTGGAGTTGGAAATTATGAATAAAATGATGATATGGTAAAAATAATCACTTGCCTAATAATTGTGCACACAGTGTATATATATATATATATATATATATATATATATATATATATATATATATATATATATATATGCTAGACTTGAATAAAATCGTGCAGTTAATTTACGTTATAATTTTTAGGTTAACATTTTTTTCCAACGTATAAAATCTAATTGTAAAGAAATATGCACAAACAAAACATCTTACAAAAAAAGTTTCTCGTTTGAATTATCTGTATAAACTGAACAGGGTCTTCTTTCTTATTTGGTCTTGTTTTCAAATGCAAATATCTAAAGATTCTTCAAATTAACAGCAATGCTTTAAATTTTGTTTAAATAAGACTTTATGGGTTTATGCATCAGGTATGAATTTTATTTTCTTGCTTTTTATTGTATATATTTTCCAGGTACGATGAACTAACAATGGACAATTCTTCTTATTTGCAGCATTTCAGATGTGTTGAATCTCCAGACGAGCAGCTGAAGTGAACAGGTTTTTTTCTGCTGAATTGAGTTTGACATTAACCACAGGCCGAAGATCTGCGTGAGGAGGGAAACACACATGTCACACAGGATGATGTTGAGCTGAACATGTCACCACATGACATCACCGCCTGCAGTGTGTGTGACCACATGTCAGATCATTTGGAAAAATCACACATTGATGGTCTTAATGTGAGGAAAAAACTCATGATTCGCTCGCTCATCCTGAGAAGAACGCCGCGACTGTTTGGTGAAATAAATCACATTTTCTCACGCTTCTTCTGCAATTGCTTGGGAAAATAAATTAAAACAAATCGATTAATCATCTTCATTTTTATTGAGATAAGAGGCATTTGTTTGGTATAAATTTGTGTATTTAGGTTTATTCTTGCAATATTTAACCAATTAATCACGATTAATCGCATCAAAGATAAAAGTTAGTTCGAGTATATGCAGACACATAACGAAATAAAATTACTAAAGATTTAACTAAACTTAACGTGAAAACTAAAAATAATATTAATGAAACCATAATAAAACACACTGATAAACAGGAAAACTTTATAATAAGTAACATTACTTTATTAACAAACAATGAGTAATATATTTTACAACATTAATCTTTGTTCATGTTAGTTAACGAATGAATAATGTATGAAATGTTAATACTGTAGAAGTATTGCATTGTTAACAAACCCAGTTAATTATTTGTAAGAATAAGAACTATTAAAGTGTTTTCTAATGCACAGTAAAAAGTTTAAATCCGATGCTTTAAAAATTTAGCATTGTTGTAATAAGTGTAATCGGGTTTAAT
>JAWRVZ010000137.1:597500-857500 GCA_037043235.1 Rhodeus uyekii
AAAATGAAATATTTTTTATATTTTCTGTGTTAGTGCCATTTTTATTATATTATTGTATTAATTTAATAAAATTTAGTTTTATAAATTTTTATCAAGTTATTTTCACTGACCGGGATCATTTTTGTACAGTTTGTACAAAATAAAAAATGTTTGTTAAAATTAAACACATTTTAAGTTTCAGTTTTGATTAAGTTTTAATTTGTGTTTTTCTTTTTTGAGGGGATTCATAATATTCCTAATATTATAATTTTTTAACATTTTGAATAAAATGAAATATTAATAAAAATCAAAAATGATTCTTTTTTATATTTTCATTTTAAAAGTAGTTATAATAATATTTAAGTGATAGTAAAGTAAGTCTAAAGTTAAGTTGTTTTTTATTCATATTTTTATTAGGTTTTATTAGGTTATATATCTACATTGTTTAATTAATTCTTATTAAATCAGGTTTGTTTGTAATTTTGTAACTTTTATTTCAGCTTTAGCTTTAGTTATATTTGTACATCAACTTAATTAAGTTGATATGCACACACACACGCACACACGCACACACACGCACACACGCACACACGCACACACACGCACACACACGCACACACACGCACACACACGCACACACACACACACACATCTGTTAATTTAAGCTTTACTCAGGACAGAAATGGTCAGTGCTGGAGGACAAGATCGCATTGGACAGTCTAACAGTGAATCTGATCATGAATGATTTGAGCTGAAGCTGACTGTGATTTCACATGTTGGTTTGTGAAGCAGAGTTCACATTAAAGTAGAAAACCAGCACTAATCAAATCCCAAATCCATGTGGATCGCCCCGGGATAACATCAGTAGATCCAGCACAGAGTCTTTTCCACGGGTCACTTGACCTTCTTTCTGTCCGTTTGAGAGTTAACGGTCATTTCTCAGGCTGTTTGTTTGTTTGTGGCTGATGTCCAGTGTAAAGTGCCACCCTGTGACCTTGTAAAAGAAAACCCATCAAATATTAATGGCAGAAACATGAGCGGCTGCTTTGTTTCGGCCATTTAAAGGCTCCTGGGGTCATAAATTATGTTTACTCGTTTTCTCTCGATCTGTTCATGTGGGGAGACTTTAGTCAGATTTATATCACTGATGAGAAGCACTTATGACTGAAATGACATACGCTGGACATCATATCAACATGAAAAAACACATATCCTCACATATCTGCACATCTCAAACTGCTTTTCTGTATATTAAATTACAGCAAAATGCTAGAAATGTCAGAGTTATTTTTAAAACTTTCATGGAATGCGTGAATTAAAATAAAACAATAATAAATAGAATAAAAATAAACAAATAAATTATGAAATAAATAAAATAACAATAAAAGTAAAAATATTTACAATATAATTACAAAATAAATAAATTACAAAACACTAATTAATTAAAATATCAACAAAGAATAAACAACACAAATGTTTAACATTAAATGTATAATAAATAAAATAAATATAAATAACAAATAAAATAAAAATCACAATAAAAATGAATAAATAAAATATAAATATAATTAAATAAATCAGAATAAAAATATATATTTTAATATATTTTTAAATATATTAAATATTACTTCAAAGTCGCTTTGGGAAATAAATGTATGCCAAATGCATGAACGTAAATGTAAAAGCTGTTAACAAAAAATGAAAAGTTAAGAAGACAAAAAATCTAGACATGCTTCAAATGAAATGCAGAGAAATCTCACCCGGTTTTATTCCAGATTTAATTGCCCTATAACTGTGAAACGACATTGTTTTTATCAGAAAGCTGGGCTTTAAAACCATGATGTCACTAAAAGAGCAGCACAATAATTTCCCTCCATCCATCCATCCATTCATCCATCCGTCTCTCTATCGGTTCACACTGATGTCTTTAGCATTGACAGCCTTCGGCTCACAGACACTCATATTATAAATCAAATCAATTACTTCCATCCCAGAATGACTCAGTGTCGCTGTGATTGAGCTGCTGCTGATAAATGTGATTTGGTTATATTTAATTAAATACCTGGACTTTTTACAGGCTGCGCATTAAACTGATCAAAAGTGACGTAAAGACATTTATAATGTTACAAAAGATTATTTCAAATACATGCTTTTCTTTTGAACTTCCTGTTGATCAAAGAATCCTGAAGAATTAAATGATCAATGATGAAAATTAAATGAAAAATAAATCCCTTTATTTGGATTTGTTCCTGCTCAGCCTGCTGGTTTATTTAGTTGATTGAGTAATAAAGTCAGCCGTCTGTTCATTATCATACACCAATTAAAACACATTCTCTCACTCACACACACACACACACACACACACACACACACACACACACACACACACACACACACACACACACACACACACACACACACACACACACACACACACACACACACACACACACACAGCAGCTGCTGATTGTTGATTGACGGGTCTGACCCTTTTCCCATTCATACAGACAGTTGCTCTACGGGCATGTAGAAACCTGCACTGGACACACACACACACACACACACACACACACACACTCCCGCACACACGCAAAGAAATCTCTCTCTCTCACACACACACACACTCATGCACACACACAACCACACAAATAGCCACACTCTCTCTCTCACACACACACACACACACACACACACACTACCACACAAATTGCAACACACACTCTCTCTCTCTCTCTCTCTCACACACACACACTCTCATGCACACACACAACCACACGAATAGCCACTCTCTCTCTCTCTCTCTCTCACACACACACACACACACACACACACACACACTCACACTCACACTCAGACAAACACACAGACATGCGCCCACAAATACACATCAAACTCATTAAATTCTAATTTACAGAAACAAAAGTCTAGGTTCAAAATTGATTTTCCCTCAAATGAAATGATGACCCATGTTAGTTTTATGAGCCAATAATCACAGAGAAACATGTTAATGAATGGATAACAGACAGCAGCCCAATAATGAAAGCAGAGACGTCAATAAAAGCCTCAATCGATGCGTTCGTTAATGTGAATCCTTTCTATCTGTCATGATGTTTCTCTGTGCAGCTCCTTCAGCATGATCACAAACCTCTAACTCTTCTCACCATGCTTTTAATGCTTTCAAACGTAACAAATAAACTAATATATGCCTGTGCATCATTCATGGAAGTCTATAATCAATAACACACATTCAGAAATCAAAATTGACACACAACGACAAGAAATATTAAATAAAAAGCTAAATATTATTGTTCAAAATAGGTTTATATTTTACCAAGTTGTGAAATTTTACCTGATTTCTGTAATTTGATCGAACATGATGAATGTTTTACAGAGAGAGATAAACCAGAATCACTTTCCCTCCATAATGATGTCACTTCCTGGAGGATGATGTCACCAAGGAAGAATTTATTTTTAAGGAGAGGGATTTTACAAAAGACCAGCAGGAGGGAAAGTGGAATTTAGGACAAATGGAAAAGTATAAATTGGTCAATTAAAGCAACATTTCCAAGAAAAAGCTCAGTTTTTAAATGCTAAACTTGTTTTTATATTCAGCACATGTTTTTAAATCGCTGATAGTTTAATATTTTCGACAGTAATTAAAGCACAAAAGCTGATGGATTTATTTGGTAAAGGGTTTGCAGGTCCAACACTTAAAGTGAAATAACTGTACAGTGACACTAGAGGGCGCTGTAACTTTATATTTTCTTTTAATATTGAGTCCTTCATGTGAAAATGTTTCAGGAAAACTAGATGTGAGAGTTGAAAGATTTACAGCCTAAAAACAAACATTAATGTCAGGGTTAATACATGTTGTTTTAAGGAACGTTTTTTTGAAAGATATCTTACAGGGAAAAATATTTAAAATGTTTTACTGGCCCAGAATAATTTTTGGTTTCATTTGTATTCATTTAAATCTTTTATTTTTAAATAATTTTTTAAACAGATAAATAAAAAGACAGACTCTACAGGAGCTTCCCAGCAGCTGCTTTCATTGGAGGATAAGTGGGCGGAGCCTAGATCAGTCAACCAATCAGATCTCTCACTGCAGGACACGTTCGACAGACTTTCTCTGGACAAAACAGCTATATTTCGTTATTTTGAGCTCATTGACTGTTGAATAATTAAGGAATAATTGACGAATGGCAGATTTGGTCAGGTTTTTGTTCTTAAAACATTGTTGTGTGTGGAAATATTTCCTTACGCATTTCATTAGCGTCCGTTGCTAATTCCAAAACGTCATTTTGGAGCTTGTAATGGAGGCTTGAGCAATTGACAACAGAATAATACAGTTATCAGAGAGAGAGAGAGAGAGAGCGAGAGAGGGAGGGGGGGAGGGAGAGGGAGAGAGTGAGGTACTGAGAGAGAGTGAGGGAGAGAAAGGGAGAGAGAAGGTGGGAAAGCAAGTGAGCGACAGAGGAAGGGAGAGAGGAAGGAGGAATTGAGAGAGAGAAGGAGAGAGAGAGAGAGTGAGGGAGAGACACAGACGAAGTGAAAGAGGGAGCGAGAGAGAGAGATAGAAAGATAGATAAAGAGACTGTTCGGCACCAGTGTCTCTAATAATAGTGAAATCTGCTTCTTCCTTTATTCCCTCACTAGTGAGAAATGTCATGTATCTTTTAAGCTGTTAAACTAGTTTACTGATAAAACCATCAGATCAGCACTAGTGCATTAGTGCTCTAATTATTATTATTTTGTATTTTTATACTGTTAAATAGCAATATATGATCATGTAATTTAGGCTATACATTTACATTCGACGTTTCGACGTCGATGTTTTAATCCAAAGCGACTTACATTGCATTCAAGAAACACATTGACATTCTAATCTGTTCTTGCTTTCCCTGATAGTCAAACCGATGACCTTGATGTTGCAAGCGCTGCGCTCTACTTTTTGAGATACAGAAAAGCCAAAGGCTCATATATAAAAAGAATGTTAGTACCGGTAAATGGTTCCATAATCCTATAGAGTAGTGGTCTGGCAAGAAGCTTCATGAGGCATTGCTCTGCGTACTCAGTACGAACTTTGAAGCTTCGGTCTCATATGCAGCACTATGCACTTGTGTTAGCCTGAACTGCTTCCATTGCTATTTGCTGCCTGCCCTGATCCTCTGCCTGTTATGACCACATTTACTGCTCTGCTTCTGATATTGTTGTTTGCCCTCGTATCTCGACCCATGCCTGTCTTTACTCTGAACTGGCTTTGTTTTCATAAACCACACATGGATCCCATTTAGCCTGAGTCATCATTAAAGTTGACATCACCAGCTACTGATCCAGCGGTCCTCATACAACTGTCTGGTGATTTCTCTGCCCAAACAAACCTACGGGCATCTCACCAACAATAACTAGGCCGATTTACCATGGTAACGGAGGAGTTAGTGAGTTGGATCATTCCATTGGCAACCTGCAACTGAATTCACTTCAAGGTACCTTGTCAGGCACCAGTCGTAAATCCTCACTGCAATGACTGCTAATCCACGGTTAGCCTTTCCAGAAACCCTTGACAGCACCTCAACCAAATGTAAAGGGTTTCTAATGAAATGCTTCATGTTCCTGGCTCAGCAGCCCTTGTTATACTCGACTGATGATTGTAAGATCTCTGATGTGTGTTCACTGCTCATAGGGAAGGAAACAGCTGCCTGGGCCAATCAAGCATTTAAATTTTTACATTTACATTTATCAGACGCTTTTGTCCAAAATATTGCATTCAGGGAGCACATTGAATCAGTTCTTGCTTTCCCTGGGAATCGAACCCATGACCTTGGTGTTGTGAGCACCAATGTTCTACTGGTTGAGAGAGAGAGGTAATTGAACATTCTTAAGGAGGAAGGAGTGCTGGGGGAAACTGCTTGGAGTTCATCAGGTTTTCACCTTGTCAACCCTGCCCGTCTTGTTCCCCTATTATCATTTGATTTACCCCAGCAGTTTCCACTTCAGTTAATCCTCCCTGTTGTGTCTGTTTAATCCCTTCGTGTTTGCAGTCCTGTGTCGCGTCATTGTCTTTCATGTTGCTCCCTGGCTCTATGCTCTTCGGAGTCTAGTCGTGTTGTGTCTTTATCCAGTCCTGTCTACTCTGCGGAGTATTCAGTCTTGCTTTTCCCCCTCGGGGTTGTTTATGCTTGAATTTTGTTTTGCTTTATTGTTTAATATAAAGTCCTTCCACCTGCATCCTGAGTCCTCGCTTCCTGAAACCTGACAGTTCACACACATAATCAGGCCTGTGGTTCTGGCAGCCTCTCGATGATGGGTGGAGTAGGGAAAGATCTTCATCTTCATTCTGGCTAGAGTTGGCCCAACTTCCCTCAGACTGGACTGCATGCATTACCTGTTGCAACACTGCTTGCATCCCACCTCTCATCATGTTCCTTGACCGGAGAAGCGTTCAATCTGTGCTTCATTTGAGATTTTTTCAACAGTAAAATCCACTTCAATCATTGATAAGAGTTAATGAGACAAACTGAAATCGTGTAAGTCAGGGGTGCCGCACTTTTTTGGCTTGTGAGCTACAGGTGCTTATAAAATGAAGTCAAAATTATCTACCTACAATGAAAATACAAAACATTTATTTATTTATGAATATATTGAGAATTTTTTATATGCAAAATACATGTTGGTGTAGCAGGTGGAAAATGCCGCTCCACATTTCCCTTCTTCGGTGTTGCGATGACAGATGGACAGATTGAGGAAAACTAACTTCAAAAACAACACTAATTAAGTACGTCCAGCTAAGTCCAGTATATTACATACGTCCAGCTCTCACTCCGTATGGAAGTGGTGAGTTTTTGACTTCTTACTTTGTCCAGCTCCCTCACTCATTTTCATACCCTTTCTCAAGTTTAAAATAAATAAATCAGAGGGTTTCTCGCTAGAGTTTAGCAGCATTTGGTGCCATTGTGACCCATGTGTCAGAAAAGGTCGGAGGTCAGACTGGCTCCCTGTATGTCAATCAAATGACACATTTCATAGTGATGACGAATGATGGATTGATGAGTACTTTGTTAAATCCATGCGATCGTCTGGTAGATCTTGATCCACGTATTGAGCAGCCCTGCTGTGTGTGAATAAATTGTATGGTATACAGGATTTTAAGTGAATAACCAGGAGCTCACAAAAAGATTAGAGTCATAACCATGCTTTCTCATATTCAAAGATCATCATCATTATCCATGGTGGAGATTTATAATGTTCTCACCTAATCAGCCCCAAAAACTACAAGATAAATGTCACTTCTGAAGGAGGGAATCATTTAAAATGATGTTTCTATATAAAACCATGATGGTAAAATTGTTGATTGTTACTATAACTATCTGTTTGTGTGGAAGGACTGAGTTGTGAGTTGTGATCATTACAGATGTCAGGTTTATGACGTGTTATAATAATTCTTCTGTCCTGTATGTCCGAGCTCATGGATGCCAGAGCAGCGCTAACCTAAACCTATCATTGAAAACAAATTTGCATCTTCAGGATGTAAGTGAAGTCCAAGCGTCAGGTATTTGCATGCTCATTTGATTTCATATTTCAAGATAAGACATGCACACGGATACAGATGCTTAAAAATACACATGCCAAAACACTGGCTTACACACAGATTAAATGCTGTGTCATGCATCCGAATACCTCTGATCTCATTCATCAAGTCATCTTCATTGCTATAGCGCTTATTATTTTAAAGCAGCTTTACAGTTATAACACTTTCCTGTAGCTCGACGTTTAGAGAGTAGAGCTTGCAACATCAAGGTCATGGGTTTGATTCCCAGGGAAAGCAAGAACTGATTAGAATGTCAATGTGTTTCTTGAATGCGATGATAAAAGCGTCTGATAAATGCATGAATGTGAATAATTCAATTCTGCTGTAAAGCAACTTTCATTGGTCCCCAAAAACATCACAGGAAGTCAAACTGATAAATGTCCAAACTTCCTAATTAGGTGAAAAAATAACAAAGCAAAAGTCTAATGCGTAATAAGTGTAATTCATTTAACGTGAAAGATACACAAACACATTGTTTCAATTAAAGCAACATTTCCAAGAAAAAGCTCAGTTTTTAAATGCTAAACTTGTTTTTATATTCAGCACATGTTTTTAAATCGCTGATAGTTTAATATTTTCGACAGTAATTAAAGCACAAAAGCTGATGGATTTATTTGGTAAAGGGTTTGCAGGTCCAACACTTAAAGTGAAATAACTGTACAGTGACACTAGAGGGCGCTGTAACTTTATATTTTCTTTTAATATTGAGTCCTTCATGTGAAAATGTTTCAGGAAAACTAGATGTGAGAGTTGAAAGATTTACAGCCTAAAAACAAACATTAATGTCAGGGTTAATACATGTTGTTTTAAGGAACGTTTTTTTGAAAGATATCTTACAGGGAAAAATATTTAAAATGTTTTACTGGCCCAGAATAATTTTTGGTTTCATTTGTATTCATTTAAATCTTTTATTTTTAAATAATTTTTTAAACAGATAAATAAAAAGACAGACTCTACAGGAGCTTCCCAGCAGCTGCTTTCATTGGAGGATAAGTGGGCGGAGCCTAGATCAGTCAACCAATCAGATCTCTCACTGCAGGACACGTTCGACAGACTTTCTCTGGACAAAACAGCTATATTTCGTTATTTTGAGCTCATTGACTGTTGAATAATTAAGGAATAATTGACGAATGGCAGATTTGGTCAGGTTTTTGTTCTTAAAACATTGTTGTGTGTGGAAATATTTCCTTACGCATTTCATTAGCGTCCGTTGCTAATTCCAAAACGTCATTTTGGAGCTTGTAATGGAGGCTTGAGCAATTGACAACAGAATAATACAGTTATCAGAGAGAGAGAGAGAGAGAGCGAGAGAGGGAGGGGGGGAGGGAGAGGGAGAGAGTGAGGTACTGAGAGAGAGTGAGGGAGAGAAAGGGAGAGAGAAGGTGGGAAAGCAAGTGAGCGACAGAGGAAGGGAGAGAGGAAGGAGGAATTGAGAGAGAGAAGGAGAGAGAGAGAGAGTGAGGGAGAGACACAGACGAAGTGAAAGAGGGAGCGAGAGAGAGAGATAGAAAGATAGATAAAGAGACTGTTCGGCACCAGTGTCTCTAATAATAGTGAAATCTGCTTCTTCCTTTATTCCCTCACTAGTGAGAAATGTCATGTATCTTTTAAGCTGTTAAACTAGTTTACTGATAAAACCATCAGATCAGCACTAGTGCATTAGTGCTCTAATTATTATTATTTTGTATTTTTATACTGTTAAATAGCAATATATGATCATGTAATTTAGGCTATACATTTACATTCGACGTTTCGACGTCGATGTTTTAATCCAAAGCGACTTACATTGCATTCAAGAAACACATTGACATTCTAATCTGTTCTTGCTTTCCCTGATAGTCAAACCGATGACCTTGATGTTGCAAGCGCTGCGCTCTACTTTTTGAGATACAGAAAAGCCAAAGGCTCATATATAAAAAGAATGTTAGTACCGGTAAATGGTTCCATAATCCTATAGAGTAGTGGTCTGGCAAGAAGCTTCATGAGGCATTGCTCTGCGTACTCAGTACGAACTTTGAAGCTTCGGTCTCATATGCAGCACTATGCACTTGTGTTAGCCTGAACTGCTTCCATTGCTATTTGCTGCCTGCCCTGATCCTCTGCCTGTTATGACCACATTTACTGCTCTGCTTCTGATATTGTTGTTTGCCCTCGTATCTCGACCCATGCCTGTCTTTACTCTGAACTGGCTTTGTTTTCATAAACCACACATGGATCCCATTTAGCCTGAGTCATCATTAAAGTTGACATCACCAGCTACTGATCCAGCGGTCCTCATACAACTGTCTGGTGATTTCTCTGCCCAAACAAACCTACGGGCATCTCACCAACAATAACTAGGCCGATTTACCATGGTAACGGAGGAGTTAGTGAGTTGGATCATTCCATTGGCAACCTGCAACTGAATTCACTTCAAGGTACCTTGTCAGGCACCAGTCGTAAATCCTCACTGCAATGACTGCTAATCCACGGTTAGCCTTTCCAGAAACCCTTGACAGCACCTCAACCAAATGTAAAGGGTTTCTAATGAAATGCTTCATGTTCCTGGCTCAGCAGCCCTTGTTATACTCGACTGATGATTGTAAGATCTCTGATGTGTGTTCACTGCTCATAGGGAAGGAAACAGCTGCCTGGGCCAATCAAGCATTTAAATTTTTACATTTACATTTATCAGACGCTTTTGTCCAAAATATTGCATTCAGGGAGCACATTGAATCAGTTCTTGCTTTCCCTGGGAATCGAACCCATGACCTTGGTGTTGTGAGCACCAATGTTCTACTGGTTGAGAGAGAGAGGTAATTGAACATTCTTAAGGAGGAAGGAGTGCTGGGGGAAACTGCTTGGAGTTCATCAGGTTTTCACCTTGTCAACCCTGCCCGTCTTGTTCCCCTATTATCATTTGATTTACCCCAGCAGTTTCCACTTCAGTTAATCCTCCCTGTTGTGTCTGTTTAATCCCTTCGTGTTTGCAGTCCTGTGTCGCGTCATTGTCTTTCATGTTGCTCCCTGGCTCTATGCTCTTCGGAGTCTAGTCGTGTTGTGTCTTTATCCAGTCCTGTCTACTCTGCGGAGTATTCAGTCTTGCTTTTCCCCCTCGGGGTTGTTTATGCTTGAATTTTGTTTTGCTTTATTGTTTAATATAAAGTCCTTCCACCTGCATCCTGAGTCCTCGCTTCCTGAAACCTGACAGTTCACACACATAATCAGGCCTGTGGTTCTGGCAGCCTCTCGATGATGGGTGGAGTAGGGAAAGATCTTCATCTTCATTCTGGCTAGAGTTGGCCCAACTTCCCTCAGACTGGACTGCATGCATTACCTGTTGCAACACTGCTTGCATCCCACCTCTCATCATGTTCCTTGACCGGAGAAGCGTTCAATCTGTGCTTCATTTGAGATTTTTTCAACAGTAAAATCCACTTCAATCATTGATAAGAGTTAATGAGACAAACTGAAATCGTGTAAGTCAGGGGTGCCGCACTTTTTTGGCTTGTGAGCTACAGGTGCTTATAAAATGAAGTCAAAATTATCTACCTACAATGAAAATACAAAACATTTATTTATTTATGAATATATTGAGAATTTTTTATATGCAAAATACATGTTGGTGTAGCAGGTGGAAAATGCCGCTCCACATTTCCCTTCTTCGGTGTTGCGATGACAGATGGACAGATTGAGGAAAACTAACTTCAAAAACAACACTAATTAAGTACGTCCAGCTAAGTCCAGTATATTACATACGTCCAGCTCTCACTCCGTATGGAAGTGGTGAGTTTTTGACTTCTTACTTTGTCCAGCTCCCTCACTCATTTTCATACCCTTTCTCAAGTTTAAAATAAATAAATCAGAGGGTTTCTCGCTAGAGTTTAGCAGCATTTGGTGCCATTGTGACCCATGTGTCAGAAAAGGTCGGAGGTCAGACTGGCTCCCTGTATGTCAATCAAATGACACATTTCATAGTGATGACGAATGATGGATTGATGAGTACTTTGTTAAATCCATGCGATCGTCTGGTAGATCTTGATCCACGTATTGAGCAGCCCTGCTGTGTGTGAATAAATTGTATGGTATACAGGATTTTAAGTGAATAACCAGGAGCTCACAAAAAGATTAGAGTCATAACCATGCTTTCTCATATTCAAAGATCATCATCATTATCCATGGTGGAGATTTATAATGTTCTCACCTAATCAGCCCCAAAAACTACAAGATAAATGTCACTTCTGAAGGAGGGAATCATTTAAAATGATGTTTCTATATAAAACCATGATGGTAAAATTGTTGATTGTTACTATAACTATCTGTTTGTGTGGAAGGACTGAGTTGTGAGTTGTGATCATTACAGATGTCAGGTTTATGACGTGTTATAATAATTCTTCTGTCCTGTATGTCCGAGCTCATGGATGCCAGAGCAGCGCTAACCTAAACCTATCATTGAAAACAAATTTGCATCTTCAGGATGTAAGTGAAGTCCAAGCGTCAGGTATTTGCATGCTCATTTGATTTCATATTTCAAGATAAGACATGCACACGGATACAGATGCTTAAAAATACACATGCCAAAACACTGGCTTACACACAGATTAAATGCTGTGTCATGCATCCGAATACCTCTGATCTCATTCATCAAGTCATCTTCATTGCTATAGCGCTTATTATTTTAAAGCAGCTTTACAGTTATAACACTTTCCTGTAGCTCGACGTTTAGAGAGTAGAGCTTGCAACATCAAGGTCATGGGTTTGATTCCCAGGGAAAGCAAGAACTGATTAGAATGTCAATGTGTTTCTTGAATGCGATGATAAAAGCGTCTGATAAATGCATGAATGTGAATAATTCAATTCTGCTGTAAAGCAACTTTCATTGGTCCCCAAAAACATCACAGGAAGTCAAACTGATAAATGTCCAAACTTCCTAATTAGGTGAAAAAATAACAAAGCAAAAGTCTAATGCGTAATAAGTGTAATTCATTTAACGTGAAAGATACACAAACACATTGTTTCATTCGTACAATGATTCCAAATATTATTAAATATATTATTCAGTATTAGTATTTATTTGATATATTTATATTGCTCTCTGTGAAGAAATGTGGCTTGATGTGAATTCGCAGTAAAAGCACAAATAAACAATGATTTGCATATGTCTGCGAATGAACTGAATGTCATTGTTCGTGCGGTTCTGAGCTGCGTATCATAATCATACAGATTCATATGTGAACGGATGAAACTCTCTCTCTCCTCTTGGACTGTGAACTTTTCATCTCAAGAATGTAATTCTTTAAGATTTAAGATTTATTACTAATAACTGTAGAAAGGAAATCAAACTCTTGTGTTTCTATCAGGCTGTGTTTGGGAATTATGTCTCGACAAAAGCAGAATTTGCTGATGCTGATGATCTTCTGTTGTGCTTCAAGCTTCAGTTGTGCTTCATCCCAGATAAGTAAGTTGCTTTAAAAATAAATTAGGTTCATCATCTTGTGTTGTTTGATGCGCATAGCCTTATGATATTGTGTTTGTTTGTACAGACTGCTCGAAAATAATGATGATTGGTGAGAATTTGCCGGATGCAACTGTCTGGAACTTCAATAGATCAGTTTGTGCCGGTAAATGTGAAATATACAACAACATCAAACTTTATTTATAAAGCACTTTAAAACTGCCGAGGTTTTAAAACCAAAGTGCTGTACAGAAAGAAAAAAAGAAAAATAAACTGAAAGTGTTTGTGACGACTGATAAACACAGAGATCATGGCTTTTATTGCAGCTGTAAACCTGCCGTGTGCGTCAGCCTGTGAAATACTGATAGGGGATTTTTGCATCATGACCGTCAAACCAAACACCGTTTCCACGGGTAGGAGTGTTTATTTTGTATTATAATTTTTACTAAAGTTTGAGTGAACTTTTATCTTTATATTTTCAGTTTCCATTTTAATTTTAGTTTAATAATTAATGTACATTAAAATATAACAATTTAACAAAATTTAGTTTAATAGTTTTTAATAGTTTTTTTAATATTTGCATTTAGGTTGAACTTATATTTCAGAATTGTATATTTTTATTTAAAATTTTATATAAAATAGAATTTAACTTATTTGTTAAATTTTAAAAATATATATTTTTTGTAATATTTATTACTTTAATTTAAACTTCTTTTTTTTTCCATGGCAAAATTTTAGTTTAAGTTTTCCCTAATTTTTGCTTATTGATACACTGCATAAAACCTGCATAAGTTTTATTTATAAACCAATCTAAATTTTAAAAGTTTGTTCAGATGTTCTCTTTTATTACCAGGAATGTGCAAAACATCAAAAACAACATACGTGTTCAACGTAACAAACAACACAGGGGAATATGAAGTCAGAGTGAAGGAGAATGTTCAAAACATAATATTGTGGTTCTTGCCTCATGATGCTAAATGTCTCTCATCGGTAGAACTGAATTCAACAGGTGTGAATTCAACACACACACACACACACACACACACACACACACACACACACACACACACACACACACACACACACACACACACACACACACACACACACACACACACACACACACACACACACACACACACACACACACACACACACACACACACACAAGCATCTTTGTGTTTCATGAGCGATCTCTGCTGTCAGTCATTGTGACGTCATTGCTGTTGGTTACATTTTGAATTCTGAACAATCAATCAATCAATGCAAAGAAAAAATAGAGCAAACGTAAGACTGATATTATATATACAAATCAGACTATTGGAATGGAGTCTGAATGCAATGATTCTGTATGCAATGAGTTTTTGAGAAACAGCAGATCATGGTTCCATCACAGACCATTTCAGTGATATTTAACAAGAGTTGAAATTAAATTCCATCTTTTCCCTTTCTGCTTGATACAGATCATGATATGACTTGTCAGACCACCAACACCCCGACAACTCCCACCTGGACAACTCCCACTTCGACAACTCCCACCCTGACAAATGACAGTTCGACAACTCCCACCCTGACAACTCACACTTTGACAACTCCCACCCTGACAACTCACACTTCGACAACTCACACCCTGACAACTGACAGTTTGACAACCCCCACCCTGACAACTCACACTTCGACAACTCACACCCTGACAACTGCCTGCAGCGCAAATCAAGGCCCAACCACAGGTAAGATTTTGTTCTCTTCTCCAGTATAATCGTATATGTTGCAGCAGCCGGATCGGGGCAGCAGGACGAGGCCAGTGCCGCTCATTCAGCAATCATGCCACCGGTCTCGTGACGTTCCCACATCCCTCAGCCTCGTCCTGCTGCCGCACAGATAATAACACTCTGATGTCCACTGTCATAGAAACAGCATCAGAATAAAAGCAGAAGCCTCATTCTCTCTACAGTGCCGAATTTACTGGGTCACTGTAATAAAAAAGATAACATAAGATTTAGTAACAATCTTAAAAATATGCATGCATTCTTCAACCTTTCACGACACGATATATTTGGATGTATTGGCATAAACAGCAAGATAAGGATTATATGGAAACAGATTATGCTAAAGAAAGAACTGAAGGAGTTCTTATGAAAAATTTAAATGAGGACTCTCTCTCTCTCACACACACACACACACACACACACACGCACACGCACACGCACAAACAAATAGACAAAATAACAAAAATATTAAAATAAGAATAAAAAATATATGATAAAGGACATGAAAACTTAAGGTGTTAAAAACAGGCAGGGTCTAAAATGCTTAACATGAACATGGCTTCATTTATTAAGATTGTGATATTAAAAGATTATATTTAGAATACATTATTGATGCAAATGTGCCTGGAATGTGAAAGTAAAACTAAATTGTAAAGTTTCCTTTGTACTGTTTTCATAGAGAATTTAATGTATTACGCTCATATTCTGGCTTAATTTGCTAGCTTGTGGAATGTTTTGTTAAAGGGATGGTTCACCCCAAAAAAAATCTGTTTCATATTTTTAGAATGTAAGTACCGTATTTATTTGAGTATAACGCGCAAAATTTAATTTAATTATTTAACATTAATTAATTGTGATCGCTTTTGTTCACGTAGTGAAATATACACGTACAGTACCTCTAAGCAGTAACTGTCACGGTTCATGAATTCATTGTCTCCTAGTTCTGCCTGAGTGTGTATGTGTGTGTGTGTGTGGTCACTGAACACCTGATTCTCACATCATCTGCCTATCTCCCCGCTTTCATTCGCAGCTCCCGTGAATTCGTTCGTTCCTTCGAGGCTCCCGTGGTTTTGTTTGTTTGTTCAAGGCTCCTGCGAATTCCTTCGTTCTTAGTTCGATTCTCCTGCGAATTCGTTCGTTCGTTCGAGGCTCCCGCAAATTCCTTCGTTCTTAGTTCGATTCTCCTGCGAATTCGTTCGTTCTTAGTTCGATTCTCCTGCGAATTCGTTCGTTCGTGGCTCCCGCAAATTCCTTCGTTCTTAGTTCGATTCTCCTGCGAATTCCTTCGTTCTTAGTTCGATTCTCCTGCGAATTCGTTCGTTCCTTCGAGGCTCTCGCGAATTCCTTCGTTCTTAGTTCGATTCTCCTGCGAATTCCTTCGTTCCTTCGAGGCTCTCGCGAATTCCTTCGTTCTTAGTTCGAGGCTCCCGCGAATTTGTTTTGGTGTACGAGCATTTTGGTTTACGAGCTCGCTCTTGGAACGAATTAAATTCGTAAACCGAGGTATTACTATATATGTTATACAATAAATAAATGTTTTTTATCATGGTTGCACGTGTTCAACAAGGTTTTTTTTTTGTCAATTGCAATGCTTGGTGTGAAACAAAATTTTATACAGATTTTTTAATCGAAAATTAGGGGTGCGTGTTATACACGTGTAAATTAGTTAGGGGTTAGGGGTTAGTTCACCCAAAATTAAAAATTATCCCATCATTTACACATCCTTAAGACATGCTAGGTGTTTCTTCTTTCAGCCAAACGCAACTGGAGTTATTTTAGAAGTATCATGGCTCTTCCATGCTTCATAGTGGGAGCGAATGATACGTTAGACTTTAAAACCAATAAAAGCTCATCCATCCATCATTGTAAAAGTAATGCATGCACAATCCCAGGTTATTTTTCTAATTTCCATGCTTTTCCTATTATGCAAAGTTGTGTCCTGTAAATATTCAAATCACAAAACTGTGTCTGAGACAACGATGTTAAATTTACATGTTGTCATGATTTATTGAGGTTATTTGGGAATCCCCTCCGTTGACCCTGGAAAAATATGTGTAAACTATTCAACCGACAATGACAAATGCAGCGGTAAGTCTATAAACTACTCAATCTAATGAAATATATAGTACCACGTGCAAATTGACGGCATATTCATATCATTTTTTTCCAGTGAAAAATCATTCATTTATAAGACTAAGGAAATATCTTGAGCTTTTTACCATAGAAAATACTTCATTTTTTATGAGTTGATATTTTTTAGTGAAATTACGAGACATAGAACTCTATATTTTAAGGATTAACATCATTTTGAGCATTTAATTTAATTCATTTGTAATCATATTTCCATTTTTATGAATTAAGCAGCTTATAAACATACTTTATCACTAGAAAAATGTATATAACTCATTAAACATGAAAATATATTACACTCATTTAAGACATTTCTCTTTATACAGAACCTTTCTGGGCTCATTAAAGAGTCAAGAATCCTTCATTTCTATACAAAGTGAATGTTTTGAATGTGAAAATGCTGAAATGACAGTCTTTCTTAAGCTATGTCATATTTTAGAGTCTTAGAATTACACAATAGCATAGATATATGATTAAAATCCATCTCTTATTTCTTTCTTTGTGTTAAAGGGATTCAAGAAAACACTTATGTTCTGAATTTTAATGGGATTGAATGGATGTGTGTCATCTGTGTTGAAATTTTATCCATTCTTCCTCCACCCGAGATGATCATAACTGTAAATGATACAACAAATGGATCTATTGATCCCTCAAAAGCATCGTAAGTGACCCGTAACCAGTGGCTGTAAAGTCTAAAACATTATGAAAATATATGGAGTGATTCACCTGATTTTGCAGACAGATGTTGGAAAAAATGGACTCCCTGGTGAAGGAGATGGAAAAGAACAATAAAAGCAACGCGGGGATTAAGATGGGGGATATTATTGGTGTCATCCAACGACAAGCTAAGAACACAGAAAGCAAAGACATTAAAATATGCTACTCTTCAAATCAGAACATGATCAATGTAAGGCAGGAGAAGAGTTAAAGTGTGTCCATCTGTCTAGGATTCGCCAGTGTTAATTCTTCTTTTAAATCCACAGGTTGTTGATGTTAAACAGAAGACAGATTTTCCCTGGTTTGTAAAGATTCCCAGTGAGGCCTTTAATAAATCACGACTGGACAACAGTGGAAGTGCGTTTGTTGGAGTTTTACGCTTCAAGAATATGAGCCAAGAGGTAATGTGCGCATTGTGTTGCTTTTGGACAAATTATTCTCATAAGTTTATATTTGATTAATAATCATAGCTTTTTCATTCTTGAATGCTTTCTTATTTAGAATGAAATTCTTTTGAACAACGAGGTTTATGGAATAAAAATGGGGGCCAATATCTCCAACCTTACCAACAATATAGAAATATTCTTCACACAGAAAGATCTGGTAATGAAGATTTTTTTTGTCATAGCGACTAGACACTGTGAAAGCATACTGATAATAATAATAAAACATATTCTTACAGGTCGGTAATGCGTCCTGCAGTTCTTGGGATGGGAAAGGTAAATTTATATATGGATCTATTGATCAGATCCCATCAACAAAACTTTTATTTCATATAATTAGTTACATTTGCCGCTCTCTTTTCTTCAAAGGAAATATTAGATGGACGACGTCCGGCTGTGAGACAGTAAAAATCAACAACAACACCATAAAGTGTTCATGTTCACATCTGACGTTCTTTGCAGTGCTGATGGTGAGAAGCTTCTCAGTTTCATGCTTTTCCTGCATTTATCAGTTGCTTTTATCAT
The DNA here is from genome assembly GCA_037043235.1 of Rhodeus uyekii. Classification (NCBI taxonomy): domain Eukaryota; kingdom Metazoa; phylum Chordata; class Actinopteri; order Cypriniformes; family Acheilognathidae; genus Rhodeus; species Rhodeus uyekii. Next base: position 616,086 of record JAWRVZ010000137.1, read on the forward strand.
CGCATTCAAGAAACACATTGACATTCTAATCAGTTCTTGCTTTCCCTGGGATCGAACCCATGACTTTGATGTTGCAAGCGCTGCTCTCTACTGTTTGAGCGACAGGAAAGCTATTCATAGCTATTCAAAGCTATTATAGTTTAATTTAAATACCCCATGAAGTCAATATCAGAGTCTATTAGTTCACGTCTGTAAGCTAGTGAACTTGTACGAGATGACTAAAGAAACTTAAACATATGCATCAAAAAGTTTAGTCAAAAAATGTTTTCTCCAATACTACCACCTTTTATTGGGAGAAATTGTATAAAAAACTTCAGGAGAGTGTCAAAAAAAAAAAGTCCACTTTACAAACAAGAGGAAAACTTATGAATTAATAAATAAAATAAATTGAAATAAATAAACATACAAAAAAATTAATAAGCAGAGGAAAGCAAACTAAACCTCATCAATTAAATTACAGTGCACTTATCTCGAGTCATGGTTACCTGGCCAATACTATTATGTCGACATTTTTGAAGTGGAACCGCCAAACTCCCTACTTGTGATTTTTTCATCGGTTACGTCGATTATGTCACCGAACCCTAGTATCTCGAGCAAAAAAGAGCGACATATTCCCCACTTCACATGGTTATCTCGTGACTTAAGACCGTACCTAGTTCACTGCGCATGCGCTGAGTTCGCACGTGAATCTCCAGTGGTGCCGCGCATCCGCAGAAGAACTTGCTAACAGTGTTGCCAACTTGGCACCTTTGTCGCTATATTTAGCGAGTATTCAGACCACATTTTCAAAAAACCGACTAGCGACAAATCTAACGACTTTATCTGGAGTTATTGGAGACTTCTGGAGACTCTCTGAAGTGAAAGCAAATATCATTCTTACTCTTCTCAACGAGCAGCAAGTGCTCGAAATCTTGAAATCTTGAGACTTGAAATCAGATTTTTAATTGGAGACAAAGTTGAGCATGTTTTTATTTTCCATTTAAACTCACTGTCTAGGAGAAACATCTGAGATATTCAATATCATATGTGATTTTCCTTTAAAAAGAATCAAGACATGGTGATGACTTAATGAAAGTTAAAACTGTCCAGCTGATCTGTGTGTTTCTGTTTTCTCCAATCTCTCAGTCTTCTCCTGGTAATGCAAGCATCTCAGCGTCGGATTTGAAATCACTGAACGTCATCACTTCTATCGGCTGCGGCATCTCCATGTTTTTTCTGTCTGTCGCTCTGTTCATGCATTTCCTCTTACGGTAATTTCTTATAATATAACATATAGTTACTGTAAGTTCTTTTACCAGATGCTTTTGTTCCTCTTTTGGATGAAAGCGTCTTCCATATGCATAAATGCATGTTATAAATACAGGTTGTTTTTCTATTTGAGCAGGAAAGCCAAATCAAATCAGGCCACGAAGATCTTGATGAACATGTTTGTGGCTTTGTTTCTCCTGAATTTATCCTTCTTGTCAAACGAGAGCGTCGCCAACACAGAAGACAAGTCTGCGTGCGTCTTCATAGCGCTGCTCATGCATTACTCCATGCTGTCTACATTCACCTGGTTCTTCATTCAAGCTCTTCATATGTACTTATGGCTCATCAGACAGAACGTCACCATCACAAACTACATGAGGAAGATCACCGTGTTCGGCTGGAGTGAGTAACATGAACAAAACACCTGTTTACTTGATAAAATAAGAGTTTAAAATAAAAACCAACAGTTTGCAAAAAGAAAATTGCACATCGTATTTTTCTTGAGCTGTTCCTGTAAAGGTACCTGAAAACTCAACAATACTGCCCTCTCTAAATATTCAGTTTTAAGTAGAATTAAACACTTCCCCCTATATAGGCACCTGGGTTGATGCAAGGTAAACAGATTGCGCGGGTAGTCTGGGATGCATCCCTCTATTGAATTTACCTCCCGCCCTAATTATTGTTGGGGTTTGAAGTAAGGATATGCCATTTTGGACAAGTCCCAGAATATGGGTTTAATTCCCAGGGAAATCAAGAACTGATTAGAATGTACCTTGACTGCAATGTATGTCGCTTTAGAGAAAAGCGGCTGCCAAATGCAAAAATGTAAATGTTTAGGGAACAGAGCCACCGTGCAACATTGTGTCCGTTTTTTAGTTACCTATAATAACCCTGATCTCTGTGGATTTTCAGCCTTTCCAGGTCCTATAGTCATAGGAGTAGTTTCATCAGGAGGATATAAATTGATCCTAAACACAACGTCTGAATACACCTCAAAAATGTAAGCTGTTCTTATATCACAAATGCATTAATCAATGAGAACATCGAGTGCTTCTTTCCATTTCAAATCTCTTTAGTGTGTAATGTTACTGTTTGGCTTTACAAACCTCCAGTTCTTCTCTATATCAGTGTCACTGCTTCTGGACTCTGTGATTTTTCTTCCAGGAATGAACTCGTCACAATGTTCCTCATTTAAATAATTCCCACTCAAGGCATACGTAACATAATTGGGCGGGCCTTGATTGAGTTAAAGCGGGCAAACACTGTGTGAGTTTGGATACTCTAAAAGCCGTGGGTTCTTGCACACATTATGAGTTAGTTAATCTGATAATCAAGTCAAAGCAGCTGGAACACACCACAACTGTCCTGCATGGCAATCGCTTGAGCTTTCACGCTAAACATGAACACTGTAACTTTCAAAGCTGCTGCTATAAGTTTGAACATAAAAAAGACAATGAAAAGGACTAGTGTGCAAATGAAAGTAGATAACAGCACAGCCCTTCAACAAAACAACTAGAGAGAGAGTGATTGTTGCAACCACTGGGCTATAATAATATTCATAGATCTAGCCTATGCAACATGGTAGTGTTTTATTTTGTTACCCATCAGTCTTGTCCTTCGTGAACTTCCTGTCTGTCATCTCAGTCGTGTACTTCCTGTCAGTTGTGTCACTCATGTACTTCCTGTTTCCTTCCGTGTTCTCCCATGTGTTTCTCACCTGTTGCATCATCAATCACCTCGTTTGTCTTGTCAGCTGCGTCCAATCCCCTCATTACCTCCTCATGTATTTAGCCCTCTTGTGTTGCTCTGTCTTTGTCAGTTGTTGAAGTTGCTACCATCTGTGTAGATGTATCTCCTTGTACGATGTCGCCTAGTTCCGAGTGACTCCTAGTTTCTGCACTAAGAGGGCCGTTTTGTTTTGCTTTTAGAAAGTCTTTTGTTTGTTTGATATATTGAATAAAGTGAGTTTTTCTGTTGGATTCCTGTTTCGGTTGTGATTCTCCACATCGCACACATTCCCAAGTGTAACAGATTTGGCCTATACACTTGTCAAAATTCTCAGACTCCTGAAGTTTTTAATCAGTTTGGGATGTGTGCGTATGGTACTTGGCTCAGCTCGTAATTCCTCTCACATATCATCAACATTTTCCACATGATTTCTCCTGAGAAATTCTCCTGATCCCAGCTTTAGTGAGTAATACGCAGTTATGGTAAGCGGCGGTATGGTAATTAAAGCACATTGTGCTTTTCAGAAGAAGGGGCTTTATAGAGACAGGAACTAAACAGAGCGTTTCTGACAGAAAAGACGAGCCGCAACAATGCTGAATAATTGAAATAGCCTTTTCTAGTAGAGATAAAAACTACAGCAAGACTTGACAAAAGGGCATAATATGTTCTCTTTAATAAAGCTTTTAAGTCAACATTTTTTCTTCTTATTATAGGTGCTGGATTTCAGATAATTTAATTCTCTACATAGTGAACATTGGCTACTACGCTTTAGTCTTCATCTTCACGACAGGAATCTTCATCACGATCGTCACTAGGATTGTTCAAGCCCGACACATAAGAGCGTCTGACGGCAAGAGAAAGACATTCAGAAAGCAGGTCATGATGGTGTTGAGTTTGTTCCTGCTCTTCGGTCTGACGTGGGCTGTGTCGTTCTTCAGTTATGGACCGATGCTCATTCCCTCATATTACATCTTCACTGTGTTGAACTCCTTCCAGGGTGAGAAACAATCACACAGTTGATGCAAACATTTGGTTAAGTTTTTCTGGTTACATTTTAAAAATCATACAAATTACTTTAATGTCTGATATCTGAAATGTTTTGGTTGAAATATGTTCTACTGATTTTTTTTCCAGGGTTTTTCCTCTTCCTGTATTACTACAACATTCACAATGATGTTGCGGGTAATTTCTCAGACGATCCAGAAAGCTCCAGCTCAAACTCCAGCTCCAACTGCAGCTCCACCAAAACCACCGTTGAATCCACAGTTAATGCGGCGGAAAATCTTTATAGTTAGGTTATAGGTTTACAGTGTCTTTCTCCTTTTTGCACATGTCTCCCATATAAAAGACTATAACATTATGCAACCTGAATCACCTTGAGGAATATATCGATGTGCACTACAACAAATACTGCAACTCCATGAACAGGAACCAAGTCGATGTCAACAAAAAACCGATAACCCCCTCTCCAAACACCAATTCACTCTCCAGCCCTGGTATAAACCATTCACATCCTCTAAACTGCAGTGTTGCACAGAGTTAAGCAGAGACATTCTGCTCTGCATTGAAAATGAACTTTTCAGACTTGATGCCAGGATCGCACTGATCGAAATAAAGGCATTCCAGGAAGTGAGGCACAGCCTGGACTTCAGCTGAGACGTATAGATACTATCATCACAGAAAGCTAATGTTTTTTCACTCACTTACCACTGAACTCACTTGCATTTTGTAGAAAACAAAGTCATGAATTGGAGCATTCTGGAGATGCAAACGCACAGAATGAGTCCCGGAGCAATCTCTGGACAACCCTGAAATATCAGCCCAGGACTTTATGATAAAATGGCAAGAAAGACAGCTTAAAGCCACAAGCTACAGTCTTGAACGTTCAAAACAACTAAAAAGCAATAAAAAAAGATAAGAGATAATAAATGAAGGAAAAAGGCAACCATAGCAGTGAACACATTATATATTTTTATCATGATAGGGACTTACAAACACACCACCACTACCCTCCTCTATCTATAAGATGGGCTCTTACTGTATATACTCTAGGTATCTTTCCCCGCTGACCCCACCTGTGGAACCTGTTTTCAACTCTGTCTGTATTTAACGGTTTCTGTATGGTTGTTGTTCTGTTGTGTATATTCTATAATTTGTATATTTTAATTTTGTTAGTCTGCACTGCCATGTTACACAAGCACCCATGTACATATATATATATTAGCATTAATATACACATTTATTTTCCATTTCCTCTTTAAAATATGCTATTAGTTATTTTTCTGACTTCTGTTTGTGGATTTGGTTTTCAAATAAAGAAGTTTTGAATGAATAGCGCTTTACCGCGTTGTGTGCGGAGTAAAGCAGGGTTGCACAGTGTGGAGTCCTGTACTGCAGATTTGTATGCCATGAGAATGAAAGGAAGGTGAGTATCCCAGTCCCTCTGATGGTCAGCTGTGAGAATGGCTAGCTGTTGGGCCACGATCCTATTAAATCTCTCAACTGGGCCATCGCTTTGGGGCTTCAGGTGCGTTGTGCGTGTCTTCTCCATGCCAAGCCGTTCACACAGGGCCGAAAACAACTTGGATTCAAAATGACGCCCTTGGTCACTATGAATGACCGCTGCTATGCCAAACCTGCTGAACATCCCCTCCACCAGTGCATCCGACACAGTCCTGGTTTGGTATAGCATAGGCCTCAGGCCATTTTGTAAAATAGTCCATAGCAGTGAGAACAAACCGGTTACCTCTATCTGTGATGGGGAAGGGGCCCATAATATCCACAGCTACCCTCTCCATTGGCACTCCTACAGCCTGCTGTTGAAGTTTGGCATGGGACTGATCAAGAGGGCCTTTATAGGCTGCACAAGCATCACATCTGCGGCAGAAATCCTCCATATCCCTTCTATGCTGGCCCCAGTAGAATCCTTGGCAAAGGCAGCAGAGTGTTTTAGACACCCCAAAATGTCCAGACCCCGTACTCCCTTGACAAGCTGCTAACACGGTTTCCTTCAGATTTTTGGGCACTACCACTTGCCATCTGTCTTCCCCAGTGGCAGGCTCCCTCCATGCTCACTGGAGTACTCCCTCACTCAGCCGCAGTGAGTTGAATTTGGACCACAGTCCCTTCATGACCAACGAGCACCCCCCCCCCCCCCGAGCACCGACTCAGGTCTCTGCTTTGCCTCAAGCCAACACATCACAGATCTCAAATCCTCATCCTGCTCCTGCTGCAACTTCCATTCTGGTGCGGCAACCACTCTCAGTGCCCCACATGTAGGCTGTGCTGGCTCGTTCTCCAGACACAGTTCCCTCTCCAGTGTCTCTTTCTTTTCACAGTGATGACAACCCTCCGAAGCACAGGGGTGACGTGACAAAGCATCTACATTGGTGTGACTAGACCCAGGTCTATGAATTACTGTGAAGTCGTAGGACTGTAGTTCTTCCAGCCAACGAGCCACTTGACCTTCAGGCTCCTTGAAGGACATTAACCACTGAAGTGCAGCATGGTCCGTCCTTATTGTGAACGGTGCACAATAAGGACGGACCATGCACCACACAGGTAGTATTTAAAGTGTCTCACTACCATTACCACTGCAAGGAGCTCACGTCTGGTGACACAATAGCACCTCTCACTCTTGTTAAAGACCTTGCTGAAATACGTGGGCATCCCCTGTGTCAATCAAATGCTGCACTAAGTGGGTTAGGCCAACCTCATTCTCATTGAGAGCAAAAATGTCCTTGAAGTCCTTCATGACTTCCCACAAGCGGCCTTTTTGTTGTTCACTCAAGCCATCACAATTTTTGGACCAATTATTCCTCACCGCTGAGATCCGAGACTCTCTCTCGTTATCACACATCCCAGCATCCGCGCCTGAGCCATTCTGCATTGACGAGGAAAGGGGAGGAAGGGATGCAGGACTAGAATCTGAACTGTACTATGTGAACCACTTTGAACAAATGGGCAATGATTTCATAGAGTTAGGTGGTGGCCCAAAGGCTGGGTTTTCTGCAACAAGGGCATGCCTGGATGTCTCTGCTGAATATACAGGCAGGGTCAATGGAGTCAGGTTCGAAGTAGGATGGGTCAGTTGAACAGAACGTCCATCAGGGAGGATAAGTGAGTCTCTACATAAGACCAGCAGCCCTCAAGAAATCCAGTCCCAGAATGCAGGGATCCTGCACATCGGCCACCCACGCCTGAAATGACATGGCCAGACCACGGTATAACCCCTTCCTCCACCCGCTGTCCCACATCCTCAGCCAGGGGTGTGGCATGGGAAATATTATTACGGGCCCGTGTCCCCCCCCCCCCCCCCCCCGTCTACATGGGCTCCTGGGCGTTTCCCTGCATTTGACTGATCCTAGGACACTGTCTGATCAGATGGCCTGGCTGGCCACAGCCCCAACAAACTGAAGGTCGGCGGCATGGGCAGGGCTCTGAGGTGGAGCGGCCTGGCTGTAGCAATGCAGCATTTTTATAATTATTCATCCAGGCGGGTGCCCCCGGGGGCAATTCAGTCATTTCCGCAGCTCTTACTATTGGAGTGACTTCATCCTAATCAGTCCCCAATATCTCCCTTTTCATAGCCAGTTCAAGTGCTTCACACAGTGTGGCGGGGTGAGCCAGCGGTGTTTGAACACGGAGCTCTTTTGGACTGAGTGCCTGGATAAATCTGTCTCTAGCGAGCTCATTCTGGACATACAGTGACATTTCAGCATGGGCATGCTTACATAGACACTCAATGTCATTGGAAAAAATGTGGAGGGGTTCACCCATTCTTCTGCATCTGTTATGAAATTCTGTCCTTAAAAGGACAGGCTGGTTACATTGTGCAAACCGTCTATGAAGAACCCCAACCAATGCATTATAATCTTTCCTTTCCTCTGGACTGAACAACAACAGGCAGGCAGGCAGGCAGATGCATCATCAGTGAGACACAGTGCTAACTGCAAAGCTTTATGATTTTCAGACCATCCTGCAGCAGCAGCAAACAGTTCAAACTGCGCTTTGAATACCTTCCAATCCGTTTTACCAGAGAACCGTGGTGTTTTAATAGCAATCGTGCTTGAATCTCTGGCGTATTCGTTGCAGATGCCACCATGTTTGTTTTCGTTCTCCATCCTCACGTCATAGTGGGAGTGTGTCGCACCAGGCCTCACATGCGCTGCTGTATCGGCGCCTTTTTGAAAATGCGCAAATTCGCTGCGCGGGGCGAAGGGAGTTGACGGCCTCAGTTCCCTTTAGGGCCTCAGTTCCCGCCCCGGTTACACAGTCAACAGGACATTGGTGTTGGCTAGATTGTCCCGATGAACCCATGGGGTTAATATAGAAAATAAAATCCAGTAAAATAACGTCTCCGTGGCTGCATCCCATTGTTTGTGTATAATAAATATATTAAAGGTGTCCCACAGTCCCAGCTGATAATTATCAGCCCGGTAGCAGTCGCCTATCTCGGTATTTTCTATCATATACAAATGCTATGATGTTCACGTCATCAGGAAAGTATGGAAGTCGTTTCCACCACAGTTGAGATTCTTTTTTAATCTAAGTCAAAATAATGAGGGTTTCTTAAAATAATGACTTCGTATCTCAAAAAAATGAGAAAGTTTCTCTCAATAATGACTTAGTATCTGAAAAAAATAGAAAGTTTCTCATAATAATGACTTAATATCTAAAAATAATGAGAAAGTTTCTCATAATAATGACTTAGTATCTGAAAAAAAATAGAAAGTTTCTCATAATAATGACTTAGTATCTTGAAAAAATTAGTAACTTTTTTCTCAACCTTGAACTTCAGTAAGTAAGTCCAAGTCCAGGTCTACTTACGATCATCTTTAAGTTATACTGATTGTCTCAACTGTTTCCTCTCTCAAGCCAAATGTGGCTCAGTTAAGTGAGAGGAAGATCTGCAGGTCTCGGGCAGCAAGAAGTTGGCAAGACAAGTAATATTCAGAAGAACCGTTCATGTTCTTCAACATTCTGTTCATGTTCAGAAGAACCCATTGAAGTTAAAGAACTGTCAATGACGTTTGAGAAAATATTTTTTTGTGGAATACTTGACACCTGCCTCACCCAAACTCTGCCTCCTGCGGCCCCCAGCTCATTTGAGTTTGAGACCCCTGCTGTAACATTAGTATAGAACATTTACAATAGAACATTTCCACACAAACACATTAACAAATCTCTTCTGAAAGACCCTGAATTTGTTATTTCAAAAGTGAGTGAGCATGCTTTCTAGAAATGAATGACACTCCGTCTCTTTGTGGGAAGCCGGGAAAGCAATACTAAGAGGAAAAATAATCAAATTTTCCATCTATAAAAAAAGAAGTAGAACTGGAAACAAAATCAAATACATCAATATTAAGACCCTAACAGAATTTCAATATTAATATCCTAAATTTGAACGGAAGGAAATTATGAGTAAATATTATTCCTAAAGCAAAAGGCTAAAGACTTTCATCACAGAAATACAGAAGATGATTACAGAATCATCAGGGAAGTCCACCAACTCACCGGAAGAAAGAAACCAAACCTTTCAAAGTTTTAGCAGTAAACTATACTCATCATAAAAAGACTGGAATCAAATCAGTTCATTTCTCAACCACAATAAACTCCACCGTTAGCCAATAACAACATTTTCAATCACATGAATACTCGCACCTGCAGCTCATTCCCTCATCATATAAGCACACACTTCACACAGTCACTCACGCTTCACACCTGGTCTCATTTTGATGAAGGACTCGAGATTCCTGAAGTATTGGTAGCTGTCTCCAGTGTTTCTCCATCATCTTCCTGGTTCACATTGGCTTCAGTGCCTCCTATTTTGTGTTGTGTTCTCTTGAATACTTCCCTGTTCCTCATTGAGGTGGTTTCTCAATCATTTACATTTGACATTTATTCATTTTGCAAACGCTTTTATTCAAAGCAACTTACAATTTGAGGAGTACCGAAAGCTATATCAGATTTTTCCTGAAAATACAATAGTACATAAGAGTGCTTAAAATGCAACGTTTTGAACATTACATATACAAGTAGTGCAAGTATGGGTAGAAATAGGACATTCATGTTTTTCTGAGGAGCTGAGACAGGATCCCAGCCATTCAGCGGTGGTTCAGGGCTTTGGCAGGGGGACGTCTCCATTCCTTCAGGGAATGGGGGTTATAATGGGAACCTAGACGTCTCCCTTCAGTCAGTAACGTTTCCCTTCTGCTGGCCTCCTCCCGGGGCAGCGCTTGCAAGTTCACCACCTGGTCCCAAAAGGGTCTCGGGACAACCTGAGACAAAGCTGGCCAGAATTCAAGGTGCGATTCAGACCAAAAATGCCTGTAGGTCCCCAACCTTTTTGAAGGAACCGAGCACAGTCAGGAGCACTATCTTAAAAGACAGGATTTTGAGCTCAACTGACTCAGGGGGCTTGAAAGGAGCTCTCTGTAAACCAGGAAGAGGATTGAGGCGAGGCCTGGGAGGATTTAACTTCTTGGTGCCTCTCGGGAAACTGGTGACCAGTTCATGTTTCAGAGTGACCTGCGATTAACAGCATCGTGCTGTGCTGCTATGGTGGACACATACATCTTTATGGTGGAGGTGGACAGCCTCTGGTTAAAGCTCTACTGAAGGGGGGAAAGCGCAGAAACGGTCATGCATTTCTGGGGGTGTTCCCACCGGGAAGAACAGCACTCAATGAACTGACTCCACTTTGAAGCGCAAGCAGGCCTCATGGAGGGGGCACTAGTTGAAGTTTTCTTCATCTTTTTCCTATTTAGCTCTTAAACTCTGGAACAGTCTTCCTAATACAGTTCGGGAAGCAGACACACTCTGTCAGTTTAAATGTAGACTAAAAACACATCTCTTCAACCTGGCATACACATAACACATAATACATACATTTTTAATCCAAATCATGTAAAATGATTGTTAGGCTGCATAATTTAGATAAGCCGGAACCGGGAACATTCTCATAACACCTGATGTACTCGATACATCAGAAGAAGAATGGCATCTACGCTGATATTGGTCTCTGTTTATTCCGAGGTTACCGTGGTCAGCCGGATCCGGGCCGTATCCAGATCAGATGAAGGACCTGGACACGAGCACAGCACTGCCCTGAAGTGTCTGCGGAGACCGTGACTCTACCAAACCCTCCCCTGTGACGATCATGAACCCATCTCCAATCGGACCAAATTACACTTAATATTAGACTTGAATTATCAATATAATAATCAATCAATCAAATCAATTAATAATCAAAACTTAAAACTTAATATTCATCAATTGTATTAATTCGCCTGCTCTTTTAAGGCTGTCGTTCAGCCAAACAAACTTTGTTTATAATGTTTTCATGTGACCACTGTAAAGCTGCTTTGAAACAATCTGTATTGTAAAAAGCGCTATATATGTAAATGAGACTTGACTGGACTTGAAGTGATAGTGTCTTCCTCTGCAGGCAGTAGGCCACTTAAGTCCTCCGCGTCCTGTCCAACGACCACACGTGGAGTTTCCAAAGGTCTCGAAGCGGGTGCTGTATGGTTCCCTGTCCCTGAGATAGATGAGAGATCCCGCGATGAGCTGTCCAGGAGAAGGAATTAAAATTACTACCTTCTGAGTGAATGTTTTGAAGGTGATCTGGAATAAGCAATCACTATCCACAACCACTCGGCTCTGAAGCAAAGTGTGAATCAAAAGAGTGACACCTGTCCTTTTCATGCCCGTATGTCCCGTTTTGGTGTGTTTAGTGACCACTTTGAGGTGACTGGGCTCCCAGGGGAGACGCCATGATGTCATTCTGATGTAACATTGAAAGTGACTTCCTGAAGGGGAACTACAAGTAGGATTTATAAAAACACGCAGTGAACAATTTGTGCTGAAAAGATGTGGTCAGGGTTATTTTTGTGGCTGATCTTATTGCATATGCATTTGTAGGAGTTTCCCTATCAGACGCAGTATTTATGGGATGAGATTGTTTAAATCATGAATCATACAAAGTGATTAACAAAAGTTTACTGATATTTGCGGCATTATTTTCCGCCCAAAGCCATCCATATGGTTATTTACGGAGATCTTGGTAGATTGTTTTGGGTATTATGGAAATGATTTTCGTCTGTGTTCTTTCATTTGCATGTCATCAGTGGATCACGCATGGAACTTTCCACTTCTATTTGTACTTTTGTCTCACACTAATTTGCCCTTTTTAGTAATTATGGCCCTATGTGATGCTTCCATTGGCATATTTATTAATTCAAATGATTTATTTTATATATTTATATAGTTCTCTGTGAAAAAATGTGACTTGATAAACTGAACCTGAATGTTGTAAATCAATAATGAAATTCATGGTAAAAGCAGAAATAACCATGATTTGCATGTTTACATATGTCATAGTTCTTGTGGCTCTCATCTCATCTGTTCCTGTGGCTCTCATCTCATCAAACGTTCGATTTCATACGGATGAAACTGACTCTCTCCTCCTGAACTGTGGAATTTTTATCTCAAGAATATAATAAAAAGGCTTTAGGATTTAAGATTTACTACCAATATCGGTAAAAAGGAAGCTTCAACACATGTCTCTATCAGGCTGTCTTTGGGAATTATGTCTCAACAAAAGCAGAATTTGCTGTGGCTGATGATCTTCTGTTGTGTATCACGTCAGATAAGTATGTTGCTTTAAATACTTAAAATGTCAACAGAATATAACATGATTTTAACTCTAAAGCATTCTCAAATCAGCTCTTCAAAAATTAATTTTTCTACAAATGTAAAATGTTCTCTCTGGTTTCAGGACAGTGCAAATCATTAAGTTTCAACAATACAAACCATGAGGGGCAATGTGAAATCAGAATGAATGAGACGTTTGGAGGCATAAATCTGTGGTTATTGCTTGATGTTAGTTCTACGCCAGCAGCAGGTGCGTGTCGTCCTTTAATAGATGCAGTATTGAAGATGGAAGATTGAGATATTGAATTTTTTGGTGGTATTCTTTTCACATACAAACAAATGCACTGTTCACTGTGATTAATCATTGGTGAGTGTGAATATTAATCGTCCTGAAAGCACTGTAATGGCAATCTGAGAAAGAGCAGGACCAGACAACTTTTGTTTTGTCTTAGAACAATTTACAGAAATTGTGAATTGCCAGACAGAGTCAGATTGTCACAAGTGGCAGCTGTCGTAAAGCTCATGATGAAGGAACAAACAAAATAGTCTTTCGTTGTAATATTAAACATAAATAGCACAGGGAATAACACAGAGAACACAACCACGTAAATCTTGTCACGTAAATGTACAGTAATACCTCGGTTTACAAGCGACTTGGTATACGAGCAATTCGGTGTACGAGCATGGAGCAGTAACTGTCAAGGGTCATGAATTCAGTGTCTCCTAGTTCTGCCTGAGTGTGTGTGTGTGTGTGTGGTCACTGAACACCTGATTCTCATATCATCTGCCTATCTCCCCACTTTCGTTCGTGGCTCCCGCAAATTCGTTCGTTTGCGGCTCCTGCGAATTCGTTCGTTTGAGGCTCCCGCGAATTCGTTCTCTCGCGGCTCCCGCGAGTTCGTTCGTTCGAGGCTCCCGCGAATTCATTCTCTCGCGGCTCCCGCGGGTTTCGTCGATCGCGGCTCCCGTAAGTTCGTTTGTTCGTGGCTCCCATGTTCCACGACTTTAACTCTTATTATCACTTTGTTTGTTTTCTGCACTATCATAATAAATTCACTCATTTGCTTTCATCCTTGCTTTCCCGCTCCCCCCTCCTCCCTCCTCTCTCTCCTCCAAGCAGGCTGCTCAAACCTGAAGTGCATTACAGTAAATTGTCAAATATTTTTAGAGTTTGTCAATTATTAATTTGTATTTATATGAGATCTTAATTGTTACAATTGTAACTGCAATTAATAAGGTAAAACCCAAAAAATATTTAAAATGGGCACTTGGTCATGTGGAACGAATTAATTGATTTTTAGTGCATTCTTATGGGGACATTTGTTTTGGTGTAAGAGCATTTTGGTTTACGAGCTCGGTCTTGCAACGAATTAAACTCGTAAACCGAGGTATTACTGTACTACTAATGAGAACAGACAGAGAATGAAAGAGAACTGAACTCAGCTTAAACTTTATTTACAAACCAGTTTCAACACTGTGGAAACCAAAGAGCTGCACAGAAAAAATAGAAATAAGTGGGGAAAAAATTAGAACCAATAATGCATATAATTATACCACACAACAACCGTAAATCACCAAAAAAACTTGAGGAAACGAAATGAGTTTTAGGAAGCTTCTGCCGAATAAAACTCATTGGGTCCTGCACACAATCAGAATAATATTTCTATTTTGATCATTATTTAAACTATCCTATAGTGTGCAATTGTCATTAAAGTCTCCGCGACACATCAATTTATGCTTACACGCTCCTGTACTTGTCTCCAATGCTCCTCTACATAATATATTGAATGAATAGTAACAGTTATTCTTATATTTTGAGTTCCAGTCCATTCTTACCAATGACTTTGTTCACTTCTTATTCCCTAAACTTCCATTGTATTATTATCAATAATATAACTTATTTTGAACCTTAATCTTTTCATTAATCTCATCCACAGTAACTCCCTCAAAATGAATAGTTTTTTCAGCTGCCCTGCTTGTAGTTTTGATCCTTTCTTTCCTTTTCTCTCTGGGATGAACAATTCTGTCATAAATGCAACAAATTTGACTTCATCTGCTCTCAAACATTTCTCACTGATTCTTCATTTTTCTGAGCTCTAAATCTCCATTTCTGTTGATTGCTCAGGTTCATTTTATTTCTTTTGTGTCTGCTTATCTTGTTTAAGACCCACAGCATATTGCATTTGCATACAGCATTTGCATATTGTTATTCTCCACAGTTACAGCATTTAGGCTTTAACGTGTTTACATTTCCCATTTACATGGTGACCACTGCATCCAGCATTTGTTTTCGTCTACACACACACGCTGCAACATGACCAGGCGGTAGTGGAGGAACATATGGCTGCACCATACAGATGCTGGCCATGTAATTAGAATATCATCAAAAAGTTGATTTATTTCACTAATTCCATTCAAAAAGTGAAACTTGTATATTATATTCATTCTTTACACACAGACTGATATATTTCAAATGTTTATTTCTATTAATTTTGATGATTACAGCTGACATCTAAGGAATATCCCAAATTTGGTAAATTTGGATTTTTAGAAATCTTGGCTAACTGAAAAGTACGAACACGAAAAGTATGAGCATGTACATCATTCAATACTTAGTTGGGGCTCCTTCTGCCTGAAATACCACAGTAATGCGGCGTGGCGTGGAGTCGATCCGTCTGTGGCACAGCTCAGCTGTTATGAGAGCCCAGGTCGCTCTGATAGTGGCCTTCAGCTCTTCTACATTGTTGGGTCTGGCATATCGCATCTTCCTCTTCACAATACCCCATAGATTTTCTCACACAAGATTAGGTGACTTTGTATGGTTGGATAATTATTTTTAATTGTATGTTGTCATGGTCTCTTGAGGTTGTCTGAAAATCCCTCCCTTTGATCGTGGAGAGAGATGTAGAAATGCCACACATGACGATGATATATGCAGTGGTGAGTCTGTTTTAACATTTATAAAGTCAATCAGTTTGTCAAATTTCATGCTGCATTCTCCAGCTTTGGATTACAATGATATTGTTCCTGGAAGATCTTGCTTAATATACACTGATAATCTTAAATGTCGTTACCCTCATAGCATAATTGCCTAAGTCATGTTTCAATGTTTTTGGAAAACACAAAAAAACCCTCAAAACTGCCTAATTCAAAGAGATGACTAATTGATAGTGTTTTTGGATGCTAATAAGTGTTGTGATTGGCTAAGGACATCGGTAGAAAGGCAGAATGATGCAGCAGTGGAAGGACAGTAAAAATAGGCAGAAATCACAATTTGGCCAAAAAATGACTTAGGCAATTTTTCTATGAGGCTAACGATGTTCTTTATTTTTATCTCTTGACCAACTAAGTTGACAGGTGAAAATTTTATTTTGCTTATTCTTCTTTATTGTAGAACTCATTCATTCACAATTGGAGGGTGTCAATTATAAATATGTGATTTAAGATTAACATGTATAGGTTTATAAATAAACACAATATACTGGATCACTTTAATCTTTGAGATTGAATTAGACAGATATATAACTAAAATCTGTCTCTTATTTCGTTGTTAAAGGGAATGAAGGAAGCAAATACGTTCTACATTTTAATGGGAGTGAATGGATGTGTGTCATCTGTGTTGAGGAAAGTTCAACTGCTGTTGTCACGTTCACAGTCACTCCGGACTCTTATTTTGCCTTTGTCACATGTTTTCTGTTCCTTTACTCACCATCACTCACCAGTCCCATCATCACTAATCATCACAGGTGTTTGCATTTAGGTTTATCACTGCCAGTATTTAAGTCCTCTGTTTTCACTTCCTAGTTGTCAGTTGTTTTATGAAGTAAGGTCTGTGTTGTTTGGATGGTTGCCTGGTCTCCTGCCTTGTTTATTGTTTAGAGTTTTATTTTAGTTCAAGTTTATGCACATGCGTGCTTGTTTTGTTTTGTATTTAAAGTCTTTTGAGTTTGTTTATCATTAAATGAGTTATACTTCAATCCGGTTCTCCTCGTCCTGGATTTCTGCATCACACACCAGCAGCAAAGACCCATTCGTGACAGAACAACTGACCGGGCTGGTCACCCACGAAAGACTGCGTGGTCATGGATCACCTGAAGAAGGTTCTCCGGATGGCCACGGAAAATTCTGACTTCAATGTCTTTGCCACGAAGTTCAGAATCTTTGCTATTTTCTCATCGTTGGATGATGAGATACTGAAGAAGCTGTTCTGGTTCGGAGCCAATCATCTCCAGCTTCGAGACCTCCCTGACACTACCGGCATGAGCTGGCAGCAAGCAGTGCATGAGTGTCAGGTGAGTGTCTGGCTCCGAACCAGTCAACCTAAGTCAAGTCCTGAGATCCGCCAGCCAGAGCCTGACCCAGAGATCCGCCAGCCAGAGCCTGACCCAGAGATCCGCCAGCCAGAGCCTGACCCAGAGATCCGCCAGCCAGAGCCTGACCCAGAGATCCGCCAGCCAGAGCCTGACCCAGAGATCCGCCAGCCAGAGCCTGACCCAGAGATCCGCCAGCCAGAGCCTGACCCAGAGATCCGCCAGCCAGAGCCTGACCCAGAGATCCGCCAGCCAGAGCCTGACCCAGAGATCCGCCAGCCAGAGCCTGACCCAGAGATCCGCCAGCCAGAGCCTGACCCAGAGATCCGCCAGCCAGAGCCTGACCCAGAGATCCGCCAGCCAGAGCCTGACCCAGAGATCCGCCAGCCAGAGCCTGACCCAGAGATCCGCCAGCCAGAGCCTGACCCGGAGCCCGAGCTGCCGTGGCCCGACCCGCCAGAGCTGCCTGAACTGTGGCCCGACCCGCCAGAGCTGCCTGAACTGTGGCCCGACCCGCCAGAGCTGCCTGAACTGTGGCCCGACCCGCCAGAGCTGCCTGAACTGTGGCCCGACCCGCCAGAGCTGCCTGAACTGTGGCCCGACCCGCCAGAGCTGCCTGAACTGTGGCCCGACCCGCCAGAGCTGCCTGAACTGTGGCCCGACCCGCCAGAGCTGCCTGAACTGTGGCCCGACCCGCCAGAGCTGCCTGACCTGTGGCCCGAGCTGCCTGAACTGTGGCTTGACCCGCCGCTGGACTTCCGGGACCTCCCAGAGCCGCCGCCGGTCTTCGCCGACCTCCCAGAGCCGCCGCCGGTCTTCGCCGACCTCCCAGAGCCGCCGCCGGTCTTCGCCGACCTCCCAGAGCCGCCGCCGGCCGTCTCCGACCTCCCAGACTGCCTCGCCCTGCCTACCCTTCGGGAGCTCCTCCCTAGATATTTTTTGGGGGGGGGCCATAACACCAGCCTGAGGGTGGGTGGGACAAGGGAGGCGGAACCTCCCGGGCAACCCCAGTACCCTGAGCCACCGGCGCCACCATTGAGGGCTGCACCGCCTTGGAACCCTGAACCACCGGCGCCGCCATGGAGGGCTGCGCCGCCCTGGAACCCTGACCCACCGGCGCCGCCATGGAGGGCTGCGCCGCCCTGGGTCCCTGACCCACCGGCGCCGCCATGGAGGGCTGCGCCGCCCTGGAACCCTGACCCACCGGCGCCGCCATGGAGGGCTGCGCCGCCCTGGAACCCTGACCCACCGGCGCCGCCATGGAGGGCTGCGCCGCCCTGGGTCCCTGACCCACCAGCGCCGCCATGGAGGGCTGCACCACCATGGGTCCTTGATCTGCCGGCACCACCCTGGAGACCTCCTGGACTCTGTATACCCCGGTCTCCAGGGTACCCACCCCCCCACCCAGTTTTGAACTTTCTCCGGCGCGAGGTCGCGCCTTCCGGGAGGGGGGCGTAATGTCACGTTCACAGTCACTCCGGACTCTTATTTTGCCTTTGTCACATGTTTTCTGTTCCTTTACTCACCATCACTCACCAGTCCCATCATCACTAATCATCACAGGTGTTTGCATTTAGGTTTATCACTGCCAGTATTTAAGTCCTCTGTTTTCACTTCCTAGTTGTCAGTTGTTTTATGAAGTAAGGTCTGTGTTGTTTGGATGGTTGCCTGGTCTCCTGCCTTGTTTATTGTTTAGAGTTTTATTTTAGTTCAAGTTTATGCACATGCGTGCTTGTTTTGTTTTGTATTTAAAGTCTTTTGAGTTTGTTTATCATTAAATGAGTTATACTTCAATCCGGTTCTCCTCGTCCTGGATTTCTGCATCACACACCAGCAGCAAAGACCCATTCGTGACAGCTGTCACACCGCTGTCATACAACACCACTGACAATCCAACAAGAAGTTTTAAACCATGTGAGACATCTAACAACATCAAACCATCTGTTACACCTAAAACTATCCATTTCTTTATTTCTAACACTTTTCAATAATCAAATCACTGGTGCGCCTGGAACTTTCCTTTTATTGTTTCATCAGGTACATCATTCTAAACTCCAGAAATGATCCCTCTTACCTATTTCTTGTCTTCAATTAAAGAGCAAAATATTTTAGATCCAATAAAGGATTTTAATCTTAGTGTTGCATTCCGTTGTTTAACATCTTTACAAAACACTAACATTCTTCCATCTCTTAATCTCATAGGAATGGCAATCTTTCTAATCAGTTTCTTCAGTGCTTTGGTTAATTTTATAGGATTTATTGCACTCACTGATAAAGAAGTAAATTTCAATTGTACTTTACACTGCTCCTGGTTAAATTGTTTTCTCTTTCATTGTCTGCAAACTAAGCTGGACTCTTATCTTGTTACAAATATTCAGGTTATAAATGTCTATGTCTATATATATATATGTCTAAAAAAATGTTATAATATGATGAAGGTTGATACTGTATGGTTTGATAATTTGAATTAATTTGAATTAATTAGTATACTGTCGTGGTCTTTTGAGGTTGTCTGAAAAACACTCCCAATGGTCCTGGAGAGAGATGTAGAAATGCTACATTTGACAATGATATATGCAGTGGTAAGTCTGTATTAGGACTTATAAACTGCATTTTCAGTTGTTTCAATTGCCTGTTTCAGACACATATCAAGATAATTATCATATGACATGAAACCAACCAATTTAACTAAAATCTGTTGCATTTTTATTTCTTTGTGTAAAAGGGAATGAAGAAAGCAAATACATTCTGCATTTTAACAAAAAAGACTGGATATGCGTCATCTGTGTTGAAAGTTCAACTACTGTCACACCACTATCACAGACCGCCACTAAAAATCCAACGACCAATCCCATACAATATGAAAAAAACAACAATCCAACTACCACTTTCCTACAATCTGAGACCACCAAAAATCCAACTACTAGTTTCCTATCATCTGAGACAACTAACAATCCAACTACTAGTTTCCAACAATCTGAAACAAATAAAAATCCAACTACCAGTTTCCTATCATCTGTGACAATTTACAATCCAACAACTAATCCCATACAATCTGAGACAACCAACAATCCAACAAACAGTTTCCTACCATCTCAGACAAGTAGCAATCCAACTACAAGTTTCCTATCATCGGAGACAACTAACAATCCAACAACTAATCCCTTACAATCTGAGACAACCAACAATCAAACTACCAGTTTCCCGCAATCTGAGACAACTAACAATCCAACAACTAATCCCATACAATCTGAAAAAACGAACAATCCAACTACCAGTATCCTTCCATCTGAGACAACCAACAATCCAACAAACAGTACTGTACCATCAGAGACAACCAACAATACAACTACCAGTTTCCTTCCATCTGAGACAACCAACAATCAAACTACTAGTTTCCGACAATCTGAGACAACAAAAAATCCAATTCCCAGTGCCCTACCATCTGAGACCACCAACAATCCAAACACCAGTTTCCTACAATCTGAGACAACTAACAATTCAACTACCAGTTTCCTTCCATCTGAGACAACCAATAATCCAACAACTAATCCCGTACAATCTGAGAAAACTAAAAATCCAACTACCAGTTTCCCGCAATCTGAGACAACTAACAATCCAACTACCAGTTTCCTATCATCTGAGACAACTAAAAATCCAACAACTAATCCCATACAATCTGAGACCACCAACAATCCAACTACTAGTTTCCTACAATCTGAGACAACCAACAATCCAACTACCAGTTTACTACCATCTGACACAACGAACAATCCAAATCCCAGTACTCTACCATATGAGACAACCAACAATCCAACTACCAGTTTACTACCATCTGAGACCACCAACAATCCAAACACCAGTTTCCTACAATCTGAGACAACTAACAATCCAACTACGAGTTTCTTACCATCGGAGACAACTAACAATCCAACTACCAGTTTCCTACCATCTGAGACCACCAACAGTCCAACAACCAGTTTCCTACAATCTGAGACAACCAACAATCCAACTACCAGTTTACTACCATCTGAGACAACCAACAATCCAAATCCCAGTACTCTACCATATGAGACAACCAACAATCCAACTACCAGTTTACTACCATCTGAGACAACGAACAATCCAAATCCCAGTACTCTACCATCTGAGACCACCAACAATCCAAACACCAGTTTCCTACAATCTGAGACAACTAACAATCCAACTACGAGTTTCTTACCATCTGTGACAACTAACAATCCAACTACCAGTTTCCTACCATCTGAGACAACCAACAATCCAACAACTAATCCCATACAATCTGAGAAAACTAACAATCCAACTGCCAGTTTCCTTTCAGCTGAGACAACCAATAATCCAACAACTAATCCCATACAATCTGAGAAAACTAACAATCCAACTGCCAGTTTCCCGCAATCTGAGGCAACTAACAATCCAACTACCAGTTTCCTATCATCTGAGACCAACAACAATCCAACAAACATTTTCCTACAATCTGAGACCACCAACAATCCAACTACCAGTTTCCTATCATCTGAGACCAACAACAATTCAACAAACAGTTTCCTACAATCTGAGACAACTAACAATCCAACTACCAGTTTCCTATCATCTGAGACCACCAACAATCCAACTACCAGTTTCCTACAATCTGAGACAACTAACAACCCAACTACCAGTTTCCTATCATCTGAGACCAACAACAATCCAACTACCAGTTTCCTACAATCTGAGACAACTAACAATCCAACTACCAGTTTCCTATCATCTGAGACCACCAACAATCCAACTACCAGTTTCCTACAATCTGAGACAACTAACAATCCAACTACCAGTTTCCTATCATCTGAGACCACCAACAATCCAACTACCAGTTTCCTACAATCTGAGACAACTAACAATCCAACTACCAGTTTCCTATCATCTGAGACCACCAACAATCCAACTACCAGTTTCCTACAATCTGAGACAACTAACAATCCAACTACCAGTTTCCTATCATCTGAGACCAACAACAATCCAACTACCAGTTTCCTATCATCTGAGACCAACAACAATCCAACAAACAGTGTCCTACAATCTGAGACCACCAACAATCCAACTACCAGTTTCCTACAATATGAGACCACCAACAATCCAACTACCAGTTTCCTACAATCTGAGACCCCCAACAATCCAACTACCAGTTTCCTACAATCGGAGACAACTAACAATCCAAAAAACAGTTTCCTTCCATCTGAGACAACCAACAATCCAACAAACAGTACTGTTCCATCAGAGACAATCAACAATACAACTACCAGTTTCCTACAATCTGAGACAATTTACAATCCAACTTCCAGTTTCCTACCATTTGACACAACCAACAATTCAAATACCAGTTTCCTTCCATCTGAGACAACCAACAATCAAACTACCAGTTTCCGACAATCTGAGACAACCAACAATCCAACTACCAGTTTACTACCATCTGAGACAACAAACAATCTAAATTCCAGTGCCCTACCATCAGAGACCACCAACAATCCAACTACCAGTTTCCTATCATCTGAGACCAACAACAATCCAAATACCAGTTTCCTACAATCTGAGACCACCAACAATCCAACTACCAGTTTCCTACAATCGGAGACAACTAACAATCCAAAAAACAGTTTCCTTCCATCTGAGACAACCAACAATCCAACAAACAGTACTGTTCCATCAGAGACAATCAACAATACAACTACCAGTTTCCTACAATCTGAGACAATTTACAATCCAACTTCCAGTTTCCTATCATCTGAGACAACCAACAATCCATCTACCAATTTCCTACAATCAGAGACAACTAACGATCCAACTACCAGTCTCCTACCATTTGACACAACCAACAATCAAACTACCAGTTTCCGACAATCTGAGACAAAAAACAATCCAACTACCAGTTTACTACCATCTGAGACAATTTACAATCCAACTTCCAGTTTCCTACCATTTGACACAACCAACAATTCAAATACCAGTTTCCTTCCATCTGAGACAACCAACAATCAAACTACCAGTTTCCGACAATCTGAGACAACCAACAATCCAACTACCAGTTTACTACCATCTGAGACAACAAAAAATCTAAATCCCAGTGCCCTACCATCAGAGACCACCAACAATTCAAATACCAGTTTCCTTCTATCTGAGACAACCAACAATCCAACAAACAATACCTTACCATCAGAGACAACCAACAATCCAACTACCAGTTTACTACCATCTGAGACAACAAACAATCTAAATCCCAGTGCCCTACCATCAGAGACAACCAACAATCCAACTACCAGTTTCCTGTCATCTGAGACAACTACCAATCCAAACACCAGTTTCCTACAATCTGAAACAACTAACAATTCAACTTCCAGTTTCCTATCATTTGAGACTACCATAAATCCAACAACTAATCCCATACAATCTGAGACAACCAACAATCCAACTACCAGTTTCCTACCATCTGAGACCATCAAAATTCCAACTACCAGTTTCCTACAATCTGAGACAACTAGCAATCCAACTTCCAATTTCCTTCCATCTGAGACAACCAACAATCCAACTACCAGTTTCCTATCATCTGAGACAACCATAAATGCAACAACTAATCCCATACAATCTGAGACAACCAACAATCCAACTACCAGTTTCCTACCATCTGAGACCACCAACAATCCAACTACCAGTTTCCTACAATCTGAGACCACCAACAATCCAAACACCAGTTTCCTACAATCTGAGACAACTAAAAATCCAACTACCAGTTTCCCGCAATCTGAGACAACTAACAATCCAACAACTAATCCCATACAATCTGAGACAACCAACAATCCAACTACCAGTTTCCTACCATCTGAGACCACCAACAATCCAACTACCAGTTTCCTACAATCAGAGACCACCAACAATCCAACTACCAGATTCCTACAATCAGAGACCACCAACAATCCAACTACCAGATTCCTACCATCTGAGACCACCAACAATCCAACTACCAGTTTCCTACAATCAGAGACCACCAACAATCCAACTACCAGATTCCTACAATCGGAGACAACTAACAATTCAACTACCAGTTTCCTCTCATCTGAGACAACCATAAATCCAACAACTAATCCCATACAATCTGAGACAACCAACAATCCAACTACCAGTTTCCTACCATCTGAGACCACCAACAATCAAACTACCAGTTTCCCATCATCTGAGACAACCAACAATCCAACAAACAGTGGTGTTCCATCAGAGACAACCAACAATCAAACTACCAGTTTCCTACAATCAGAGACCACCAACAATCCAACTACCAGATTCCTACAATCAGAGACCACCAACAATCCAACTACCAGATTCCTACCATCTGAGACCACCAACAATCCAACTACCAGTTTCCTACAATCAGAGACCACCAACAATCCAACTACCAGATTCCTACAATCGGAGACAACTAACAATTCAACTACCAGTTTCCTCTCATCTGAGACAACCATAAATCCAACAACTAATCCCATACAATCTGAGACAACCAACAATCCAACTACCAGTTTCCTACCATCTGAGACCACCAACAATCAAACTACCAGTTTCCCATCATCTGAGACAACCAACAATCCAACAAACAGTACCGAACAATCAGAGACAACTAACAATTCAACGTCCAGTCTCCAACCATCTGAGACCACCAACAATCCAAACACCAGTTTCCTACAATCTGAAACAACTAACAATTCAGCTTCCAGTTTCCTTCCATCTGAGACAACTACCAATCCAACAACTAATCCCATACAATCTGAGACAACCAACAATCAAACTACCAGTTTCCTACAATCTGAGACAACGAACAATCCAACTACCAGTTTCCTATCATCTGAGACAACCATAAATCCAACAACTAATCCCATACAATCTGAGACAACCAACAATCCAACTACCAGTTTCCTACCATCTGAGATCACCAACAATCCAACTACCAGTTTCCTATCATCTGAGACAACCAACAATCCAACTACCAGTTTTTTACCATCTGAGACCACCAAAATTCCAACTACCAGTTTCTTATCATCTGAGACCACCAACAATCCAAACACCAGTTTCCTACAATCTGAAACAACTAACAATTCAGCTTCCAGTTTCCATCCATCAGAGACAACCAACAATCAAACTACCAGTTTCCTACAATCTGAGACAACCAACAATACAACTACGAGTTTCCTACCATCTGAGACAACCAACAATCCAACTACCAGTTTCCCATCATCTGAGACAACCAACAATCCAACAAACAGTACCGAACAATCAGAGACAACTAACAATTCAACTTCCAGTCTCCAACCATCTGAGACCACCAACAATCCAAACACCAGTTTCCTACAATCTGAAACAACTAACAATTCAGCTTCCAGTTTCCTTCCATCTGAGACAACTACCAATCCAACAACTAATCCCATACAATCTGAGACAACCAACAATCAAACTACCAGTTTCCTACAATCTGAGACAACGAACAATCCAACTACCAGTTTCCTATCATCTGAGACAACCATAAATCCAACAACTAATCCCATACAATCTGAGACAACCAACAATCCAACTACCAGTTTCCTACCATCTGAGATCACCAACAATCCAACTACCAGTTTCCTATCATCTGAGACAACCAACAATCCAACTACCAGTTTCTTACCATCTGAGACCACCAAAATTCCAACTACCAGTTTCCTACAATCTGAGACAACTAACAATCCAACTTCCAATTTCCTTCTATCTGAGACAACCAACAATCCAACAAACAGTACAGTACCATCAGAGACAACCAACAATACAACTACCAGTTTCCTACAATATGAGACAACTAACAATTCAACTACCAGTTTCCTACCATTTGAGACCACCAACAATCAAACTACCAGTTTCCTATCATCTGAGACAACCAACAATCCAACAAACAGTACCGTACTATCAGAGACAACCAACAATACAACCACGAGTTTTCTAGCATCTGAGACAACCAACAATACAACCACGAGTTTTCTACCATCTGAGACAACCAACAATCTAACTACCAGTTTCCTGTCATCTGAGACAACTACCAATCCAACAACTAATCCCATACAATCTGAGACAACTAACAATCATTCTACCAGTTTCCTACAATCAGAGACAACTAACGATCCAACTACCAGTCTCCTACCATTTGACACAACCAACAATTCAAATACCAGTTTCCTTCCATCTGAGACAACCAACAATCCAACTACCAGTTTCCTACAATCTGAGACAACTAACAATTCAACTTCCAGTTTCTTTCCATCTGAGACAACCAACAATCCAAAAAACAGTACCGTACCATCAGAGACAACCAAAAATCCAAATACCAGTTTCCTACTATCTGAGACGACCAACAATCCAACTACCAGTTTCCTAAGATTTCAGACAACCAACAATCCAACAAACAGTACTGTTCCATCAGAGACAACCAACAATACAACTACCAGTTTCCTACAATCTGAGACAACATACAATCCAACTTCCAGTTTCCTATCATCTGAGACAACTAACAATCCATCTACCCGTTTCCTATCATCTGAGACAACCATAAATCCAACAACTAATCCCATACAATCTGAGACAACCAACAATCCAACTTCCAATTTCCTTCTATCTGAGACAACCAACTATCCAACAAACAGTACTGTACCATCAGAGACAACCAACAATACAACAAACAGTACTGTACCATCAGAGACAACCAACAATACAACTAACAGTTTCCTATCATCTGAGACCACCAACAATCCAACTACCAGTTTCCTACCATCTGAGACCACCAACAATCCAACTACCAGTTTCCTACCATCTGAGACCACCAACAATCCAACTACCAGTTTCCTACCATCTGAGACCACCAACAATCCAACTACCAGTTTCCTACCATCTGAGACCACCAACAATCCAACTACCAGTTTCCTACAATCGGAGACAACTAACAATTCAACTTCCAGTTTCCTTCCATCTGAGACAACCAACAATCCAACAAACAGTGGTGTTCCATCAGAGACAACCAACAATCAAACTACCAGTTTCCTACCATCTGAGACAACCAACAATCCAACTACCAGTTTCCTTCCATCTGAGACAACCAACAATCCAACAAACAGTACTGTTCCATCAGAGACAATCAACAATACAACTACCAGTTTCCTACAATCTGAGACAACTTACAATCCAACTTCCAGTTTCCTATCATCTGAGACAACCAACAATCCAACTACCAGTTTCCTTCCATCTGAGACAACCAACAATCCAACAAACAGTACTGTTCCATCAGAGACAATCAACAATACAACTACCAGTTTCCTACAATCTGAGACAACTTACAATCCAACTTCCAGTTTCCTATCATCTGAGACAACCAACAATCCAACTACCAATTTCCTACAATCAGAGACAACTAACGATCCAACTACCAGTCTCCTACCATTTGACACAACCAACAATTCAAATACCAGTTTCCTTCCATCTGAGACAACCAACAATCAAACTACCAGTTTCCGACAATCTGAGACAACTAACAATTCAACTTCCAGTTTCCTTCCATCAGAGACAACCAAAAATCCAAATACCAGTTTCCTTCCATCTGAGACAACCAACAATCCAACAAACAGTACTGTTCCATCAGAGACAACCAACAATCCAACTATCAGTTTCCTATCATCTGAGACAACCATAAATTCAACAACTAATCCCATACAATCTGAGACAACCAACAATCCAACTACCAGTTTCTTACCATCTGAGACCATCAACAATCCAACTACCAGTTTCCTACAATCTGAGACAACATACAATCCAACTTCCAGTTTCCTATCATCTGAGACAACCAACAATCCATCAAACAGTACCGTACAATCAGAGACAACTAACGATCCAACTACCAGTCTCCTACCATTTGACACAACCAACAATCCAACTACCAGTTTCCTGTCATCTGAGACAACCACCAATCAAACAACTAATCCCATACAATCTGAGACAACTAACAATCCAACTACCAGTTTCCTAAAATCTGAGACAACTAACAATTCAACTTCCAGTCTCCAACCATCTGAGACCACCAACAATCCAAACACCAGTTTCCTACAATCTGAAACAACTAACAATCAAACTACCAGTTTCCGACAATCTGAGACAACTAACAATTCAACTTCCAGTTTCCTTCCATCTGAGACAACCAACAATCCAAAAAACAGTACCGTACCATCAGAGACAACTAACGATCCAACTACCAGTCTCCTACCATTTGACACAACCAACAATCCAACTACCAGTTTCCTGTCATCTGAGACAACCACCAATCCAACAACTAATCCCATACAATCTGAGACAACTAACAATCCAACTACCAGTTTCCTAAAATCTGAGACAACCACCAATCCAACAACTAATCCCATACAATCTGAGACAACTAACAATCCAACTACCAGTTTCCTAAAATCTGAGACAACTAACAATTCAACTTCCAGTCTCCAACCATCTGAGACCACCAACAATCCAAACACCAGTTTCCTACAATCTGAAACAACTAACAATCAAACTACCAGTTTCCTACAATCTGAAACAACTAACAATCAAACTACCAGTTTCCTTCAATCTGAGACAACTAACAATTCAACTTCCAGTTTCCTTCCATCTGAGACAACCAACAATCCATCAAACAGTACCGTACAATCAGAGACAACTAACAATCCAACTACCAGTTTCCTAAAATCTGAGACAACTAACAATTCAACTACCAGTTTCCTGTCATCTGAGACAACCAACAATCCAAACACCAGTTTCCTACAATCTGAAACAACTAACAATCAAACTACCAGTTTCCGACAATCTGAGACAACTAACAATTCAACTTCCAGTTTCCTTCCATCTGAGACAACCAACAATCCAAAAAACAGTACCGTACCATCAGAGACAACTAACGATCCAACTACCAGTCTCCTACCATTTGACACAACCAACAATCCAACTACCAGTTTCCTGTCATCTGAGACAACCACCAATCCAAGAACTAATCCCATACAATCTGAGACAACTAACAATCCAACTACCAGTTTCCTAAAATCTGAGACAACTAACAATTCAACTTCCAGTCTCCAACCATCTGAGACCACCAACAATCCAAACACCAGTTTCCTACAATCTGAAACAACTAACAATCAAACTACCAGTTTCCGACAATCTGAGACAACTAACAATTCAACTTCCAGTCTCCAACCATCTGAGACCAGCAACAATCCAAACACCAGTTTCCTACAATCTGAAACAACTAACAATCAAACTACCAGTTTCCGACAATCTGAAACAACTAACAATTCAACTTCCAGTTTCCTTCCATCTGAGAGAACCAACAATCCATCAAACAGTACCGTACAATCAGAGACAACTAATGATCCAACTACCAGTCTTCTACCATTTGACACAACCAACAATCCAACTACCAGTTTCCTTCCATTTCAGACAACCAACAATCCAACAAACAGTACTGTTCCATCAGAGACAACCAACAATCCAACTTCCAGTTTCCTACAATCTGAGACAACATACAATCCAACTACCAGTTTCCTACCATTTCAGACAACCAACAATCCAACAAACAGTACTGTTCCATCAGAGACAACCAACAATCCAACTACCAGTTTCCTACCATTTCAGACAACCAACAATCCAACAAACAGTACTGTTCCATCAGAGACAACCAACAATCCAACTACCAGTTTCCTTCCATTTCAGACAACCAACAATCCAACAAACAGTACTGTTCCATCAGAGACAACCAACAATCCAACTTCCAGTTTCCTACAATCTGAGACAACATACAATCCAACTTCCAGTTTCCTATCATCTGAGACAACCATAAATCCAACAACTAATCCCATACAATCTGAGACAACTAACAATCCAACTACCAGTTTCCTATCATCTGAGACAACCATAAATCCAATAACTAATCCCATACAATCTGAGACAACTAACAATCCAACTACCAGTTTCCTATCATCTGAGACAACCATAAATCCAATAACTAATCCCATACAATCTGAGACAACTAACAATCCAACTACCAGTTTCCTATCATCTGAGACAACCAACAATCCATCAAACAGTACCGTACAATCAGAGACAACTAACGATCCAACTACCAGTCTCCTACCATTTGACACAACCAACAATCCAACTACGAGTTTCCTGTCATCTGAGACAACCACCAATCCAACAACTAATCCCATACAATCTGAGACAACTAACAATCCAACTACCAGTTTCCTAAAATCTGAGACAACTAACAATTCAACTTCCAGTCTCCAACCATCTGAGACCACCAACAATCCAAACACCAGTTTCCTACAATCAGAGACAACCAACAATCCAACAAACAGTACTGTTCCATCAGAGACAACCAACAATCCAACTTCCAGTTTCCTACAATCTGAGACAACATACAATCCAACTACCAGTTTCCTACAATCTGAGACAACTAACAATACAACTACCAGTTTCCTATCATCTGAGACAACCAACAATCCAACATCTAATCCCATACAATCTGAGACAACCAACAATCCAACTACCAGTTTCCTATCATCTGAGACAACCAACAATCCATCAAACAGTACCGTACAATCAGAGACAACTAACGATCCAACTACCAGTCTCCTACCATTTGACACAACCAACAATCCAACTACCAGTTTCCTGTCATCTGAGACAACCACCAATCCAACAACTAATCCCATACAATCTGAGACAACTAACAATCCAACTACCAGTTTCCTAAAATCTGAGACAACAAACAATTCAACTTCCAGTCTCCATCCATCTGAGACCACCAACAAT
This sequence comes from Rhodeus uyekii, assembly GCA_037043235.1. NCBI lineage: Eukaryota > Metazoa > Chordata > Actinopteri > Cypriniformes > Acheilognathidae > Rhodeus > Rhodeus uyekii. Next base: position 646,943 of record JAWRVZ010000137.1, read on the forward strand.
CCAAACACCAGTTTCCTACAATCTGAAACAACTAACAATCAAACTACCAGTTTCCGACAATCTGAGACAACTAACAATCAAACTACCAGTTTCCGACAATCTGAGACAACTAACAATTCAACTTCCAGACTCCAACCATCTGAGACCAGCAACAATCCAAACACCAGTTTCCTACAATCTGAAACAACTAACTATCAAACTACCAGTTTCCGACAATCTGAAACAACTAACAATTCAACTTCCAGTTTCCTTCCATCTGAGACAACCAACAATCCATCAAACAGTACCGTACAATCAGAGACAACTAATGATCCAACTACCAGTCTTCTACCATTTGACACAACCAACAATCCAACTACCAGTTTCCTTCCATTTCAGACAACCAACAATCCAACAAACAGTACTGTTCCATCAGAGACAACCAACAATCCAACTTCCAGTTTCCTACAATCTGAGACAACATACAATCCAACTACCAGTTTCCTACCATCTGAGACAACCACCAATCCAACAACTAATCCCATACAATCTGAGACAACTAACAATCCAACTACCAGTTTCCTAAAATCTGAGACAACTAACAATTCAACTTCCAGTCTCCAACCATCTGAGACAACCAACAATCCAAACACCAGTTTCCTACAATCTGAAACAACTAACAATCAAACTACCAGTTTCCGACAATCTGAGACAACTAACAATTCAACTTCCAGTCTCCAACCATCTGAGACCACCAACAATCCAAACACCAGTTTCCTACAATCTGAAACAACTAACAATCAAACTACCAGTTTCCGACAATCTGAGACAACTAACAATTCAACTTCCAGTTTCCTTCCATCTGAGACAACCAACAATCCAAAAAACAGTACCGTACCATCAGAGACAACTAACGATCCAACTACCAGTCTCCTACCATTTGACAAAACCAACAATCCAACTACCAGTTTCCTGTCATCTGAGACAACCACCAATCCAACAACTAATCCCATACAATCTGAGACAACCAACAATCCAACTACCAGTTTCCTACAATCAGAGACAACTAACGATCCAACTACCAGTTTCCTACAATCAGAGACAACTAACGATCCAACTACCAGTCTCCTTCCATTTGACACAACCAACAATTCAAATACCAGTTTCCTTCCATCTGAGACAACCAACAATCCAAAAAACAGTACCGTACCATCTGAGACAACCAACAATACAACTACCAGTTTCCTACAATCAGAGACAACTAACGATCCAACTACCAGTCTCCTTCCATTTGACACAACCAACAATTCAAATACCAGTTTCCTTCCATCTGAGACAACCAACAATCCAAAAAACAGTACCGTACCATCAGAGACAACCAAAAATCCAACTACCAGTTTCCTACCATTTCAGACAACCAACAATCCAACAAACAGTACCGTTCCATCAGAGACAACCAACAATACAACTACCAGTTTCCTACAATCTGAGATAACATACAATCCAACTTCCAGTTTCCTATCATCTGAGACAACTAACAATCCAACTACCAGTTTCCTATCATCTGAGACAACCATAAATCCAACAACTAATCCCATACAATCTGAGACAACCAACAATCCAACTACCAGTTTCCTACCATCTGAGACCACCAACATTCAAACTACCAGTTTGCTACCATCTGAGACAACCAACAATCCAACTACCAGTTTCCTACCATCTGAGACAACCATAAATCCAACTACCAGTTTCCTACAATCAGAGACAACTAACGATCCAACTACCAGTCTCCTACCATTTGACACAACCAACAATTCAAATACCAGTTTCCTTCCATCTGAGACAACCAACAATCAAACTACCAGTTTACTTCCATCTGAGACAACAAACAATCCAAATCCCAGTGCCCTATCATCAGAGACCACCAACAATCCAACTTCCAGTTTCCTACAATCTGAGACAACTAACAATTCAACTTCCAGTGTCCTTCCATCTGAGACAACCAACAATCCAAAAAACAGTACCGTACCATCAGAGACAACCAAAAATCCAAATACCAGTTTCCTACTATCTGAGACGACCAACAATCCAACTACCAGTTTCCTACCATCTCAGACAACTAACAATCTAACAACCAGTTTCCTACCATCTGAGACCACCAAAAATCCAAATACCAGTTTCCTACAATCTGAGACAACCAACAATCCAACAAACAGTACTGTTCCATCAGAGACAACCAACAATCCAACTTCCAGTTTCCTATCATCTGAGACAACATACAATCCAACTTCCAGTTTCCTGTCATCTGAGACAACTAACAATCCAACTACCAGTTTCCTATCACCTGAGACAACCATAAATCCAACAACTAATTCCATACAATCTGAGACAACCAACAATCCAACTACCAGTTTCCTACCATCTGAGACCACCAACAATCAAACTACCAGTTTCCTATCATCTGAGACAACCAACAATCCAACAAACAGTACCGTACCATCAGAGACAACCAAGAATACAACTACGAGTTTCCTACCATCTGAGGCAACTAACAATCCAACTACCAGTTTCCTACCATCTGAGACAACTACCAATCCAACAACTAATCCCATACAATCTGAGGCAACTAACAATCCAACTACCAGTTTCCTACAATCAGAGACAACTAACGATCCAACTACCAGTCTCCTACCATTTGACACAACCAACAATTCAAATACCAGTTTCCTTCCATCTGAGACAACCAACAATCAAACTACGAGTTTCCTACAATCTGAGACAACTAACAATGCAACTTCCAGTCTCCAACCATCTGAGACCACCAACAATCCAAACACCAGTTTCCTACAATCTGAAACAACTAACAATTCAGCTTCCAGTTTCCTTCCATCAGAGACAACCAACAATCAAACTACCAGTTTCCTACAATCTGAGACAACCATAAATCCAACTACCAGTTTCCTACAATCTGAGACAACTAACAATACAACTACCAGTTTCCTATCATCTGAGACAACCAACAATCCAACATCTAATCCCATACAATCTGAGACAACCAACAATCCAACTACCAGTTTCCTACCATCTGAGACCACCAACGATCCAACTACCAGTTTCCTACAATCTGAGACAACTAACAATACAACAAACAGTACTGTTCCATCAGAGACAACCAACAATCCAACTTCCAGTTTCCTATCATCTGAGACAACATACAATCCAACTTCCAGTTTCCTGTCATCTGAGACAACTAACAATCCAACTACCAGTTTCCTATCACCTGAGACAACCATAAATCCAACAACTAATTCCATACAATCTGAGACAACCAACAATCCAACTACCAGTTTCCTACCATCTGAGACCACCAACAATCAAACTACCAGTTTCCTATCATCTGAGACAACCAACAATCCAACAAACAGTACCGTACCATCAGAGACAACCAAGAATACAACTACGAGTTTCCTACCATCTGAGGCAACTAACAATCCAACTACCAGTTTCCTACCATCTGAGACAACTACCAATCCAACAACTAATCCCATACAATCTGAGGCAACTAACAATCCAACTACCAGTTTCCTACAATCAGAGACAACTAACGATCCAACTACCAGTCTCCTACCATTTGACACAACCAACAATTCAAATACCAGTTTCCTTCCATCTGAGACAACCAACAATCAAACTACGAGTTTCCTACAATCTGAGACAACTAACAATGCAACTTCCAGTCTCCAACCATCTGAGACCACCAACAATCCAAACACCAGTTTCCTACAATCTGAAACAACTAACAATTCAGCTTCCAGTTTCCTTCCATCAGAGACAACCAACAATCAAACTACCAGTTTCCTACAATCTGAGACAACCATAAATCCAACTACCAGTTTCCTACAATCTGAGACAACTAACAATACAACTACCAGTTTCCTATCATCTGAGACAACCAACAATCCAACATCTAATCCCATACAATCTGAGACAACCAACAATCCAACTACCAGTTTCCTACCATCTGAGACCACCAACGATCCAACTACCAGTTTCCTACAATCTGAGACAACTAACAATACAACTACCAGTTTCCTATCATCTGAGACAACCAACAATCCAACATCTAATCCCATACAATCTGAGACAACCAACAATCCAACTACCAGTTTCCTACCATCTGAGACCACCAACGATCCAACTACCAGTTTCCTACAATCTGAGACAACTACCAATCCAACTACCAGTTTCCTTCCATCTGAGACAACCAACAATCCAACTACCAGTTTCCTACAATCTGAGACAACTAACAATCCAACTACGAGTATCCTACCATCTGATAAAACTTTCAATCCAACAACTACTTTCAAACCAATCTACCAACCTTCTGAACCAACCTACAATCTCCCTACCAGTTTCATACTACGTGAGACAACTAGCACTACAATTTCTAATCCCTTTCAAAATAGTTACAATACAGCTACCAGTTTTGAGCCATCTGAGACAACCAACAATCCAACTACCAGTTTCCTTCCATCTAAGACAACCAACAATCCAACTACCAGTTTCCTACAATCTGAGACAACCAACAATCCAACTACCAGTTTCCTTCCATCTGAGACAACTAATAATCTAAATAGTAGTTTCAAACTATCTGAAGCCACCAAGAATTCAACTATCAGTTTCCCACCATCTGAGAATACTCACAATCTAACCACCAGTTTTAACCAATCTGAGACAACTAACAATCAAACTTACAATCCCATTAAATCTGAGACAACCAACAGTCCAACTACCAGTTTCTTACCATCTGAGACAACTAACATTTCAACTACTAGTTTCAAACCATCTGAAAAACCTATTAATCCAACTACCAGTTTAAAAAAATCTGAGAATCCAAATGCAAGTTTCATAACACATGAGACGACTAACAATCCAACAACTAGTTTCAAGCCATCTGAATCAACTAACAATCCAACTACCAGTTTAAAACCATCTGAGAATCCAACTACAATAAACAATTTTAAAGCTTATGAGACAACTAACATTCTAACAAGTCTTGAACCATCAAAGGTAACCAACAATTCAGCTATAAGTTTAAAAATATCTGATACCACTAACAATCCCATAAAATTCGAGACAACTAACAATCCAACTACGAGTTTAAATATTTATGATACCTCTAACAATCTAAGTTTCAAACTATCTGATACACCCAATAATCCAACTACCAGTTTCAAGCCATTACAAACAACTACCAATCCAACAAGTAATTTTAAACCATCTGAGACATCTTACAATCCATCTAACATTTCCATTCCACATGAGACAACAAACAGTCAAACTAGTAGTTTCAAACCATCTGAGACAATTATCAATCCAACTACAAGTTTCAAAATATTTGTGGAAACTAAAACTCTAACTAGTTTCACACCCCATGAGGCAACTACCATTCCCCAAACATCTGCAATAATTTACAATCTAACTACAGATCTAAAAGGCGAGGATGGATTGATTAATTCCTCAATAGCATCGTAAGTAAATTTTTACCAGTGATTTTTAAAATAAAAACTCTTAACACAGAATGCAAAGTAATTGTTCAATTGTGCAGTGTCGTCTTGGACAATCTGGAGTCTAAGATGGAAGACATGGCAAAAAATAATATAAGCAATGCAGAGATTGTGACAGAGGATGTTATTGGACTTCTTCACTTAGAAGACGAGAAAACAGAGACCAGAGACATTTGTTACTCTTCTAATCCCAGCAGGATAAAAGTAGGACTTCAAAAAAAAAACAAAAAAAAATGATATGATTCCACATTTATATGCTAATTCTGCTTTTTTGTTTCCCAGTTAGCTAACTGTCAAAGTGACCTGAATACAGACATTCCCTGGTCTGTGAAGATTCCCAGTGAAGCCTTTAATAAATCACGACTGGAAAACAATGGCAGTGCATTACTCGGAATTCTACGGTTTAAAAACATGGGAAAGGTACTTACAGTTTAAATGTTTTAAGGAATGTTCACAGTAACGTTCACCCACAAATTACAATTCTGTAGTCATTATATTTGGTGAAATTTAAAAATACATTGACATGAACCTCTTTTCCATAAATCTCTTGACTCCAGAAGAGCTGGATATTAGTACACTATGTCATAACCACTACTGTTATGATGCTTCTATGGGATTTTTTGATCCTCTTTGTAACTATGAATTGTAACTATGAGTTAAAAATTTAGATTTTTGTACTTGAGGTAAAACAGCATATGGAAAAAAATGTACTGTATTCACATGTTTATATTTAATTACTAATTGTTTTTTTATTCTTGTACGGTTTCTTTCATAGGATGAAACTAAAAATTACACTATTTTGAATAATGAGGTTTATGGAATAACGATGGGGGCCAATATCTCCAACCTCATCAACAATATAGAAATGTTCTTTACAAATAAAGATATGGTAATCAAGGTTTTGTTAAAATAAAATAAAAATAATAAATATTTTATTGTGAAGACTGTGAAAGTAAAATAATAAACAAGCTTGTTCTTACAGGTTGGAAATGCATCCTGCAGATCTTGGGATGGCAAAGGTAAATTCACTTATATATGTTGTATTGTTCAGTTCTCATTAAGTTATTTTATATAATTAATTTAATTTGTCGCTATTTTTCTTTAAAGGAAATCTCGAATGGACAAAGGTCGGCTGTGAGACAAAACAAATCGACAACAACACCATAAAGTGTTCATGTTCACATCTGACGTTCTTTGCAGTGCTGATGGTGAGAAACTTCATTAAAAGACCCAATGAACTCAATGAGAGCACTATTCACCTTTATTTATATTGAGCTTTTTACAATAGAGATTGTTTCAAAGAGGCTATACAGAGATAACGGGAACATAATTTAACAGTCTCTCACGGCTCTCAGTCTCGTCCTGCTTGCCACAATATTCATTTAAAATGTAAATGTAAAGATCTGATTCTTGCTAACAAACAACTAAAGTACATTGTGTTGTGTTTTGTCATTTCAATCTCTCAGTCTCCTCCACTGAATGCAAACATCACAGCATCGGATGTGCAATCATTGAACTTCATCACTTCTATCGGCTGCGGCATCTCCATGTTTTTTCTGTCCGTCGCTCTGTTCATGCATTTCCTCTTACGGTAGAGTATCTTAAAAACAGTACGATTTTTGACCAGTTGCTTTTGTTCCTCTTTTGGATAAAAGCAGTTTCTATATGCATAAATGCATGTTACAAATACAGGTTGTTTTTCTATTTGAGCAGGAAAGCCAAATCAAATCAGGCCACGAAGATCTTGATGAACATGTTTGTGGCTTTGTTTCTCCTGAATTTATCCTTCTTGTCAAACGAGAGCGTCGCCAACACAGAAGACAAGTCTGCGTGCGTCTTCATAGCGCTGCTCATGCATTACTCCATGCTGTCTACATTCACCTGGTTCTTCATTCAAGCTCTTCATATGTACTTATGGCTCATCAGACAGAACGTCACCATCACAAACTACATGAGGAAGATCACCGTGTTCGGCTGGTGTGAGTAACATGAACAAAACACCTGTTTACTTGCGAAAAGAGGAAAGTTTAAAATGAATTAATGTTTAATGTTTTTTTTCCTTTTCTTGAGCTGTTCCTGTAAAACTATCTGAAAACTCAACAATACTGCCCTCTCCAAATATTCAGTTTTAAGTAGAATTAAACATTTCCTCCTAGATAGTCGGTGTAACTCTGCCCCCTAGAGTTACATGAACAATACACCTGTTAAAGTTTTCACTTAAGGCAGGCCTTGCAACCTCCTTAATCAAACATCTAAATCATGTGGTGTTGTTATGATCACTTCCATAATGCTCCCTATCACATCAGACACCACATAATCCCAAATCGTAAATATCGAATATGTTTGATGTATATAACTCTTGATCAGACTGCCTCTGACATGATGCTCATGGCAGCCAATGAGAGAAACTTCATCAACCAGATGCTGCATGCTTCTATAATCTTTATTTCTCCTTTTTACCCCCATAACACAAAACTCATGCCAGTAGAAGCAGCTGACTGTCATTTGAATGTCCTCCTTTCATTTTTCTTCTCAAATCTTCTCAAGTTTTATTTTATTTTTCATTAATCTGTTTTTAGCTACAGATCCCTGATCTCTGTGTTTTCAGTGCTTCCGGCTCCGACAGTCGTAGCTGTTGTTTCATTAGGAGGATATGAAGTATTGATTATAAACACAACATCTGGAAAAACAGCACGGATGTAAGTTGTTTTGTCACAAATTCAAGAATTAAGGTATCAGGTTCTGTCACTTCAGTCTATTCTACTCGTGGTTTTGTGACAGAGCCCTGACACTACTGTTTTGTCTTGTCTTCGTATGAACTCTAGTCCACATGACCTGTCTTACGTGCAGGGCATGGTGTCCAGACGCTGACACCTCTGGTTCACTTTACATTTTAGAGTCGGAATTCGGACATTAATGCTCCATGTGTCTGTCATCTATGTTTTCTCATTTTTGTGGTCTCTGTCTTGTTCTGTTCGGATTTCGAGTTTGCTTGGACTACGAGCTCTCCAGTCCGTGTGCGTTATGGAGTTCTGTGTATCATGTGGTTCATGTTTACATCAGCCATGTGCTTGTGTGTCATGTTTTGTGTTGTCTTGTGTCTTGTGTTCCTCCTGGCTGTGAGCTTTCATGTTGTTATGTTCGGTTATCTCCTGTCTATTGTCTTGACCCTGCCCCTCATTATTGGTTAATTTGCCCCACCTGTCCTCCATCATTATCTGCTTAATTTGTTTCCTATTCATTCTCTCTGTGTTTGCTATCCTGTACTTTTATCAAATGTATCTCTCTGTTCAATTCAAGTGGTTTACCCCTTGCCATAGTTTTGTTTGAGGTTTTTGTTTTATTTGAGTAAACTAAAAGCCCTTCCCCTGCATCTTTGAGTCCTCGCTCTTCATCTCATCACCAAACCCTGATATAACGAAACGTGTAACATCTCAATGCTGTCTTTTTTAATTATAGGTGCTGGATTACCAATCCTTTAATTCTCTACATAATGAACATTGGCTACTACGCTTTAGTCTTCATCTTCACGTCAGGAATCTTCATCATGATCACCACAAGGATTGTTCAAGCCCGACACAAAAAAGCACCTGACGGCAAGAGAAAGACGTTCAGAAAGCAGGTCATGATGGTGTTGAGTTTGTTCCTGCTCTTCGGTCTGACGTGGGCTGTGTCGTTCTTCAGTTATGGACCGATGCTCATTCCCTCATATTACATCTTCACTGTGTTGAACTCCTTTCAGGGTGAGAAATCACATGGTTTCTACATGTGTGACTGTGTGTGATGCAAACATTTTGTTATGTTTTTTTTTGGCTTCATTTTGAAAATGACTTTAATATCTGACATTTTTTTAATTAGTTGAAATATGTTCTACTGATTTTTTTTCCCCCAGGGTTTTTCCTCTTCCTGTATTACTACAACATTCATAATGATGTTTCGGGAAATTTCTTAGACGATCCAGAAAGTTCCAGTTCCACCACAACCACCGGTCAATCCAGAATTAATGATGTGGAAAATATTGATAATTAGTAATGTTAAGGTTTCTTTGCCTCTTATTTGTATTATATATTGTACAGTATGTAAACTTATTTGCACAGCTGTTGATTTAAGGGAAACTGTATTTTCACCCAAATCTTTTTTTATAGACATTTCATCCTTTAAAACCTAAATTAAAATCAAACAAACATAAGGTCCGGCACTTACAAGCAAAGAAAAAAAAAGAGACAGCTGCATTATGATATACTATACCTTAAAAGTTGACTTGTAAGTAACATATGTTAAAAATTCTAATGGAATAATTTTACTAATAATGTTCTGACATCCTTTCACTGAAACTGTTACGTGTCTATCGTGTATCTGTGTACATCCTGGTTCCTCCTGTGCGTTCCCAGTGTTTCTTCACTGACCTGTCTCATCATCAATCACCTCATTAGTCTTCTCAGCTGCGTCTTGTTCCCTCATCAGCTCTTGTGTATTTCAATCCTGTCTTTCCATCAGATTTTCTGTCGATGCTAATGTTTGTAGTTGTGTTTCTGCCCAAGTTTATTCCTATTGGAATGTTTACATAGTTTTGCACAAGTCGTGCCATTTTTGTTTATCATTCTGAATGTTTGTTTAAGTTCTTTATTAAAGTAATACGAAGTTTATACTTCTGCCTCAGTGTCTTCATCATTCTCCGACACAACCCACACAGATCAACAGACCCGGCTAGTCACTGCAAAAAGACTACATAGAGCAATTCATTACTCTCACCCGAAAGGGCTTGGATTTGCGGATGTATGTGGCCATGTTCAGCAATCTTTCCACCGTTGTGTCCTTTGACGACGAGATTATTAAGTCACTGTTCTGGATCAGAGCGAACTACGAACAAGAAATAGACCTCCCAGACAACTCTGAACTAAAGTGGAGAGAGGCAATTGTGAGGTGTCTGGAGAGTGTTTACCCCTGATCCAAACAACGACCACGAGATGTAGGATCAGCACCGACTGTCTCTCCGATGCCCCCTGCCCAAATCATTAGTCCAGGGGTGGCCAATCATGCGCTCTCCTGTGCCCAAGTCCTCTCCTGTGAGCTCTCTGGTTCCCAAGCCCTCTCCTGTGAGCTCTCCTGTTCCCTAGCCCTCTCCTGTGCACTTTCCTGTGCCCAAGCCCTCTCCCGTGAGCTCTCCTGTGCCCAAGCCCTCTCCTGTGAGCTCTCTGGTTCTCAAGCCCTCTCCTGTGAGCTCTCCTGTGCCCAAGTCCTCTCATGTGAGCTCTCCTGTGCCCAAGCCCTCTCCTGTGAGCTCTCCTGTGCCCAAGCCCTCTCCTGTGAGCTATCCTGTACCCAAGCCCTCTCCTGTGAGCTCTACTGTGCCCAAGCCCTCTCCTGTGCGCTCTCCTGGGCCCAAGTCCTCTCCTGTGCGCTCTCCTGTGACCAAAACCTCTCCTGTGAGCTCTCCTGTGCCCAAGCCCTCTCCTGTGAGCTATCCTGTGCCCAAGCCCTCTCCTGTGAGCTCTACTGTGCCCAAGCCCTCTCCTGTGCGCTCTCCTGTGAGCTCTCCTGTGCCCAAGCCCTCTCCTGTGAGCTCTAATGTGCCCAAGCCCTCTCCGGTGAGCTCTCCTGTGCCCAAGCCCTCTCCTGTGAGCTCTACTGTGCCCAAGCCCTCTCCTGTGTACTCTCCTGTGTCCAAGCCCTCTTCTGTCTTTCCTCCAGTTCCCAAGCCCTCTCTAGTGCGGTTCCTAGTGCCCAAGCCCTGTCTAGAGCCCCCTCTAGGGCCTATGCCCTCACTTGAACTGCTGATTGTTCCCAAATCTGGGGGGGGGGGGGGGGGGGGATATAGAACCGGGAGCTGGGGGATATAGAATACCTGAGCTCCCAGTGCCACCCTGGACCTCTGAGCTCCCTTCAATGCCCTGGAGATCTCCCTGACTGATCCCTGTTCCCTGGTCTTAGAAATAAATTTAAAATCTATGTTCAACAATGATATCAAATGAGGGAAATGTTGGCCTCTCTAGGTGATTGAGGCAATCTATTTGTCAAAAATGAATGATCATACAACTGTAACAGGGCGGAGGTGTGATTGTTTCTTGTGTAGCACATTCGCTGTCCAGCTGGATGTACTGCAGTGATTTATGTTTCAACAAAACAATGAGAGAGACACGGTTGTGCACACAGTCTCTGATTCAGCACACTGTCTCCCTCTACTGTCCGCTAAGGGAGCAATAGTCAATCAATATAATCACAACCAAATAATCCAATATATGGAAAGAAAATGTAATACAATAAGATGTAAATACAATAGTCATTACCTTACTGTGACAATACACACAGGGTGTCACACTTGTCATCTGATTTTGTAATTTTTAAAATAATACACTTAAGTATTTTAATTTAATTTTCCCAAAATAAAAGTCAGAGTCAAATCTTGGGTGGGGATAGCTCAGGTAGCGACATTCTGCTTTTGAGTGGCATAGCATGTAAGAGGAACAGGCGTTATATTTTTGGGTCTACTCCCGCTCAGCAGCACCCTCAGAGTAACCTCAGAGTTATTTGGTGGTCTCCTGAAATCTCTGGACCACTGTATTGACAGCATCACAGAAGCGGGGCATCCATCAGAAAGCTCTCATCTTTCTCTTTAATGCCATTAAGATTGAGCAACAAGTGACTCTCCGTGGCCATCAGGACTGTCATACTGGCAAGCGCTTCAGAAGCCTGATGGACAAAACTGAGAGACTTCCCCGAGGCCATCAGACTCCTGAACGCTGTCACTAACATCACGTGACTTCACCTCACTCCAGGATAAACATACACACACTGACATTATACTGACACTGCACTGCACTTTCTGTTCTCGTTGTTACTGTGTAACAACCTGTTATAACCTGTTTGCACATAATTATTCTACATTTTTGTTAACCACATTTATAAGTCTACAGTTTTACTTATTGCACAGTTTATTTCACTTATTTTATTTCACCCTTTATTTTTTACTTGATTTGTTTATAATTCTACATATACATATATAGTACTTTTTATCCTATTTCTATTGTAATTTCCTCTTGTGTTTTTTGTAAAGTTTATGAATTTATAACTGTTAATTTGCACTGTCCATGGAGCAGACCTGTTTACATTTCACTGCCAGCTGTATATCCTGTACATATCTGTGTATGTGAAAAATAAAACTCTTGAATCTTGAATCCTACCAGGGCCGATGGGTCTGGCCATCTCCTTGGTGGTCTGGAAAGCAAAATCTGTTGCTGATGCAACTCTGCCACTGTGTCAGAGCCAATTCCCCCACCCTCAACTAGATCCCCTACTATACGCTTGATCAGATGCTGCATACGGTTTGGTCAGAAGAACGTCAGCTTTGGTGGGTAAAACACATGCATTATAATATGCATTATATGAGTAATGTCGGGGCTTTTTGGAATGATGCCACCTGAGGAGCGAGGTAGCTGGTTAGTGTCTCCTCAACCCTAGGCATTGTCACATAACCATACTCTTTGTGGTCAACTAACAAGGAATAGTAAGATGTTTGTGCACTATGAACTCAAAAGGAGGCCCTTTTCTTCCACAAGGTGTGGATATTGGGGAAAAAAGCAGTTCCCAACAGGGAGGCTGAGCTTGCAAGTGCAGGAAATCTAGTTTCCTTTTAGGACAAGTGTCCTGCTTCTCAGCTGGCCAGTTGATGTTTAATCTGACAACAGCGTGAGTCACAATCTCTACCAGCTCGTTGTAGGCTGGAGAATGAAGAGACGAATCTCCTCGAAGAAACGAGAATGAAGAGACGAACCGGCGCCTCACCTCGGAGAGAAGCATCCACAGTGCATGCTGCCGGACCCTGGGAAAAGGCACTGGATCGAGAAGGTGAGGGCAGAGATAAAGCCAAGCCCAAACAAACGACACAAACACCATGTGTACCATCAACAGTGATGTAGCGTGAGCAGGGATGAAGACACGCTCTAATATGCTGCTTGCTCACCATACATAAAAGCATGCTTTGCCTGCCATGCTTTTATAATTTCCTAGTTAATGACGTTACCCACCACTGATGTCTCTATACATTGGTCTTACTTCACGATGCAATGAAACAGAATGTTTCTACAGCACCAATCAACGCAGAGCAAGTTCCCTTGAAAGGGAACAGGACAGGTTTAACTGGCCAGTATGGAAATGAGTCTGAAATTCAAATAAAAAAAATTTCTATGTGTAATTTCATATATGATTGTATCCTTTTCCTGTGTTATATTCTCTTGGGAATAAATGCGAAGTTCAGTCGAAGTTTAAACGGTCCATTATCATGGCGTACTGTGTGCCATTATGATGAGATAGTTTGGTCTGTGCACATCTCGTAAATCAAATATATACAGGCTGTTATCAAAGCAGTTTTCCCAAAACTCCTCTCGTTTGCCAATTGTCGCACAAACAAGTTCTGAGGTGCTCAAACAAACACCTTTTAACAATAACATTTAACTTTTAAATATATTTTAAAAATGTTTTGAAAGCATTACAATGTCACGAAGTACCAGTAACTTTGAATATTAATATATTATCAATGGTCAGACAGGTACAGTCCAACTTACAGATGCTCTAAATAAAAGACAAGAATGGATTTATTAATCTCTCAAAAGAACTGTAAGTTAATTGTTACTAGTGACTTTTAAAATGATGGAATACAGAGTGGTTATTCAATTTTGCAGAATCGTCTTGGACAATCTGGAGTCTAAGATGGAAGAGATGGAAACATTTATCATGTAATCACTGTCTTTTCTCTTCTAATTATAGGTGCTGGATTAAAAATAATTGAATTCACTACATAGTGAACATTGACTACTGCACTTGTTATTATTATCCATGTTTTAACATGTGCATGTCAGATTAAATGTATATATTACACGGAACCTCTTGTAGGAAACAAATTTACATGTTCAGCAGGAAACTAATAAGCATAATGTCCACAAGCCTCTGGATTCAGATATTTCCTTGATCACCCACACAGATGTGGAACTTATTTGGTTATTGAAAAGTCAAGAAACAGAAAACACTGAAATTTGCAGCAAAAGCACAAATAAACATGGTTTGCATATGTCAGCAAATGAACTGTATGTCATGTTTCAGTGTCTCTGATCTGCAGATCATAATCATACGGATTCATATGTGAACGGATGAAACTCTCTCTCTCCTCTTGGACTGTGAACTTTTCATCTCAAGAATGTAATTCTTTAAGATTTAAGATTTATTACTAATATCTGTAGAAAGGAAATCAAACTCTTGTGTTTCTATCAGGCTGTGTTTGGGAATTATGTCTCGACAAAAGCAGAATTTGCTGTGGCTGATGATCTTCTGTTGTGCTTCAATCCAGATGAGTAAGTTGCTTTAAACAATTAAAATGTTAACATCATTACATAGTGACTTTATATGTTGTATTTTTGCAGCCAACTCAAACAACCTGAAACTCCAAGTCGATTTAGCATCAATAAATTCAGGTAGGTAGTGTGAATATATTACATATTTGTTGTCTAAAAGCACTAGTGATGACTGGTAAACTCATTGAGGTCATTGCTATTTTTCTTTTAGCTCCAAATCTGACATGTCAATCAGACAGACATGGAAATGACATAAATGTCACACTAAACATCTCTACTCAAGGTACAACGTGTAGTTTTTAATTCATAAATATTCTTGAGTTCAAGTTTATTCAAGGTTCTTTATAAAGTATGTTTTCAGCAAATGTAAGCTGTTCTCTCTGGTTTCAGGACAGTGCAAATCATACAGTTTCAGCATAGTAAAACATGGATGGAAATGTGAAATCAGAATGAATGAGACGTTTGAAGGCATAAAGCTGTGGTTTTTGCCAGATGAATATTGTTCTCCATCAATCTCGACTTCAACAGGTGTGTGTCGTCCTGCAGTAGAAACAGTGTTAGTGTTGAAGGTTGTGAGTGTTTTGGTTTTGTTCTTTTTCACATAAGATCAAGTGCTATCTGTGATTGATCACTGCTGTCAATGCAAACATAACTAGATCTGAACCCACTGAAGACTGACATAATCAACAAAAACAAGCTGCTTGGATTGAGTCTGAAAGCACTGAAATGTGTTTCTGAGAAAGAGACAATCATGGTTCAAACACAGACTGTTTTAAGATATTTATATTAAGCGAGTCTTGTAATAATTCCATCTCCTCTCTTTTCCAGTAATTTTGAACGATGTGCACTGCCGGACATGGACAAACGCAGCAACATGTCCAGGTAAGATTTCATCCACTTTCAAATTCAGTACACGTCTTTTCTTTCTGTGCTGATACTACAGCTAACATCTTTTGTTAAAGTCCATTATTTAATTTATCAATATCCTCTGGTATATTATCCTGCAGTTAATATGACGTGAAGGAAGGAATGTTGTACAGATCAATGTGGAGCTTAATTACCGAACACTTCAATATAAGATTATATTGTTAGACCAGCGTTTCTCTGTGGGATGGTCAGAGAGTTTAGATTAAGGCAAGCTTTCACCAAAGATTCAAAACGAGCTGAAACTTGAAACAACTATGGCGATTAGATTAAATAGGTTCATACCGCTTGTTGCTCTTTGTCTTTAAGCCAAACTAACCACCTTATTTTTAATGTGAGGCATTTCCGGAATCAGCGTTAAACAGGATGATAAACAGGATTTGCTTGTGCTCTTATTCCAGTCTTTTAAAATAATCTGAATGAATGTGGTGCCTGCCTTGAGGAAATTATATGATGTTAAACATATTTAATTAGTCTTTAACAGTAATGCATTGACAGCGTGTCACACTTGGTCCTGTCTTTCTGTGTCTTTGTCACTTCCCTGTCACTGAGGTCATGGGGTCACTTCCTGTTGTCACTCCCTGTCTATCGTGATATCACTTCCTGTTCACTTCCGGGGCTTTCTAGAACCTTCCACACCTTTCTAGTTTCAATTACCTCGTCAGTGTCTCCAGGTGTTTCCCATGTCTGTCTCTATTTATACCCTCTTGTGTGTCCTGGTCTTTGTCAGTTGTTGATCCTGTTATGTAGTGTTTCTGTCATGCTCATGTTTACTAGTGTGTGGATGCAATCTTCCTGGTTTCTCCTAGTATTCCAAGTCTCCTGGTTTTTGCACGACAAGTGCCGTTTTCTGTTTGTTATTTAAAGTGTTTTGTTTTCCGAGTTTAAATAAAGTTCATTTATGTTGTGTAGTTTGCTGTTGCCCCGTGTGGATGCCTCCGTATGTTTCACGCACTCCCATGTGCTGTTTTGTTTCCCTTTTATTATTAAAGTGTTTTGTTTCCTGACTCCGTGCTCCGCGCCCCTCTCTCTCTCCGCATCGCATGCCAGCGCTTCACACACACATTGGTAACACAGCGCTTCTACTATTAATACTATTTAATTATTGGGAATGAAATCTTGAGTTCATTATTAAATATCCTTAAAATATATTTAATATATTAATTATATATTAAGTATATATTGCCAATGAAATTATAAGTATACTATTAAATATACTTAAAATCCCCCTATAGTCAATGATTTTATCAATTTAATTGTTTATAAAATTATGTTATGAACACATTTTTTATATTAATTCAAAAACTTTATTTGAACACCAAAATAACATATTTAACGTAATGAATTTCCTGTGGAAAAAAGAAATGCCTCAATTTCTTTAATCCACTCACTCAACTGGTATCGCTCTTTACATGTCAGATACATAACGTAATAAATATGATTAGCCTTGACTACATTATAAAACAGCTAATAATGTGTTGTTAATGTCACTTAAACCATGTTCCCATTCGCCATCTCAGAGTCAGAACACTTTCTTGAAAGTGTTCGGTGAAAAGCATATTACATCATAATATACATCAAATACATATTTATACTACACTTTTATCTCTTTTAACTCTAATTTGTGTTTTATTCCTTTTATTACCATTTGATTTAGAAGTTTTGAATTTGAATTATGTGTTGTCGAATTTGATTACAAAATCAAGATAATTATCATGCAACATGTAAAATGTAGCGTCAGAACGACTAATGAATTTACATCTTACCTGAAAGCCATTTACTAAAGGAGCGAATGCACATTGTTGTGCAAAATTTGCATCATGCACCCTGGTCGGGAAGATGGGAATATGAGGAGAATGCGTGCAATTGCACATTTTGTTTTGTTTTGGAGCCTAACTGGGCCGGAACATCTACAATAGTAGTTACAATAGTTACAATAGTAAGTCACGTTTCAATGTTTCAATGTTTGAAATTATGCCAGTCCTACCAAAGCACCACATAGCTGCCCCTTTAATCTCCTTTCCTGGGAAATCTCCTTTCCCCAAGCCGCTGGAGACATCCAATATAGGAACAAAAAACTGGAAATCTATGATTTTTTTTATCAAGTTTGTGGATCTTTAGAGGAGACAGTGGATTACCATTAATTTGCTCCCCAGATTGCTCACTCACTCGTATCCAAGGTCAATACTATCAACCCTTACATTGTTTTATAGATCTTAATCCATTGTTATCAGCTAAAATGCATGTGCAGGTTAGTTTTCCAATTTCTAGTATTATAAATTAATTGGTCCACATGACAGCTTTCACACATTAGCAGTTTTTCATGTAAACCATGGCCCATTTCAAACTGTCAGTGAGAAAAAATGTAGGATTTTGATTTTATTGCTGGATTTTGACAATAATGTCAATATAATAATAATGCTGAAATGATTATATATTTATAGGTTTGTAAATATAAAACACAACATACTGGATCACTTTAATCTTTGAGATTCAATGCACAAATACTAAAATCTCTTATTTCTTTGTGTTAAAGGGAATGCCGGAAAGAAATATATTCTTCATTTTAATGGGAATGAATGGATGTGTGTCATCTGTGTTGATGAAAGTTCAACTACGGTCACACCACCAATGATCATTTCCAATCTGACTGCAGACGATCTAAAAGACAAGGATGGATTGATTAATCCCTCAAAAGCATCGTAAGTGAGCGATTTTCAAAAACGAAAACTTGTATTACAGAATAAAGAGTGATTATTACATTTTGCAGAGTCGTCTTGGACAATCTGGAGAATAAGATGGAAGAGATGGACAAAAATAAAATAAGCAATGCAGAGATTGTCATTGGGGATGTTATTGGTCTTGTTCACGTACAAGATGAGAATACAGAATCCAGAGAATCTTGTTACTCTTCAGATCCGAGCAGAATAAAAGTAAGACTTGAGAAACAATAAAACATGATATGATTCCTCATTTCTCAAGCTTATTTTGTTTTCACAGGTTGTTGACTGTAAAAGTGACCTGAATGCAGACATTCCCTGGTCTGTGAAGATTCCCAGTGAAGCCTTTAATAAATCACGACTGGAAAACGATGGATGTGCGTTACTCGGAGTCCTGCGGTTCAGAAACATGGGAAAGGTACTCACAGTTCAAATAACATTTTAAGTAATGTTAGTGGGAGTAACAAAGGCAGAGGCAGAGGCAGAGGCAGAGGCTCTCACAGGCAGAGATCCAATCGCATGTCTTTATTGAGAGTGGTCGTACAGGCAGATGGTCAGGACAGGCAGAGAGAATACATAAACGGTAATCCAGGCGGGGAAGTCAAGACAGGCAGATAATTGTCACGGAACATAAACGGGAAGACTCATGTGCAGGCATAAGGATATTTTAATTATCAGAACTAAACATAAACACACAAAAGAAACACCCACGAGGGGGAAAATAGTAACTTAAACATAATAACAAAACACTCAAGGAACATGAACAAACCGGAATTTCGGGAACACTACACACAGGAGACACAGGCATGGAAGACAACGACGCGACGCTGGACAGCAAACACTGAGGGCTATTAATAAGACACATGAGGGAAGGTAGTGATGAGAGACAGCTGGGAATAATTGTGGGAAACAAGGAGGCGGGGCAGACACTAACGAGACAAACACACAGGAGAGAGAGCAGTGCCACGGTTCTGTCCACTAGAACACTAATAACGCTGGAAACAGAGACAGAACCGTGACAGATAATATTCAAGAGCGAAAATCCAGGCACAGGTCAGGGCAGGCAGATCAGAATCAAAAATGGGCAACAGCAAAATCAGCAACAGGAAACCAGACAGGGATATAAACGCTCAGAAGGATCATAGCAAATCAAGACTTCGCACCAACAGTGCATCTAGCAAAGAAAATCAGTCCACTGAACGGCATCATGGGAAATGTAGTGTGTGTTTATATGTAGTATGTGTTTATATGTTTTTATATATGTGAAAGCTCCCTCCGGTGGCCAGAGGGGGGGGGGAGGGGGGGGGGGGGGGGGAGCGGTGAGCTCGTAGGACATTTCCACCAATACATTCCACAAATCTCTTAATTTCAGAAGAGCTGGATATTAGTACACTGTCATAGCCACTAGAGTTATGATGCTTCTATGGTGTTTTCTTCCTCTGTGCGAATGAATTGATGTTTGAAAAGTTTTGTGTTCAAGTTAACATGATAGCATAAGAGACCGTTTTTTGGGTGCTTCTTGATCTATTTTATTCACACGTTTATATTTGATTTGCTCTATTTCTTAGGATGAAACTGAAATTTACACTGTTTTGAACAACGAGGTTTATGGAATAACGATGAGGGCCAATATCTCCAACCTTACCAACAATATAGAAATGTTCTTTACGCACAAAGATCCGGTAATGAAAGTTGTTAAACCTTTTATCATAATTACAAGACATTGTGAAAGTAAAATCAAAATCAAACATGTTTTACAGGTTGTGAATGCATCCTGCACTTCTTGGGATGGGAAAGGTAAATCCACTTATGGCTGTATTGATCAGTTCCCATCAAGTTATTTTACATAATTAATTTCATCTGTCGCTGTTTTTCAGGAGATCTTGAATGGACAAATGTTGGCTGTGAGACAGTAATAATCGACAACAGCACCATAAAGTGTTCATGTTCACATCTGACATTCTTTGCAGTACTGATGGTGAGAAGCTTCTCAGTTTCATTTAAAGACCCGATGAAATTAATATCAGAGTCTGTTAGTTCACATCTATTATCTGATCTCTCAGTCTCCTCCAGATGTAAATATAACAGCATCAGATTTGAAGTCACTGACCTTCATCAGTTCTATTGGCTGCGGCATCTCCATGTTTTTTCTGTCTGTCGCTCTGTTCATGCATTTCCTCTTACGGTAGAGTATCTTAAAAACAGTAAGATTTTGACCAGTTGCTTTTGTTCCTCTTTTGGATAAAAGCATCTTCTATATGCATAAATGCATGTTACAAATACAGGTTGTTTTTCTATTTGAGCAGGAAAGCCAAATCAAATCAGGCCACGAAGATCTTGATGAACATGTTTGTGGCTTTGTTTCTCCTGAATTTATCCTTCTTGTCAAACGAGAGCGTCGCCAACACAGAAGACAAGTCTGCGTGCGTCTTCATAGCGCTGCTCATGCATTACTCCATGCTGTCTACATTCACCTGGTTCTTCATTCAAGCTCTTCATATGTACTTATGGCTCATCAGACAGAACGTCACCATCACAAACTACATGAGGAAGATCACCGTGTTCGGCTGGAGTGAGTTACACAGAGAAACCACCAGTTGTACTGTTCGCTTAAGACAGGCCACACAGTTGACATGTACATTTATGCATTTGGCAGACTTTTATCCAAAGCGACTTACATTACATTCAAGGAATACATTGAATCAGTTCTTGCTTTCCCTGGGATCAAACCCATGACCTTGGCGTTGTAAACACCAATGCACTACTGATTGAGCAACAGGAAAGCCACTTGAAGAGTTTAAGACAGATTTTAGGATCAGTGCGCAATCTTAATCTTAATATTTTTTCATACAATAACCCTGATCTCTGTGTGTTTTCAGTGTTTTCGGCTCCAATAGTCGTAGCTGTTGTTTCATTAGGAGGATATAAACCAGTGATTATAAACACAACTTCTGGAAAAACATCAAGAATGTAAGTTGTTCTGATGTCACAAATGCATGAATTTAAGAAACTTTTTGTCAACACTGTCTTTTCTCTTCTAACTTTAGGTGCTGGATTACAGATCCTTTCATTCTCTTCATAGTGAACATTGGCTACTATGCTTCAGTCTTCATCTTCACGTCAGGAATCTTCATCACGATCGTCACTAGGATTGTTGAAGCTCGACACATAAGAGCGTCTGACGGCAAGAGAAAGACGTTCAGAAAGCAGGTCATGATGGTGTTGAGTTTGTTCCTGCTCTTTGGTCTGACGTGGGCTGTGTCGTTCTTCAGTTATGGACCGATGCTCATTCCCTCATATTACATCTTCACTGTGTTGAACTCCTTCCAGGGTGAGAAACAACCACACTGTTCCTACATGGATGATTGTATGTAATTTGGTTGCTTTTTTTTGGTTATATTTAAAGAAAATTACAAATAACTTTACTATCTGATATCTGAAATATTTAAAATTAGTTGAAATATGTTCTACTGATTTTTTCCCCAGGCTTTTTCCTCTTCCTGTATTACTACCACAGCCACAATAATACTGTGGGAAATTTCTCAGATGATCCAGAAAGATCCAGCTCCACCACAACCATCGTTCAATCCAGAATTAATGCAGTGGAAAATTTTCATAATTTTTAGAATTAAGACAGAATGATTTCGCTATCTTTCTTAGATGGATTTGTTCAGTCACTGTTTTTACATATGTAACCCTAGTTCCCTGAAGAAGGAACGAGACATTGAAATGCTAGAGGAACGGTTTAGCATTTTGTCCCGTGAAGCACTATTGAATCGATTGTGATTGCAGTGTGAATCCAGTTTGAATCCCTTTCAAGGGAACTCATGCTGCATTGAAACGCCATGGGAATGAGTACTGTTAATGAGTATTCCCATGGCGCCACAGTGACGAGGGCCTGCCGAGTGAAACGTATCTCACTGCGTAAGCACCCGTGTTCCTGGAGAGGAGTTGAGGTCTAATTGGTAGAACCTCAAGAATGTATCAGGGAAGGACCAGCCTGCCGCATCATAAACATCTGCAAGAGATACTCCTCAAATAAGGACCTTGGACCACCTAGTTTAGTGGGCAAGAACCACCATAGGATACAGTTGTCCAGCAGACTCATAAACCAGGGAGATAGCCTCAACTATCCACCAACTATCCATAGTTGGTTTTGAAGCTGGGGCCCCCTTTTTCAGTATTTTGCCACAGGGCAGTTCTATGGACAGTGCTCACACTGGACAGACCTTATTTCTCAGCGACTGGTCAAGGTCAATAAAGGGTGGAGGATAGAAGGCCTGCAGTATGATAGAGAGTGCGTGTTAGTCAGAACTTTAAGCACATAGCCAGGACTGGGGTGAAGGAAGGCCTTTGCCATACCATATGTAAATTCTAGGCAATAAGGGGCTACAGAGCTTGAAGATGTCCTATCCTGTGATTGAGAGGATAAAGAGAGTTTTTAAAGTTAGAAACTTGACGCCTCTACATTTACATTTACATCTATTCATTTAGCTGACACTTTTCTCCAAATCAAGTTCAGAAAGTGATTTGTCCTGAAGATACAAAATAACATAAGAGTGCTTACAATGCAAAATTTCGAGCATCACATACAGAAGTAGTATAAGCATGGAGAATAGAGAGAGTAAGAGAATTTTTCTTTTTTTGTGTGAGTATGTGTGTGTCATATTAGGTGCTCATGGAAGAGATGTGTTTTTAGTAGTCTTTTAAACCTTCACAGGGAATCTGCATTCCGGATGAGAGAAGGAAGATTGTTCCACCAGCAGGGGGTGCTGAATGAAAATGTTCTTGAGAGCGATTTTTTTGCCTCTCTGTGATGGAACCACGAGTCGTCGCTCCTTGATCGATCAAAGGTTTCTGGTAGTGTGTAGATTTGTAGCAGTGAATGGAAGTATGAAGGTGCTGAGCTTGTGTAAGTTCTGTGTGCAAGAGTCAAAGTCTAGAAAGTCTAGAAGCTCTGTCAATGCCAGGTTGAGCTGCAGATGATGCTCTTTCATCCAAGCCTTGTGATTCTCGCAGCCACCGTGGGATCATCTAGTTGAAATGGTACGTAGAGCTGTGTGTCATCGGCATAGCAGTGATAGAAGAAGCCATGGGACCCAGTGATGTGATGTGGTGAGAAGAGAAGTGGTCTAAGAACTGAGCCCTGTGGAACACCGGTGATCAGTTGACATTCTTTGGAGACCTCCCCACACCACGCCACCCTGAAGAACCTATCGGTGAGACGATTCAAACCACTGAGAGGAGTTTCAGTGATGCCTAGTGACGAGATGATTAACATTGATGTTAATCAGGACCTGATCCCTGAGGACCACCAGGGGGGAGTGGAGAGTACGCAGCGAAAGCTGCTCACAATGGGGACAGTCAGTGCTACCTGTGCATGCTCTGTTCCCAAGAAAACAACACAAAGAACTTTATGTGACAAGGGCAGGGAATGACACACATCTTAAAAGTTTATATAAATATAAAATATTTTAATGTGGGAAGCCTTTTTTCTTTTAAACTAGAACTAGGGATTTTTGTATCTAGGGATCCAGCACGCACTCTCACGTTCAACTTTCAGTACTTACTGAAGACACTAAAGATTCCACTTCCAGTTTCTGGTGCATCTCTATCCTCCTGGTTCATGATGTCATCTGTCTGTGTACATTCTCCACTTGATCGATCAATTCAATAGTGCTTCATGAGACAATATGCTAAAGCATTCCCTTGAAAGGAAATTGTATTTTCACCAAAATCAGAACAATACCAAGACAAATGTCACTTCTGAATGAGCGAGAACTGTTTAAAATGATTTATATACATAAAATTATGAGCCTAAAAAGAGCTAACTTTACTGAAATCACTCGAAATAAATGACAGATATCTGTGATGATCATTACTGAAACTGTCTGTTATTGTGTTGAACTGAATTGTGCTGAATATTACTGATGTTAGAGTTATTAAGTGTTTAATAATCCATGTTTTACATGTGCATGTCAGATTAAATGTATATATTATATATATATTACACTGAACCTCTTTTAGAAAACATATTTACATGTTCAGCATGAATCTAAAGTCAATCGCCTGAGGATTCAGATATTTCCTTGATCATTCGATAAGAAAGCTTACAATTCCCACACACTGATGTGGAAAATATTTGGTTATTGAAAACACGAGACACACAAACACTGTCAAAATCCTATAATAACTCCTGCATTATTTAATGTGGTGTAATGTGTTTTATGTCTGAGAGTCTCTCATGTGATTGTGATGAAACTCATAAAATTCCTCAATCATGATGAACTTTCAGTGACATTTATGCAAATTAGTCAAATGTGTAAATATGTGAATATCCTTCATTAAGAGACAAAATATCAAACCAAGAGCCATTTATTGAAACAACATATCACATTTTGTATTTACTATTTAAGCTTGACATTTCCAGAAACTGACTGACAAATATGCCTTGATAAACTTGGCCTGAATATAAATGAATATTGAAATTCACAGTAAAAGCACAAATAATCATAATGTCCACACGCCTGTGGATTCAGATATTTCTTTGATCACGCACAGTGATGTGGAACATATTTGGTTAATGAATATTAAAGAAACAGAAAACACTGAAATTCGCAGTAAAAGCAAAAATAAACATGATTTGCATGTTTGCAAATGAACTGTATGTCATTGTTCGTGCATCTGCAGATCATAATCATACGGATTCATATGTGAACGGATGAAACTCTCTCTCTCCTCTTGGACTGTGAACTTTTCATCTCAAGAATGTAATTCTTTAAGATTTAAGATTTATTACTAATATCTGTAGAAAGGAAATCAAACTCTTGTGTTTCTATCAGGCTGTGTTTGGGAATTATGTCTCGACAAAAGCAGAATTTGCTGTGGCTGATGATCTTCTGTTGTGCTTCAAGATTCAGTTGTGCTTCATCCCAGATAAGTAAGTTGCTTTAATCAAAGTAACTAAAACTGTTTAAAACAACATTTTAACTGTAAATATGTGAATGTAAATTCTGGCAGCTAAAATATGCCAGATCATCATGTTTTATATCATCATGTCATATGTCATTGCATAAGCTTTTTAATGTTGTCATTGTTTGTGCAGACCTCTCAAAGATGATACTAGTTGGTGACAGTTTGACAGACAGATGTTTCTGGGAATCACAAGATAACAAAGGTAGATGTGAAATACACACTGTTAATGTGACTGTAGGAATACTGTACTGTATTATCTCAGTGTTCATGTGACGAATGACAGGTTCAATCTCATTGTGTTGATTTCTTTTTATTCCAGAAATTAAACTTATATGTCCAAAAAATTGTGATAAAGGAAAAAATGATGAAAAATGCACAATGAATGTCCAAATAAACTCATCTTCTGTAGGTAAGAACGTGCATATGTTTGATCTATCAAATGTTCTTGAGTTCAAAACTTTTTTTAGAAAGATTTATTTTTCAATAATTATCAAATGTTCTCTTATTTCCAGGACAGTGCAAAACATTCACTAAAAAAACACAAAGCTTCACCATAACCAATAATGGAGGGAAATATGAAGTAAGAATGAATGAGAAGTGTAAAAACACACAGCTGTGGTTTTTGCCAAATGAATTGAAATGTCTGCCACAACTCACAAAAACAGGTGAGTCTTGACCTGATTTAATTGCATTTTAACACTCACACAAACATAAATGCAAAGGTATTTTTTAGTGTTTATGATTGATCATTGATATCAGTGATGATGATGGTGCTAATTGCATGGTGTGTTAATCGTTTTTTAAGCACTGGAATGTGTTTGAGTTTGGAATAGCAGATTATGGGAAAACCACAGACTAATTTAGGCTAGTTATAATTAGTGAGAATTGTAATAATTAACTTTCCTTCTGTATTATTAGATCACCCTGTGACTTGCAAATGCAACAAACTCGTCTGCACCCCCGTTTGCACAAAAGAAGAATTGCAGCTAGGTAATATTTTGTCCACTTTTAAAGTGTTTTTTAATGTCAGTTTAGTTTGGTCTTCAGTTTGGGCAATGCAGAAGTTATTTAACAAGACGTGTTACTGGCCAATGTGCTGTGCTGATATATCATAAATCTAGTGCTTTTATGTGAATTATTTCATTTTTCATTTATATTTATAGAATTTTCCTGTTATAGAAATAGCAATTTCCAGTGCCTTAGATATTTTATTCCAGACACTTTCTGTTTGTGAAACTCAACAATCTTTTGCTGCTCATCAGAACTATATTCTGTGATTTTTTCCCATTGTAGTGATTATTGAGAGAATTTGGCCCTTGTTTTTCCTAATATTTCTACTCCAGTGAAACTAGAAGTTAAAGCTGGATGATTTCATATTCATAATGACTCTCGTGTGCTAAAATAATAAACATGTTGATCAAATAGATGTCGAGTTGCTCAAACACACAGATCAATATTTTAAAAATATTTTGAAATCATCAGTGTTTCACTTGTTCAGGAACTCTGCTGTCTGTGATCAGATATGTAAATGATCTTCGGCTACACTACACCATCTCTCTATTGTATTTTTCTCCTCTGTTGTTCTTTTATTACTCTCCTGATTGCCTCTGATTACTATTTAATGCAGAAGTATTATTGCTTTGAACTCATACAGCTACAGTATGATTTGATAATGTTGTATTGTATGTTGTCATTCTCTCTTGAGGTTGTCCGGAAATTCCCTCTGTTGACCTTCAGACGATATGCAATAATGCTAAATTTGACAACGATACATGCAAAGGTAAGTCTGTCTTAAGATTTAGTCATCTGGAGTGCCACAGGGTTCCATTCTCTACATGCTGCCACTTGGTCAACTCATCTCCAGACACAACGTTCACTTTCATTTCTATGCTGATGACCTCCAGATCTAACCAAAAACAGTGTCACGACCAGCTCGTTCTCAGTCAGTGACATAATACACGACCACCAAAGTTCACTGAATTCAAACGTTCTTTATTCCAGAGTCAAAGTAAATGAAACCCAAAAATCATATTCAAAGATTAAGCAAAAATAAATAATAAAGATAACATAAGATAGAAAATGGAGAATCAAGCCATCAACAGAAAGTGTTCAAACGTGACTCTTCCTGGGTCGCTGTATTCCCAGGAACGGGAGCAAAAGGCAGTCAGAGCGTCTGTCTCCGTCTCCTTCTCCTCACTGTGGAGAGGACAAGCATCTGTCTTTATCCTAGCTGCAATCAGAAGGAGATGAGCCAGCAGGGGGGTGGGGGGGGGGGGGGGGGTGGTGGAAGCACAGGGTCGTAACACCTCCCTCCTCAAAAAAAAGATTCGCCACGAATCTATAACAAAAGAGGAACAGTCAAGCAATACTCTTAGATAAAAGAAATTTAACGGTCCAGCAACGTCTTCTACTCCTCACTCCAACATCTCTGGGCCCTAGAGATGCAAAGAGTTAAAAGAACAGGCAACGTAGAAAACACTAGTTAAATTCTAGAAAGGGCATCCGCTATAACGTTATCTTTTCCTCGAATGTGTTTAATCTCTAAGTGAAAGGGTTGTAAGATGAGACTCCATCTCATCAATCGTTGGTTTTGATTCCTCATCCGATTTAAAAACACTAAAGGATTATGGTCCGTAAAAACAGTAATTGGTTCAGCAATTGATCCTACATATACCTAAAAAATGTTGTATAGCCAGCACTAGAGCAAGGGCTTCTTTCTCAATGGTGGAATAGACCTGTTGATGTCGGTTAAATTCCTTTGAGAAATAACTTACAGGATGATGAATCCCACTCGGATCCTCCTGCAAGAGTACAGCACCTGCTCCACAAGCACTAGCATCAATCGCTAAACTAAAAGACTTTTCAAAATTCGGGGCCATCAACACAGGAGCACAGGCCAATAGAGCTTTACAATTTTCAAACGCCTGCTGACACGTTTCAGACCACTGAAATTGAATTTTTGGACTCAGTAAATCGGTAAGAGGAGAGACTACACTAGCAAAGTTATTGCAGAAACTCCGGTAATAACCCACCATCCCAAGAAACCGCCGCAACTCACGACGAGTGGAGGGAACTGGGAAATTACAGATAGTTTCTACCTTAGCCTCTATAGGTTTTACACAACCATTTCCTACGATTTTACCCAAATAGGTAACAGTCGCCTTCGCAAATTCAGATTTTGCGAGGTTAACAGTAAGATTAGCCTTAGCTAAACGGGAAAAAAACTCTTTTATCTGGTTCAGACCAGGACGAGCTATACAAGACCACATCATCTAGGTAAGCTTCACATCTGGACATTCCATGCAATACATGATTTATCAACCGTTGGAAAGTCGCAGGTGCATTTCGGACTCCGAAAGGCATTACGGTGTATTGCAAGAACGCGTCAGGGGTAACAAAAGCGGATAACTCTTTAGCACGACTTGTTAAAGGAACTTGCCAGTACCCCTTTAAAAGGTCAAATTTACTGACATATCGAGCCGAGCCCACATGATCGACGCAGTCATCAATTTGGGGTAACGGGAAACATCCGGTTTAGTCACAGAATTAAGTTTCCGGTAATCCGTACAAAACCGATATGAACCATCGGGTTTGTTCACTAGAACACAAGGAGAACTCCACGAACTGAAACTAGGTTCGGCTAGATTATAAGTAAGCAAATAGTCTACCTCCTGTTGTAGTAACTCTCTTTTAAAAGGATTCACTCGATAAGCATTCTGTTTAAAAGAACGTGACATTCCTACGTCAATGTCATGTTTGATGACAGAAGTACGACCAGGGACGTCAAGGAAGATAGAAGGGAAAGACATCACCAACTCAGTGACATCATTCCTCTCCCTTTCGGTCAAGTAAGAAAGATGAGAAGATAGTTTAGCAAGAATCTCAGAGTTGTTAAGTCGCCCATCTACTTTTTCTCGTGAAAGAAAATTTCCATCCTCCCCAGCATCCTCCAAAGGATCACAACTTGTACTGCAAAAGAGTGAAGATGGTGTTAAGGTAGAAAGAGCACCATTATTCACCACAATAGCAGTAGCAGAAGGAATAGGAGCTAGGTACAACTTTAACAGATTAATGTGACAAACCTGTACCTTTCTCCTACGATCAGGTGTGTCTAACAGATAATCATTATCTGAAAGACGCCTAATCACCCGGTAGGGACCCATAAATTTAGCCTGAAATGGGTTGACTGGTAGAGGCAACAAAGCTAGTACCTGATCCCCTACCTGAAATTCCCTTAGCTTAGCCTTATCAAAATGATGTTGCATTTTTACTTGTGACTTATTCAGCTTCTTTTTAGCAAGAGCGCGAGCTTCATATAATCTACGTCGAAATCCATTTACATAATCAGAAACACTCTCAGATGGTCTAAACGCTCGCCACTCGTCAGCCAAAACAGCTATAGGTCCTCGTACTACATGTCCGAAGACTAACTCATTTGGACTAAACCCAAGACTTTCTTGGACTACCTCACGAATAGATAACAACATCCACGGCAAACCTTCTTCCCAATCTGCCTCGAGTTCCACACAATATGATCTTAAAAGAGATTTCAAGGTTTGATGAAACCGTTCAAGAGCTCCTTGACTCTGTGGATGGTAAGCACTAGAAATATTGTGTTTTACTCTGAGTTGACGCAGGGCTCTCGAAAACTGTTTTGACATAAAATTCGAACCCTGATCAGACTGAATAGTTTTTGGAATTCCAAAGGTCGACATGAAATTAGTGAGGGCCTTTAAAACAGCCTTTGTAGTGATGGACCTTAACGGGTAAGCAGCAGGATAACGAGTAGTCTGACACATAACAGTGAGAAGATAACAATGACCAGTCTTAGACCTAGGCAATGGACCAACACAGTCAATGATCAAATGCTCAAAGGGAATCGAGGCGACAGAAATGGGTTGCAACGGGGCAACAGGCACTTTTTGATTTGGTTTACCTGTGATTTGACATGTATGACAAAATCGTACATGTTTAGCCACATCACGTTTTATTTTAGGCCAATAAAACTGTCGCAGAACACGATCATATGTTTTCCGCACTCCCATATGTCCAGCAAGTCCTTGATGAGCCAAATTCAACACTGAATGTCTTACAGTGAGAGGAATTACTATCTGAACTCTTGGTTTCAAAGAAACATTGTTTTCCCTAACCTCTGTTCGACAAAGCAGACCATCATCAAGAAAGTATGAAGACACGAAATGATCAGGACTCTTCTCAGACTCAACTGCAACAAATAAGGGTTTAAGAGTGTTGTCACTCTGTTGAGCTCTAATTAACTCCTCTCGAGAGATCTGTAACAAAGAAGTCAAAGAACAGTCATCATCAGAAAGCTCAATATGAGATTCGTCAGAAATAGAAAGAACCTCTGGTGTGTCAGAGTCCTTTTTCAGTACATTAGGATTCCCCTGATTAGAAGACACCAGAGAACTGATTAAGTCTTTTTGTTCAAGACATTGAGACACATCAGATCTTTCCTCACCCAAATTAAAGAAAGTGTCATGAAGTGAAACATCCTCATCTTCAGGCAGTGATTTAGCCATTGAGCGAGTAACTGCACATGCTGGAAACAAATCGGAAACCCCTTTTAGATCTTCACAAGGTATGGACACGACTATGGGTGGAATAGCTATGGGGGGAACAGCCCCACCACTCCGTCCCCAGACATCTCCACCAGCTAAATCATTTCCCAAAATGAAAGTAATCCCTGGAACGGGAAGTGCAGAACGAACACCAATGACAACGTCACCACTTACAATAGAGGAAAGATGGATTCGGTGCAAAGGCACCTCAACAAACCCCATCTCAAACCCTCGTACTAGTACATGAGTCCCAGTAGCAGTTTCAGACGTTAATGGTAAAATTCCCTCTAAAAGAAACAACTGCGCAGCTCCGGTATCTCGGAGAATACGCACTGGCACAGTGTCGGATGAACCAAGCAATGACACATTTCCTTCTGTGACAAAAGGTGTATAATCAAAGGAAGTTTCACACAGATTAAGTGCAAGAGAAAGAGCAAACAACACCCAGTACACACTATATAAGGACTAAATAATAAAAAATAACATCCAGAGATGTAACACATGAAAACAAAGCATTTCTAATTTCTTTTGTTTCTTCTAACGTGTTTATTTCTATGCAGATTTACTCAAAATCTTGGATAAAACAAGAACTTCTCTTAAAATAACAACAGTGAAATTCCAAATTGCCACATAGAGGTTGTATAATTCAGCAACCACAATCGCAAATATGTTTGAACGAAATATCGGCACAGGATAAGTTTTGTTGATTGGTAAATGTGTTGAAATATATGATATATATCATACATATATATCATACAGATAAACAAGATGGCGCCGCGGATGGCAGCCTCGGTTTTTTGCTCTTCAGTGATCGTCCTGTCTTTGTTTTTTTGTTCTGATTTTAGTCATTCTTTTCCGATTGTTTTCACCAAAAACGAACTACTGGACATTAGGGAACACACACCAGACAATATTTCTGTGGTTTTTGATTATTCAGACGTTTTATTTGATATCCTCGTTGGAGTCGCGACTGTCTCTTTAAACCGAGCAGCCAGACGCAAGCGTGGGAAACGAGCTGAATTAATAAGAGATAAAATGCTGGGCAGAGCGCAGGGAAAGAAAAACAATGCAGACGGATGTTATGGCTGACAATCTATCCCCTCTCCCACTCCATACAAAAAATTCCAGCATGTGACCACATGTACTGTGTATGTTATGTATTGTTATTTGCTATGCAAACTCATGTTGTGTTGTATATGTGCACTGGAAGCTTCAATACCAAGACAAATTCCTTGTGTGTGCAAGCAGACTTGGCAATAAAGCTCTTTCTGATTCTGATTCTGATTCTGAAATGTTTATTTTGACAGCGCTGAGAACGGCAGCACCTGAGCACACAGCACTTCCATTCTTTGACTTCCATCTTTATTTAACTGTACTGTCTAAAACATTATTAGAGAAAACTGTTTAAAAAATTTAAAATATGTCAAATTAGTATAACGTTGAATTTTACATTATTAGTAACAGATGGCAAACAGTATTCTATTTTCTCATTTACTGTCAGCAGTAATTTATATAATTTAAACAGTTCTTTGAATATCTAAAATCAATTAGTTTCACACACCTTGCAGCTTTAGATATTCTGAAGCGCACATTTGTAATTATTATTTGAATAATTCCACTAGGGTCGCAGAACCTACATACTTCACTTTTGATGACTGGACCATGACGATGTGAATGAGAATTGTGATGAACATGCATAAAACTACAATGCTAAAATTAAAGTGTTTATAAAGTTCAGAATTAAGCAACACAATATATTAGATCACTTTAATCTTCAACATTCAGTTGCACAAACATATTCATAAAAATCCATCCCCTCTATTTCTGTGCAGGGGTCAATCAAGGAAGCAATGATTACATTGTGCATTCAGATGGGGATCAGTGGAAGTGTGTGACCTGCAATAAGACACTTAACGCTTGTAGTCAAGGGAACACAACTGCCTGTCTCACGCTACCCAAGACAACTTACAACCTAACTTCACTTGGTGTAAAAGGCAATTTAACAGACAAGGATGGATATATTAATCCCTCAAATGCATCGTAAGTGTGTGGTTACCACTGACTTTTAAAAATAAAACTATTACAGACTGATTAAGCCTGTTTTGCAGTAATGTCTTGGACAAACTGAAGTCCCTGAAGGAGGAGATGAAAACAAAGAATCAAAGCAGTGCAGTGATTGTGACAGGGGATGTCACTGGTGTTCTCCAAATACAAGCGGAGAACACAGAAACTGAAAACGCATGCTATTCTATGGATCAGAACATGATAAACGTAAGGCCTGAGAAGCACAAAAACATGTCCATTTGGGTAGGACTCTTTATTTATGGTAATTCTTTATTTATGGTAATTCTGGTATTTTACGCTTTCCTCAGATTCTTGACTGTGAAAGTGACCTGAACACAGAGTTTCCCTGGTCTGCAACGATTTCCAGTGAAGCCTTTGAACAATCAAGACTTCAAAGTAATGGAAGTGCATTTGTTGGAATTTTACGGTTCAAAAACATGGGAAATAAGGTAATGTTTGTTTGAAAAAAGCTAGGTTTTTAGTAAACTATTCAGTCATTCAACTGAAATGACGAATTAGGATCTCGTTTGACAGCCCAATCATATTTGAGTGTAATTGTAACACAATTATGAAGCTCAGGGAATAAGGAGGAAGAAACCGGTGAACATTTAACACTTTAATAATAAAATAAACAAAAACAAAATAAAAGTAATGTGAAATGAAGCAACATTTCCAGCATTTCCTTCTGAGCACTGGAAGAATGCCAGCTGTCTATCGCTGCATCAGAGGTTGGGCTAGAGTACTCCAGGGATGAAGACCAGGCTGCGCTGCCCTTCGGGGACAGTAAAGTTGTTTGAGTCTGACCCAGAGCATTTCAAGGCTGCCGAGAGTGTCGGGCTTAATTGAAGTCCCGAGCACTCGAGGTTGGATGACTTGTGTCTCAGGGTGACTCATGCTAGTTCTCAGTATCACACCCCGGTGCCTTTCTTTCCGGAAGTGCATGAGCAGGTTACGAGTTCGTGGAAGTTACGAACCAGGTAGGTTTTCTGCTCAAACCCTAGCTGGTGCCTTCTCCCCCTCACTGCTCTTGATGGTTGAGCTACATGATGATAGTTCTGACCCAGGTCTAATGCAAGAACTGCACACAATAACGGACCTCAACATACAAGCAATGAAAGTCTCTGCACACTCCTTGAGTCTCCGGCTGAACCTGACTGATATGAGAAAGACTGACAAATACCGCTTTCTTGACTCCACTATTTCCCAGGCTGGCCTCTTCTGTGAAAGGGTCGAGAGTTTTGCCCAGCAGTTCTCGGATGCACAGAAGCAGACAGAAGCTATCAAACACATCCTGCCCTGGTGACCCACTGATGCCTCCACCTGCTGTAAGCTGCAGCTAAGCTTTAGCATCCCCCCAATGGGCAGAAATAACAGGTCTGGTGGGATCAAGTGGTTTACGCAAAGTGCTGGAAAGGAAAGCAATGAGTGTGTGATCAAACGTGCTCTTCCTTCTATACCCTGTGAATGTGCACTGCTTCATTTAGTTACACTCGAAGATGATCTCAATTCGTCAGTTCAGTTCTGACGTAACGTCTCTGTTTTCTCCTTCAGGGAACAGGTTACAATAGTAACATTTCTTGATCTATTTTATATGTTCATGTTTGATTATGATTGCTCTTTTACTCTTCTATGGTTTCTTATTTAGAATGAAACTAAAAATGGGACAGTTTTGAACAATGAAGTTTACGGAATAACGATGGGGGCCAATATCTCCAACCTTACTGACAATATAGAAATCTTCTTTACACAAAAAGATCTGGTAATGAAGTAATTGTTGCAAGTCTTATTATAAAGACCACACACGAAAAAAGGAAACTAATAATCAAGCATGTTCTTCTAGGTTGGTGAGCCGTCCTGCAGTTCTTGGGATGGGAAAGGTAAATTCACTTATGGCTGTTAGTTTCCATAAACCGGCTTGGTTGACAACACATATATGAATTACTTCCAGAGCTGCACTATGAAGTCACTTCACAAACATTTCACTATTTAATTTGATAGAACAGATACACACACAAACTGCGCTGCAAAAAAATTCGCTGCACTTTTTTTCTTTGAAGGAAGTCTTGCATGGACGACGTCCGGCTGTGAGACAGTAATAATCGACAACAGCACCATAAAGTGTTCATGTTCACATCTGACGTTCTTTGCAGTGCTGATGGTGAGAAGCTTCTCAGAATTTAATTTAAAGACCCATGAAATTAATATCCATTAGCTATTGAACTTGCAAAAGATGACAAAAAGGGAAGGTGATTGCTTGAATGGCGCGTTCATTATTTCTAAAAGAAAAACACGACAATACAGTATAATGAGAAACGTCTCAGGTTACTTACGTAACCCTAGTTCCCTTAGAGGGAACGAGACACTGCGTCGACAACGCATATGGGAACGCATTAGTGTAATTGTCTCTTGAAGCGCAATTGAAACCAGGTGTGCGAGTGCACGTAGCCGAGTGTGACGTCATGAGCCAGGAGTATAACTGCACGCAGCAAACTAGCAGCCTCAGCTTAACTAGTGTCTGAAACAGCCGGCGTGCGATGGAGCTGAGGCTACGAGACGCAGTGTCTCGTTCCCTCTAAGGGAACTAGGGTTACGTAAGTAACCTGAGACGTTCCCTGTCAAGGGAACTCAACACTGCGTCGACAACGCATATGGGAACGAGAATACCCACGCTGCCTCAGCAAACGGAGTACGCCAAGCTAACGTAGCTCACTACGAAAGGGCCAAGGTTCCCAAAGCGGGGTTAAGGTCTAACTGGTAGAACCTAATAAAGGTATGCGGTGAGGACCAGCCAGCCGCATCACAAATATCGGCAAGGGGAGCCCCTGCGCAAAAAGCTTTAGAGGTAGCCATGCTCCGAGTAGAATGGGCGCGGACATGCAGAGGACACTGCTGACCCGCCAGTTCATAAGCTAGTGAGATAGTCTCGACTATCCACCTGCTTAAAGTAGGTTTAGATGCTGGAGCTCCCTTAGGAGCCCCGAAGCATACAAAGAGTTGGTCCGACCTACGCCATGGGGCCGCTCTGCGGACGTAGGCGTCCAGTGCTCGCACTGGACAGACCTTGTTCTTGAACTCCTGGTCATGATCATCAAAGGGGGGAGGACATAAGGCCTGCAGTACAATGTGACGAGCTGGGCTCGAGAGGACCTTCGGAACATAACCTGGTCTGGGAGAGAGAAAGGCTTTCGCCAGACCAGGAGCAAACTCCAGACAGGAGGGGGCCACTGACAGGGCCTGAAGGTCACCAACCCTCTTGAATGAGGAAATGGCTAGGAGGAACACCGTTTTAAGAGTGAGAAATTTCTCTGAGATGTCCTCAAGCGGCTCAAAGGGTTCCTGGGACAAGGCCTGGAGTACCAGGGACAGGTCCCAGGAAGGAACCCGGGAGCGTACCGCAGGCCTCAGCCTGAGAGTGCCACGAAGGAAACGAGCTACTAGGGGGTCCCGACCCAGAGGTACACCACTCGGGGGTACGTGGTAGGCCGCGATAGCGGCCACGTACACCTTAAGCGTGGAGGGGGACAGCCCGGCGGCGAACCTCTCCTGTAAGAACTCCAGGACGATACCGACCTGGCAGGTCACTGGGTCTACAGGTTTGTCACCGCACCAGGAAGTGAAGAAAGCCCACTTCCGAGCGTAGAGTTTCCTTGTGGATGGGGCTCTAGAGTGGAGAATGGTCTCGACGACCTCAGTCGAGAGACCCGAGTCTACGAGTCGGGCCCCCTCAGAGGCCAGACCCACAGATTCCACAGTTCCGGGCGAGGATGAAGGATCCTGCCCTGAGCCTGAGACAGAAGGTCCACTCTGACGGGAATCCTCCAAGGAGTGCCGTCTAGGAGGGACACCAAGTCCGAGAACCACACCCTGCCCGGCCACCGCGGGGCAACTAAGGTGAGACGGACCCTGTCCTGGCGAACTTTCTCTAGAACCCCCGGGAGCAGAGCTACTGGGGGAAAGGCGTACAGGGGTAGCCTCGGCCACTCCTGTTGCATCGCGTCCAGTCCCAACGGAGCTGGAGGAGAGAGGGAGTACCACAGAGGGCAGTGGGTCGCCTCGTGGGACGCAAAGAGGTCCACCTGGGCTTGACCGAATTCCTCCCATATCTGCTCCACCACCTCGGTGTGGAGCATCCATTCCCCGGGCCTCGGCCCCTGCCTCGACAGGAAGTCTGCTTCCGTGTTCTGGGATCCCGGAATATAAACTGCCCGAAGGGAGCAGAGTTTGTTCCGAGCCCAGAGGAGGATCCGCCCGGCCAGCTTGGAAAGCCGGAGGGAGCGGAGACCCCCCTGATGGTTTATGTAGGATACCACCGCCATGTTGTCGGACTGGACTAACACATGGTGGCCCCGGAGGTCTGGGAGAAAGGCTTGAAGCGCCTTCCAAACTGCCAACATCTCTAACGCATTGATATGCAGAGAGAGGCAGGCCTCGTTCCATAAACCTTGAGCTGAGCGGTCCCTCAGGACCGCCCCCCAACCCGAGCGGGAAGCGTCTGTCGACAGCATTACGCGGTGACAGACTGGTCCCAGTACGGGTCCTTGGGCAAGAAACCAGGGATTCTTCCACTGACTCAAGGCTTGCAGGCAACGCCTTGAGACCTTGATCAGGCGGAAAGGGTTCGCCCTCGGGGAAAACCCCCTGGTCTTGAGCCACCACTGTAAACGTCTCATGTGAAGCAAACCTAGCGGTATCACGCAAGAGGCTGCTGCCATGAGCCCCAGAACTCTCTGGAAATGTCTGACAGTGATCAGCTGGCCTAGCTTTATGTCGTTGACTGAAGATAGGATTGATGTAATGCGCACGGGGGAGAGCCGTGCTGCCATTGACACAGAATCCCATACAACGCCTAGGAAAGTAGTGCTCTGCCTCGGCCAGAGTACACTCTTTTTGGCGTTTAGTCTCAGCCCGAGCTCCTTCATATGTGCGAGAACAACATCTCGATGCTGAATCGCCAAATCTCGAGACTGGGCCAGAATGAGCCAGTCGTCGATGTAATTCGAGATCCGGATCCCTCGGGATCGGAGCGGAGCTAGAGCTGCATCCACGCACTTGGTGAAAGTGCGAGGAGACAAAGCCAGGCCGAACGGAAGGACCCGATATTGATAAGCCTTCCCCCCGAAGGCGAATCTGAGGAACTTCCGATGCTGAGGAAGGATGGAGACATGGAAAAACGCGTCTTTGAGATCTATCGAGACAAACCAGTCCTCGGACCTGATTTGAGCTACGATCTGCTTCAGAGTTAACATTCTGAATTTCAGTCGCCTGACAGAATCGTTCAGAGTGCGAAGATCTAAGATAGGGCGTAAGCCTCCACCCCTCTTGGGAACTATGAAGTACCGGCTGTAGAAACCTGATTCTCTGGCTGAGAGGGGTACATATTCTATGGCCTCTTTCCTCAGCAGTGAGTCTACTTCTTGTTCCATGACCAGAGCCTGCTCGGGGTTCACCACTGTTGGTAACACACCCGCGAAGCCGGGAGGATGAACCCGGAACTGAACAGCGTATCCTTCTGATACGGTACGCAGGACCCAACGAGAGATACCTGGGAGGCGCTGCCACGCCGCCAGGAAGTCTACTAGGGGTATCAGTCTCTCGAGACCGACCTCTGGACATAAATATTTTGCCACCCCGGGGCCCTGGCCGAAACCAGAGAGCCGCCGGGGCGGATGCTCTAGGACCCTCCTCAGAGGGGGCAACCTGCCCAGCACGGCCCGAGAGGAGCGTGA
Source organism: Rhodeus uyekii (assembly GCA_037043235.1). Classification (NCBI taxonomy): domain Eukaryota; kingdom Metazoa; phylum Chordata; class Actinopteri; order Cypriniformes; family Acheilognathidae; genus Rhodeus; species Rhodeus uyekii. Next base: position 685,821 of record JAWRVZ010000137.1, read on the forward strand.
CTGGACGGGACTGCCCGCGTTGAGCATGGCCCGAGTCCCTCGAGACCCAGAGCCATACACCGCGCTTAGCATGCACTGATCCGCCTCTCGAGGAGGACCAGTGCTGCGAGGCCGCAACCGAAGACCGTCAGGGCCTCTTGCTCTTGGCCTTCTTGGCCTGGAGGACAGTCCTCAGATCTGTCCTCCTACCAGAGGGCTGTGGCTGAGAGCGGCGACCTGCGCCACCACCCGACTGGGGAGGTTGGCGTGAGGCCACGCTCTGCCGTTGAGCAGCGCGGTGGGAGGAGCTGCTGCTGGGCTGCGGCTGGCTCGCAGACCCAGTGGGACGAGGGCGGCGGGGGAGGATTTTCCTGAACGCTACCTCCTGTTTGGCAGCCTCCTGGAATCTCTCGACAGCCATTTTGACGGCATCGCCGAAGAGACCAGGAGGCGAAAGAGGAGCGTCAATCAGGATATTTTTATCCTTCTCTCTGAGGGTTGTGAGGTTAAGCCACAGATGCCGTTCTGTGGCCACCAGGGCTGCCATAGAGCGACCGATTGAACTGGCCGTTTCCCTGGCAGCCCGCAGAGAGAGATCAGTGGCCCTGCGCAGCTCGGCTACTGCCTCAGGGCCAATACCCCCGCCCTCGTCGAGGTCAGAGAGCAGGTCCGCCTGATAGGCTTGCAGCAGTGATGAGGTGTGTAAACACGCTGCAGCCTGACCAGCCGCGGAGTACGCTCTGCCCACCATTGTAGATGTAACCCGGAGGGGTTTGGTGGGCAGCGTCGGGGTTTTTAGGGGCGGCAATGAATGGGGGGCGAGGTAGTTAGCCAACGCCTCCTCCACCTTAGGCATCGCCCCGTAACCGCGCTCTTTGGCTCCCACAAGGGAAGCATAGCTAGCAGCAGCGCTGCTATGAACCCTGTGGGAGGCGGGCCGCTTCCATGACCTCGACACCTCAGTGTGGAGGTCTGGAAAGAACGGCAAACCCCGGCGCTGAGGCTGTACTCGGGCGGGCAGGTAACGTTCGTCGAGCCGACTCTTAGGACGAACATCCCTGGGCTCGGCCGGCCACTCGAGACCAAGCCTTGCCGTTGCCCGAGTAACCACCTCGAGCAGCTCCTCGAATGCGGGAGAAACCGACGGCGGCTCGGCTTCCTCCACATCAACACTGACCACATCCACCTCCAGCTCCTCAGAACTGGAGAGGTTGAGCAGTGCGTCATCACCCAGGTCGGAAGTAATCACCGCATGGTGCGCTTCCGCGTCCTGAGTGAGAACAGACTCAGCAGGTAAAGGAGGAGAAAAGGCATCGCCCGTCTCCATCCCCGCTGCTAAATCTAGCTGCGATCCCCACGAGTGCAGCCGCCGCTGAGCCTCAGCCACAGCGGGACCAGACCCACGAGGACCGCGTGCTTGAGCTGCCTCCTCGAAGACAGCTAAGCGTGAGCGGAGAGTGCGCAGCGGCAGCTGCAAACACTCTGCACACTCAGAGCCCTCAAGCGCTGAGCGTGCGTGTTCCTCGCCCAAACAATAAACACAGAGAGCGTGTGTATCCTTACCCGTGATAAAACGCGGGCAAGGAGGGACACAACGCTTAAAGGACTGTGTATCCGCCATTTCTTCAAAGGTAAGTGAAAGATATCGACTTACAGCCAGCAGAGCAACTCAAACACACGTTAGCTTTGAGCGCTGTTGAAGACACTAAGCTGAAGGCTGCTAGTTTGCTGCGTGCAGTTATACTCCTGGCTCATGACGTCACACTCGGCTATGTGCACTCGCACACCTGGTTTCAATTGCGCTTCAAGAGACAATTACACTAATGCGTTCCCATATGCGTTGTCGACGCAGTGTTGAGTTCCCTTGACAGGGAACTAGCTGAATTGAGCAGACACGTTCAGTTCTTTATTGTAGTCTCTGTTCTCTAACTAAACAAAATTATTTTTATTACTATACAATTCAAAACGATGGTCTCTTGTTACGTGACAAAACATGAAAAAAGATCATTTTTGAGGCAGGAACACACGACAGCACAGCAAGCCTAGACCCATTTAATCAGATTTGTAAGGTACAATGAAGGTGGGAGAACACTGGAGAATATATCAATATATTTCTGAATATGCTATCTGTTCCTCACGATTTCAAAATAAAAGTTTAAATCTCCCCTTTTGAGTATGCTTATTTAGCTGTCAAAAATCTTTAGTGACAAAAATCTTTAGTGACAACCCTAGATCTGATTTTTGCTAACAAACTTCTAAGGATTTTGCTTCTGTTGTTTTCTCCAATCTCTCAGTCTCCTCCAGATGCAGACATCTCACCAGAAGATTTGAAAACATTGAGCTTCATTACTTCTATCGGCTGCGGCATCTCCATGTTTTTTATGGCCGTCGGTCTGTTCATGCATTTCCTCTTACGGTAGAGTATCTTAAATATAACATATACTTACTGTAAATTATTTTACCAGTTGCTTTTGTTCTTCTTTTGGATAAAAGCATCTTCCATATGCATAAACGCATGTTACAAATACATGTTGTTTTTCTATTTGAACAGGAAAGCCAAATCGAATCAGGCCACGAAGATCTTGATGAACATGTTTGTGGCTTTGTTTCTCCTGAATTTATCCTTCTTGTCAAACGAGAGCGTCGCCAACACAGAAGACAAGTCTGCGTGCGTCTTCATAGCGCTGCTCATGCATTACTCCATGCTGTCTACATTCACCTGGTTCTTCATTCAAGCTCTTCATATGTACTTATGGCTCATCAGACAGAACGTCACCATCACAAACTACATGAGGAAGATCACCGTGTTCGGCTGGAGTGAGTTACATGATAAAAACAGCTATTATACTGTTCACTATTTAAAACAAAAACCAGCAAGTTCATTTGAATCCTATGAACTACTGTAATGATATTTCTATATTTTTTACAATAATAACCCTGATCTCTGTGTGTTTTCAGTATTTCCGTCTCCAATAGTCATAGCTGTTGTTTCAATAGGAGGATATAAAGCAAGAATTATAAATGCAACGTCTGAAAAAACATCACAAATGTAAGTTGTTCTTCTGTCACAAATATATTTATTGTCCCTATTATGGAACTTAACTTAGGGTCCTAATGTTCTTTTGACATCTCCTATAACAAGTATACGTGCATCAAGGGTAAAAAACATTGTATTTTTCTCATAATATCCAATGCAGCATCAGCTCTTTTCTCAAAGTATCTGAAACGGTTCATTTAAAAATTCAGTCTTTCTAAACCCTGATTTTCTAAGAGCCTGCTCTGCTCTGAATGGTCAGTTTGAAGCCGAACTTTAATTATAATATCTGAATCTCAGCTCTTAATGCAATGATACGAACAGTAACAGTATTACCAAATCAATATCATTAAAGTGAATTTGCTTTGGCAGCAGAAACAGCGTTTTCTGCACACGAAAAACATCAACCAAACTCTTCCAGTCTCAGATACCACGACTGTATCAAATCATCACTCAGGCTATGTACCATTTGCATGCTTTTTAATGATAACAAAGGGTAGTCGTACATGCAAGGTCAAACAGAAACGAAACAGGGATAACAGGGAAAGGCAGGATCATGAACAAGGTTGCAGGCAGACAGGTCAGAACAAGCAGAAATCACTCACAGATCGTAGTTCTGGTCAAGGGTCAAAAGGAAAGCAGACAGGATCAAAAATGGGTATACAGCAATATCAGTAACAGAGAACCAGGCACAGATAATAAGGCTCTGAAATGTTCACCAGGGCAAAACAAGACTTCGCAATGAGAGTGTGCATGATAGAGTCTTTTATAGTCCGGGTGATGGGTAACAGCTGGAGCGATAATCAGTACAAGGTACGGGTTCCTGGGAAATGTATATGTGTGTGTGTGTGTGTGTGTGTGTCAGTTTTCAGGCAATGGTGACTTACGATGGCCAGAGGAGGGAACCACGGAGTTCGTCTCTGTGACAGAGTCAGCTAATGGTGTAACATTATGTAAATTAGTAACGCATATTCAGCAGGAATTGAGACTGACCACACATTTCAGGCAGTTCAGAATCACTTTCGTTTGGGAGACAGTAACTCCATTTATCTGCAGTTTGATCTTTGAAACTTTGCAGAGTAATTTCCTTCACCTGTCGTGTCAATCACTCACCTCATTAGTCTTGTCACCTGTGTCTCCTCCTACTGTGTATTTAAGCCTGTCGTCATAGATGTTAGTCGTGTGTTGCCTGCGGTCTACCTTTGGATTGCATAATTCCTGTTTTGCACAAGTGTGCTGCTTTTGTTTCATATTTAAAATGTTTTCAGTTTGTAAAGTGAAGTCACAGATATTCCTCCTCTCCTTGTCTCCTTCATCCTCCCGCACCACACGCCTGTCACACATGGGTTTGGGTTGTGGCCCTGACTTTTATTTAGAAATTCTCTAATTCTTGGTTTAGGTTTTGTTTTATGGTTTTGGATCTTCACTATTGTAAATAAACTGAACTTACCTGCTTCTGCTTAAACTGTACCTGTACTCGTCTGCTTGTGTCAACTACGTTACAGAATACACAACTACCAAAAATGAAACCAGCATTCACTCTACTTCCCCTCTGTCAAGGTAATCACTGCACAAAGGGATTACAGTAATTCCTTGGTTAACGAGTTCAATTCGTTCCAAGAGCGAGCTCGTAAACCAAAATGCTCATACACCAAAACAAATTTCCCCATAAGAATGCACTAAAAATCAATTAATTCGTTCCACACGACCACAAAAGCCCATTTTAAATATATATATATATATTTTTTTTGGTTTTACCCTATTAATTGCAGTTAAAATTGTAGCCATTAAGATCTCATATAAATACATGAAATACATGCAAATGAGTGAATTTACAATAATAGTGCAGAAAACAAACAAAGTGATAATAACAATAGCGATCACAATTAATTAATGTTAAGAATAAGAGGTAAAAACTTCTGTAAATCACTTATAAAAGTATCACTGTGGTGAATGATGCAGCCAAACCAAGTGAATCTGAGAGAATGAACGAGTGAAGGGGTGATAAAGGAGTTGGAACTGCTTGACTGTGTTATGAGAGGCTGTGTTTAAGATATTTCCAGTAAAAATGCGCACAAGGATGCTGAGCCTTAGGACTTTTTCCACACAAAAATGAGCATGGGTGAGGGAAATTTTTTCTCGTACACCGATACAATGCTTGTACACCGATTCGACCCTCCATGCTCGTACACCGATTTGCTCGTATACCAAGTCGCTCGTAAACCGAGGTATTATTGTACATTGAAGAGTTTTTTTTTTTTTACTTTGTCATCTGGTGGACTTTAATGATGTCACCTTACAGGACATTTTTCGCCAAGGACATAATGACTTACATAGTTTCCCAAATTCCCTGGATTTTGTCTCAATAAATAGACAATGCCTTACTGCTGAGTGGTTCCTCTGAGCCTCCAAGTCCTGTGGTCTCAAACACGATAGTCACAGAGGTCCTACCACCATTAGCTGCCAGTAAGGAAAGTCACATCTTTCCCGTCATAACCCTCCTCACATCTCATGGTCTCAGCCACTGCTCTACGGTCCAGACCCGCCACTGCTCCACGTCTCATGGTTTCAGCCACTGCTCCACGGTCCAGACCTGCCACTGCTCCACGTCTCATGGTTTCAGCCACTGCTCCACGGTCCAGACCCGTCACTTCTTCACGTCTCATGGTCTCAGCTACTGCTCCACGGTCCAGGCCCGCCACTGCTCCACATCTCATGGTTTCAGCCACTGCTCCACGGTCCAGACCTGCCACTGCTCCACGTCTCATGGTCTCAGCCACTGCTCCACGGTCCAGACCTGCCACTGCTCCACGTCTCATGGTCTCAGCCACTGCTCCACGGTCCGGACCTGCCACTGCTCCACGTCTCATGGTCTCAGCCACAGCTCCACGGTCCAGACCTGCCACTGCTCCACGTCTCATGGTTTCAGCCACTGCTCCACGGTCCAGGCCCGCCACTGCTCCACGTCTCATGGTTTCAGCCACTGCTCCACGGTCCAGACCTGCCACTGCTCCACGTCTCATGGTTTCAGCCACTGCTCCACGGTCCAGACCTGCCACTGCTCCACGTCTCATGGTCTCAGCCACAGCTCCACGGTCCAGACCTGCCACTGCTCCACGTCTCATGGTTTCAGCCACTGCTCCACGGTCCAGACCCATCACTTCTTCACGTCTCATGGTCTCAGCTACTGCTCCACGGTCCAGGCCCACTTCTGCTCCATGATCCATACCATGCTCTACACCCAGTTCCCCGTCACGGGCCCTGCCCTCCATCCCTCCCTGTGGTCCACCTTCATTCTCCTGGGCTTTTAGTTTTGGAGTGAGAGTTCCCATGACCCACCCTTTTGAAGGAGGAATATGTCACAATGATCTAGGTTGTTTTACTTTTATTTTTGAGATTCTTATAGTCTTTGTTCCTGCTTGTGTCATGTAAATCCTTGCCCTGATCATGTCTTGTATTTCCCTGGTAAGTTGCTATTATGTTGTTCCCATGGTTCTGGAGTTCTATTTGCTAGTCCATTGTTTATAGTCAAGTTCAGAGCTTGTACAGTGTCAAGTAAACATTGAGTTTATGTTTTGTTTCACGGTTATGGATCTTCACCATTGTGAAGAAACTGCACTTGGGTTTTCTTCACAGTTGTTTTTGTCTGGCGCATATCAGCTACGTTACACGCACTACATGAATGGTATTATCTCAAAAAGTATGATAGGGTCACTTTAAATTTCTTCTAATTGTCTTCATTATGTTTCACTCTCTCCTAATTATAGGTGCTGGATTACAGATAATGTAATTCACTACACAGTGAACATTGGATACTACGCTTTAGTCTTCATCTTCACGACAGGAATCTTCATCACTCTCTTCACTAGGATTGTCCAAGCTCGTCGAAGAAGAGCAGGTGATGGCAAGAGAAAGACGTTCAAAAAACAGGTCATGATGGTGTTGAGTTTGTTCCTGCTCTTCGGTCTGACGTGGGCTGTGTCGTTCTTCAGTTATGGACCGATGCTCATTCCCTCGCTCTACATCTTCACTGTGTTGAACTCCTTTCAGGGTGAGAAACAACCCATACATCATTACACTTGTTTCAGTAGGAAGCTTTTATTTCTTTAACAGATTTCAATAAATTATTAAAATTCATTCATTATATATTTATAATATATTTATTAATTTTACATAATTTTGTTTCAATATACAGTAATACCTCGGTTTGCGAGTTTAATTCGTTCCAAGAGCGAGCTCATAAACCAAAATGCTCGTACACCAAAACAAATTTCCCCATAAGAATGCACTAAAAATCAATTACTTTTGGTTTTACCCTATTAATTGCAGTTAAAATTGTAACCATTAATATCTCATATAAATACTAATTACTAATTGACAATTAAACTCTAAAAATACTTGACAATTTACTGTAATGCACTTCAGGTTTGAGCAGCCTGCATGGAGGAGAGAGAGGAGGGAGGAGGGAGGAGGGGGGAGCGGGGAAAGCAAGGATGAGAGCAAATGGGAGAATTTATTATAATAGTGCAGAAAACAAACAAAGTGATAATCCAGAGTGAAAGTCGTGGAACATGGGAGCCATGAACAAACAAACTCACGGGAGCAGCGAATGAACGAACTCACGGGAGCAGCGAACAGACGAACTCACGGGAGCAGCGAACGAACGAACTCACGGGAGCAGCAAACGAACGAACTCACGGGAGCAGCGAACGAACAAACTCACGGGAGCCGCGAACGGACAAACTCACGGGAGCCGCGAACGAATGAACTCATGGGAGCAGCGAACGAACAAACTCACGGGAGCCGCGAACGGACGAACTCACGGGAGCAGCGAACGGACGAACTCACGGGAGCCGCGAAAGAACGAACACACAAGAGCCGCGAACGGACGAACTCACGGGAGCCGAGAAAGAACGAACTCACGGGAGCCGCGAACAAAAGCAGGGAGATAGGCAGATGATATGAGAATCAGGTGTTCAGTGACCACACACACACACACACACACACATACACACTCAGGCAGAACTAGGAGACAATGAATTCATGAACTGTGACAGTTACTGCTTAGCGGTACTGTAAGTGTATATTTCACTACGTGAACAATAGCGATCACAATTAATTAATGTTAAGAATACGAGGTAAAAACTTCTGTAAATCACTTATAAAAGTATCACTGTGGTGATTGATGCAGCCAAACCAAGCGACGCTGAGAGAATGAATGAGATAAGGGGTGATAAAGGGGTTGTAACAGAGTGACTGTGTAATGAGATGCAGTCATTAGGATATATTCAGCAAAAATGCCTGTGACGATGCTGAGCTTTAGGACTTTTTCCACACAAAAATGCGCCTGGATGAGGGAAATTTTTTCCCGTACACCGATTCGACCCTCCATGCTCGTACACCGATTTGCTAGTATACCAAGGTATTACTGTATAATTAATTATATTGGATGCAAGGATGCAAGTTTAGTATAAATTATTTTCTGATTTGTTTCAGGGTTTTTCCTCTTCCTGTATTACTACCACATTCACAGAGACATAGAAGGTCGTTTCTCCGATGATCCAGAGAGATCCAACTCCACCACAGCCATCATTCAAACCAGAATTAACTCAGTTAAAAATGCTTATGAGCCTAATTGAAGCAGAAGGTCATGTTGTTTTCTTAGACATCTAATAAGTTTATAGTAGAAGATCGGAATATTAGTCATGTTTAATATGCTTTACAGTTTAATGTGTTTAATAATAATCTGTGTATACTATGTTGTACGGTGAGGATATATAACTCATAATGGGATCAAAAGTGGGACACTTTCAATAAAAAATAAATTTAACACATACATGACCATCATCACTTTACAAGTTATATAATTCTGTAAATTCAGGGTAACTGTAACCTATCAAGGAATATATATTGTTTGACTGACTATTAACTTTTTAAAACTGTGCAAGAATATTATTCTTTCATTATTTCTTGAAATGTCAAGTAAAAGGGTTTTGTTTCAAATAACTATAATGCAGTTTTCATCTAGACTTTTGTGGATTAAACCATATCTCAGCTAAAAGTGAAAATGATATTGTTTCTTGTATATTCTGCATTAATATGATAATTTCTATTCTTGCCAACATAGCGGCATTTGGTAGGGATGCACCGATAGAACATATTTGGCTGACATTGATCATCCTTCATATTTTAAAGGCAGTAATCTAAATGCACATTTTGATATAATTTTTGAGATTACAAAAACTAGTTTTACCATGAAAAGCCATAGTGTCCAGCAGCTGTTACAATTTGGAGGGGAACGTGTGCGATGTGAAGAACACAATGAGGATAAACAGGTTCCAACTTAAACTTACTATTATTAATAAAAAGAAACAAAACTTTAAATACAAAATCAAAGAAGCACACCTGTGCATAAACAGAACTAAACAAAATGCTGGAGAACTCGGAAAGACATTCACACACCAGAAGACAACATACAAACATCACCGACCAACAAAGACAAGGGAAACGATACGGAATCAAGTGTCTGCGTACCAACCCCACCCCTTTCTTTGTCTTTCTTCTATCTGTAAAAACGTATAATTAAAACCGCATTTTATTTGATATCACATGAATCCTTATACTGTTTACATGTACAATAATTGTGTTTGATTATGTGTGTGTATATACCAATAAAAAACATGTTTTCTTCCATTGTTACGGATCCGAACAGATTAATTTGTTTTCTATTATTTCTTATGGGAAAACATGATTCTAGATACGAGCAATTTGATACGAGCCTTGGAATGGATTATGCTCGTATCTCGAGATATTACTGTAATATGAGAACAAGACAAATGCTAATTATTAATAATAAAACTGTGTTTTTGAAAAAAAGAAGAGTGTATCATTGTAAAAATAAACATTTAATGTTACTGTTTCAAATAACATCATTGCTGTTTGAGCTTTGCGCTGAAGATAAAGATGATTTATTAAGGTATAATGAAGCGCTTTACTCAACCAAATGAATTTTGTGCATTGCTGTTTGAGATGTGCACGCTACAGCTAAAGACGATCACCATTATAATAAATCGCTAAGGGTTAATAACCAAACACATATACAGAGAAAGATATAAGATTATATGAGATTCATCAGATATATAGGTGACTGCAAGTATCAAAGAGGAAACTGAACAGTACGTCATCCACTTCTTATCTGAAGGAGATGCCTGCAAGAAGACCGGAAGCATGGCAAATCAGCCGCTGAGCCACCAGGACACACATCTCGATGCTTAACCCGGACTACTTTCCGGTACTTTTTAGATTAGATTCAACTTTATTGTCACTACACAAGTACAGGTACAAGGCAACGAAATGCAGTTTAGGTCTAACCAGAAGTGCAATAGCAGCAAGTGCAGGATATGTACAATGGTTGCATAAGTGCAGGATATGTACAGGATTTACAGGTAATATGTACAATGAATATAAATATACAGATGGTTATTACTATAACAGGTGAGTGTGTGCTATAAATATAATTACAGGTGTCTATAAACAGCATTTACAGGTGAATATGTGCTATAAATGTAAATGTATATACAGATGTCTAACTATAAACAGAATTTTACAGGTAGATGTATACAATTGTTAGCTTAAGGTAAGCAGTAGATTTAAGGTAGCGCAATGAGCATGGACAGTGCAAATAAGTGAAATGCGAAATGTAAACAGTTGGTACTGTATGAACAGTTGGTAGTGCAAATGAGCATGTTCCAGCTAAAGTACAGTAGTGCAAGGTGCAAGTGTAAACAGTTGTTACTGTAAACAGTAAACAGTTGTTACTGTAATGAACAGTCGGCAGTGCAAATGGCACAAATAAGTAACAGAGTGAGCGAAGAGTCTATAAGGGTAGTAGTGGGGGGGGGGCAGTGAAGGAGTCTGGTGTAGTGGAGGGTGGGATGGTGGTGGGTGAGAGGAGAGTCTGTGAGGGGAGTGGGGTGGTGGGGGGTGAGGAGAGTCTGTGAGGGGAGTGGGATGGTGGTGGGGGGGGAGAGGAGTCTATGAGGGGAGTGGGATGGTGGTGGGGGGGGGGTAAGAGAAGAGTCTGTGAGGGAAGTGGGATGGTGGTGGGGTAAGAGGAGAGTCTGTGAGGGGAGTGGGATGGTGGTGGGGTAAGAGGAGAGTCTGTGAGGGGAGTGGGATGGTGGGGGGGTAAGAGGAGAGTCTTTGAGGGGAGTGGGATGATGGTGGGGGAGTGAGGAGAGTCTATGAGGGGAGTGGGATGGTGGCGGGGGGAGGGGGGGGGGTAAGAGAAGAGTCTGTGAGGGAAGTGGGATGGTGGTGGGGTAAGAGGAGAGTCTGTGAGGGGAGTGGGATGGTGGTGGTGGAGAGAGGAGTCTATGAGGGGAGTGGGATGGTGGTAAGAGGAGAGTGGGATGGTGGGGGGGAGTCTATGAGGGGAGTGGGATGGTGGTGGGGGAGAAAGGAGTCTATGAGGGGAGTGGGATGGTGGTGGGGGAGAAAGGAGTCTATGAGGGGAGTGGGATGGTGGTGGGGGAGAAAGGAGTCTATGAGGGGAGTGGGATGGTGGTGGGGGAGAGGAGTCTGTGAGGGGAGTGGGATGGTGGTTGGGTAAGAGGAGAGTCTGTGAGGGGAGTGGGATGGTGGTGGGGTAAGAGGAGAGTCTGTGAGGGAAGTGGGATGGTGGTGGGGTAAGAGGAGAGTCTGTGAGGGAAGTGGGATGGTGGTGGGGTAAGAGGAGAGTCTGTGAGGGGAGTGGGATGGTGGGGGGGGTAAGAGGAGAGTCTTTGAGGGGAGTGGGATGATGGTGGGGGAGTGAGGAGAGTCTATGAGGGGAGTGGGATGGTGGCGGGGGGGGGGGGGGGGGGTAAGAGAAGAGTCTGTGAGGGAAGTGGGATGGTGGTGGGGTAAGAGGAGAGTCTGTGAGGGGAGTGGGATGGTGGTGGTGGAGAGAGGAGTCTATGAGGGGAGTGGGATGGTGGTAAGAGGAGAGTGGGATGGTGGGGGGGAGTCTATGAGGGGAGTGGGATGGTGGTGGGGGAGAAAGGAGTCTATGAGGGGAGTGGGATGGTGGTGGGGGAGAGGAGTCTGTGAGGGGAGTGGGATGGTGGGGGGGTAAGAGGAGAGTCTTTGAGGGGAGTGGGATGATGGTGGGGGAGTGAGGAGAGTCTATGAGGGGAGTGGGATGGTGGGGGGGAGAGGAGTCTATGAGGGGAGTGGGATGGTGGGGGGGAGTGGTATGGTGGTGGGAGAGGAGTCTATGAGGGGAGTGGGATGGTGGTAAGAGGAGAGTCTGTGAGGGGAGTGGGATGGTGGTAAGAGGAGAGTCTGTGAGGGGAGTGGGATGGTGGTAAGAGGAGAGTCTGTTAGGGGAGTTGGATGGTGGTGGGGGAGAGAGGAGTCTATGAGGGGAGTGGGATGGTTGTGGGGGGGAGACGAGTCTATGAGGGGAGTGGGATGGTGAGGGGGGAAAGAGGAGAGTCTGTGAGGGGAGTGGGTGGTAAGAGGAGAGTCTGTGAGGGGAGTGGGCTGGTGGGGGTGGCGGTGAGAGAGGAGTGGGGTCAGCAAGGGTTAGAGTTCAGTAAAGAGACAGCTCTGGGGAAGAAACTGTTCTTTAGTCTGCTGGTTCTGGTCCGGAGGCACCTGAAACGCCTGCCGGAGGGAAGGAGGGAGAACAGTCTGTGGGCTGGGTGAGAGGAGTCCTTGAGGATGCTGCGAGCTCGACGCAGACAGCGTTTCCTCTGGACGTGCTCGATGGCAGGAAGTGGAGTCCCTGTGATGCGTTGGGCAGTTTTCACCACCCGCTGCAGTGCCTTGCGCTCCGCGACAGAACAGCACCCATACCATACTGTGACACAGTTCGTCAGGATGCTTTCTATTGCGCAGCGGTAGAAGTTCACCAGGATAGCCGAGGAGAGCTGATTCTTCCTCAGTGTCCTCAGGAAGAAGAGGCGCTGGTGAGCCTTCTTGACCAGGCTGGAGGTGTTGGTTGTCCAGGTCATGTCAGCCGAGATGTGGATCCCCAGGAACTTGAAGCTGGAGACACGCTCAACGGCCATTCCATTGATGTGGATGGTGTCGTGTGTGCCTCTTGACTCTTTCCTGAAGTCCACAATGAGCTCCTTCGTTTTGGTGGTGTTGAGGAGCAGGTTATTGTCGTTGCACCATGTGGACAGGTGCTGGATCTCTTCCCTGTAGGCAGTCTCATCGTTGTTGCTGATGAGACCGATCACCGTAGTGTCGTCTGCGAACTTGATGATGGCATTAGATCCAAACACAGGCTTGCAGTCGGAGGTGAAGAGGGAGTAGAGAAACGGGCTTAGCACACAGCCCTGTGGTACACCAGTGTTAAGTGTGATGGATGTGGAGCAGGTGGATCCAGATCGGACATTCTGGGGTCTGTTGGTCAAGAAGTCCAGAATCCAGTTGCAGAGTGAGGTATTGATGCCCAAGTCTTCAAGTTTGGCTATTAACTTGGCCGGGATGATAGTGTTGAATGCTGAGCTGAAGTCAACAAACAGCATCCGTGCATAAGAGTTCTTATTGTCCAGGTGTGTGAGCGCAGAGTGCAGTGCCATGGCAACAGCATCCTCTGTGCTCCTATTGCTGCGATAAGCAAACTGATGTGAGTCCAATGTGGATGGTATAGAGTCTTTTATAGAGTCTCCACATTGGTATAGAGTCCAATGTGGATGGTATAGACTTCCCCTGGGCTTACTGCCTTCTCGACCTTCCTGCCACACAAGGGCGGAGGCATACGAGAGGCAGTACTCTCCTTACGGCCCACTCACTGATCCTCACACTGGGAATGGCCGGCCCCTGGGCCTGGGATGTCGTGGTAAGCTGCTGAGTGCGCCCTCACCTCCTGGATCTTTGAGACCACTGCCTCAACAGAGGTCCCAAAGGCTTGCATGGTGAGACCGGTGCATCAAAGAGGGACTCTCTCACTGCCCTCCCGATGTCAGCAAGGTTCACCCTGAGGTGTCTCTCCATTACCACCGTGGCAGCCATAGAACGACCAAAAGAAAAAGCTGTCTGCTTGGTTGGACAGAGAACCAGGTCTGTGGTGCAGCACAGCTCAGTGATTGCTTCAGGGGGAGCTCCTGACCCTGGTCCAGGTCTTTTAGCAGGTTCACCTGGTATGCCTCTGTAACAAAGTTCAACGTTCAGGGAGGAAGGAGACGGGAACCGGCAGACGTTTGAAGACTTTAATGACCAAAATAAACCATAAATACAAAACGAAAGTAATGGCGGCAGTTCCTCACGGACAACTGCAACCCACACAAAACACAACATAAATTCCAGGCCAGGTCCTCTCACGTCTTCCCTGTTGTCGCTCCTCCTTTTATTTCTCTGCTCCTCCGTGAGACGAGAGACACCGGTGGCTTCGCAGGTGACGCTCATTCTCAATCACCACCGGCTCTCGTGACGCTCTCACGGTCCCTCGACCCCGCCCTGCTCGCCACAGCCTCCAACAACGCCAAGATGTGCAAGGCTGCACTGGCTTGACCTGCTGCTGTGTATTATCTGCCATTTCGGCCACCGAAAGATGGCTAAACAGCGTCTCTTCGAACGGAGGCACCTTTGCCTTTGCCATACATAGTAGTTTGTCTGAATCTGGTGTATGCCTGCAGAGCATGGCTTTCCCTATGAGCTCATTTTATGGCTCGCTGGGAAGCACTCATTCAGACAGCCAGGGACGGTCAAATTCCTTGCACTTCCACGTCAGCTTCTCTCACCGGCTCGCCGCACGAGCCACAACTCGTGTAGCTCGTCATGTGCGGGACAGGCTGTGAGGGATTGAAGAGATCTTCAACTGTGAGGGATTGAAGAGATCTTCAACTGTGAGGGATTGAAGAGATCTTCAACAGGCTGTGAGGGATTGAAGAGATCTGTGTGCTTCCAGACTTTCCAAAGATGGCGGCGCGTGCACACGCAGCGGCTTCTCTCTCTCCCGACGGATCGGCGTTTTTGTGTTTTTCGTCGTGTAAATCACGGTGTTTTTGTACGTCCTTGTCGCGTCCGTTCGTTTGCAAACACAGATACACACGTGAGTTTCTGCTTGAGGTTGGAAAAACTACAGTTTCCAACCCAGACTCGACGCTCGGACAAGAGCTGCGGGACCATGGTCTTCTCCGGAGGACTACTACACTGCCGTCCCTTACTACTGCACCTCTCCCGCAGTGGAAGCGCCACAAACGGGGTGAGAGGAGACAGAAAAGGGGGAAGCGCGGAGGTATTCGTGTCAGACTAGCGGCTAACCCACACAAGCCTGCTATTCCCACCATCATTTTGGCCAACGTTCGCTCGTTGGACAATAAACTGGATGATCTTCGTCTTCTTTGCTCCACTCAGAAGACTGTTAGAGACTGTTGTGTTTTTGTATTCACGGAAACATGGCTCAACAACAGCGTTCCGGACAGCGCCATTCAGCTCGATCGGCTTACATGCCATCGCGCGGACAGAGTGCTCGTCGAGGGAGGTAAGACCCGCGGCGGCGGACTCTGTGTTTACACCAATGATGCGTGGTGCCGCGATGCTGTTGTGGTCTGCAAACACTGCTCACCCCTGGTGGAGTTTATGATTATTAAGTGTCGGCCGTTTTATCTGCCGCGGGAATATACAGCTATTATACTTGTTGCTGTATACATCCCCCCCAGCTCCAACAACAACAAAAGGAGTGAGGCACTTAATGATCTGTATAAACACATCAGTGATCAGCAGACAGCCCACCCGGATGCTTTTCTCATCTTGGCTGGGGATTTCAATCATGCGGACTTAAAGAGTGTGTTTCCAAAAGTTCATCAGCACATTGACTTTCCTACACGTGGAAATAATACTCTGGACTTTGTATATACCACACAGAGAGGTGCTTACAAAGCCATCCCCCTCCCCCACATTGGCGCTTCAGATCACATCACTGTTATGCTAATGCCAGCATACAGACCACTTGTGAAAGTCACCAAACCAGTCCTGAAGCAGATTCAAGTCTGGCCTGATGGGTCATCAGAGGCTCTTCAAGACTGCTTTGACACCACTGACTGGGACATGTTCAAACAAGCTGCAACTTACAATAACATCACAGACCTCCAGGAGTACTCAGAGACTGTTACTTCTTACATCACCAAGTGCATTGAGGATGTAACAGTCACTAAGTCCATCACCATCTGGCCCAACCAAAAACCATGGCTGACAGGGAATGTCTACAGACTTCTGAAGACGCGTAACGCTGCCTTCAGAGCTGGAGATGAGGTGGGCCTGAGGACAGCAAGGGCCAACCTGTCACATGGCATCAGGAAGGCTAAGAGACAGTACTCCAGGAGGATAGCCCATCGTTTCAGCGACAGCAGAGACACAAGGAGCCTGTGGCAGGGGATTCCCACATTAAATCTGTCCTCCCCCCCTCCCTGGACCCCTACCAATTTGCATACCGGTCAAAACGCTCGACCGATGATGCCATCACCACTGCCATCCACTCAGCACTCACGCACCTGGACAATAAAGACACTTATGTCAGAATGCTGTTCATAGACTTTAGTTCAGCATTCAATACAATCATCCCCCAACAGCTCACTCACAAACTGTCTCAGCTGGGACTCAGCACTTCACTGTGCAACTGGTTGCTGGACTTCCTGACAGGAAGACCTCAGGCAGTACGGGTCGGCAGCAACACTTCCAGCACCATCATCATGAACACTGGAACCCCTCAGGGTTGTGTGTTGAGCCCACTCCTCTTCACTCTGCTTACACACGACTGCACACCCACACACAACAGCAATTTAATAATCAAATTTGCGGACGACACGACTGTAGTTGGTCTCATTAGCAACGGCGATGAGACAAACTTCAGGAGTGAGGTGAGCCGCCTGGCCAGGTGGTGCGGCGACAACAATCTCTCTCTGAACGTGAAGAAGACGAAGGAGATTGTTGTTGACTTCAGAAGAATGCACACCCAGCATGCTCCTCTGACTATCAACGGTGCGACCGTGGAAAGGGTGAGGAGTACCAAATTTCTGGGTGTTCATATCACGGAAGACCTCTCCTGGACCACCAACACCACAGCACTGATTAAGAAATCGCAGCAGCGACTATACTTCCTCCGTAAGCTGAGAAGAGCCGGAGCCTCAGCCCCCATCATGCGCACCTTCTACAGAGGCACCATCGAGAGCATTCTGACCAGCTGCATCACTGTGTGGTACGGCGCCTGCAACGCATCCTGCCGCAAGGCACTGCAGCGCATAGTGAGAGCAGCTGAGAAGATCGTTGGTGTCTCTCTCCCACCCCTCCAGGACATCTATAACACCCGCCTCTCCCGAAAAGCCCTTGCTATTGCTAGGGACCCCACCCACCCATCCCACAGCCTCTTCAGTCTGCTGCCATCAGGGAGGAGACTACGCAGTCTCCAGGCACGGACCAACAGACTGAAGGACAGCTTCATACCCCAAGCTGTCAGGGCATTGAACTCTCTCCCGACTCTGCCACCTCTCCCCTCTTCTGCACCAAGGACCTGATCTCTGAATCCCCCCCCCCCACCCCCTACCCACCATCAGTTATTCTCTTATTCATCCACCTCATTATGTTGTCCTTGCATTTCTCTCCTATTACATTTGCACTGCCTTAATTTGTAATTTGCACTATTACTATTTACTATTGTTGCACTATTTGCCATCGCCACTTTACCTCCATAACTCACTTTATCCATCTAGTTTAATTTTATTGTATTTTATCTTCATCTTCTGTTGTTGTTGTTGTTGTTACTGTTACTGTTAAATTATTGTTGTTGTTAACTGTATTCGCCTTGGGTCTGAGAGTAACGGAATTTCAATTCTCTATATGTATGCACTGTATATATTGCAGAATTGACAATAAAGCTGACTTTGACTTTCATAATATCTATTGATATCATAACGCACATCCCGTGTGTATCATCAGGTGTCAGATACCGCTGACACGGACAAATACAATGAAAGTGGTCTTCCTTGCTGGCCATCGTAGCAGACAACGCGTCAAACATAGCTGTCTCCTGAAGATATGAAATTTCTGTTCAGGTGCTTTTATAATACCTGCGGTCGCACCTGTGGTGATGTCATAGGCGGCTACCGGCCAGTGTCAAGTTCATTGTTGTGGTTGCATTGTTGCTTCAGACATGTGTCATACCAAAGGTACCTCCCCCCCCCCCGCCTCCCCAAAAGGGATGCAGCATTGAGTTCTGTAATTCCTGCATACTCTATTTCACAAAATCAGAACACCACCAAGACAAATGTCACTTCTGAATGATTTATGTACGTCAAATTATGAGCCTAAAAAAGGTCAATTTTACTGAAATCAAAGTAATTGACGGATATCTATATGATGATCATTACTGAAATTGTCTGTTATTTTGGGATAACTGAATTGTGCAGAATATCACTGATGTTAGATTTATTAAGCGTTTAAACCATGTTTTAACATGTGCATGTCAGATTAAATGTAGCACACTAAATGTAAATGTATCACATAAATATTAAATGTATTACACTAAACCTTGTTTAGGAAACAAATGTACATGTTCATCATGAAACAAACATCATGTCCACAAGTCTGTGGATTCAGATATTTCCTTGATCGTTTGATAAGAAAGCTCACAATTCGCACACTGATGTGGAAAATATTTGGTTATTGAAAACATGAGACACGCAAACACTGTCAAAATCCTGTAATAACTCCTGCATTATTTAATGTGGTGTAATGTGTTTTATCTCTTAGAGTCTCATGTGATTGTGATGAAACTCATGAACTTTCAGTGACATTTATGCAAATTAGTCAAATGTGTAAATATCATGCATTAAGAGGCAAAATATCACAGCAAGTGTCATTTATTGAAAGACAAACTGGGTAAATATCACATTTTGTTTTTGCTATTAATACTTGATATTTTCTGTTTGGGATTGAATCTGACTGTAGAAAAATAATCTAAATATTGTCTAATAATCAATAATAAGGGTTATGTTTCATTGGAAACTTGTTGCCACTATTAAATATACTTGTTCTCTGTGGACAAATTTGACTAACTTCTTAACTTCTGCAAATGAACTGTATGTCATTGTTTCAGTGTCTCTGATCTGCGGGTCATAATCATACGGATTCATATGTGAACGGATGAAACTCTCTCTCTCCTCTTGGACTGTGAACTTTTCATCTCAAGAATATAATTCTTTAAGATTTAAGATTTATTACTAATATCTGTAGAAAGGAAATCAAACTCTTGTGTTTCTATCAGGCTGTGTTTGGGAATTATGTCTCGACAAAAGCACAATTTGCTGTGGCTGATGATCTTCAGTTGTGCTTCAATTCAGATGAGTAAGTTGCTTTAAACAAATTAACTAAAACTCAGATCATATTCTATGATTTTGCTTAAATCAACATTATAACTCAAATATGTGAATGTAAATTCTGGCAGCTAAAATATGCCAGATCATCATGTTTTATATCATCATGTCATATGTCATTGCATAAGCTTTTTAATGTTGTCATTGTTTGTGCAGACCTCTCAAAGATGATACTAGTTGGTGACAGTTTGACAGACGGATGTTTCTGGGAATCACATAATCACAAAGGTAGATGTGAAATACACACAGTTAATGTGACTGTAGGAATACTGTACTGTATTATCTCAGTGTTCATGTGACGAATGACAGGTTCAATCTCATTGTGTTGATTTCTTTTTATTCCAGAAATTAAACTTATATGTCCAAAAGTTTGTGATAAAGGAAAAAATGATGAAAAATGCACAATGAATGTCCAAATAAACTCATCTTCTGTAGGTAAGAACGTGGGTACATTTTATCTATTAACTGTTCTTGAGTTCAAAACTTTTTAGAAAGAAACTTTTTTCAATAAATTTCATTTTCAATAAAGTTCTCTCGTTTCCAGGACAGTGCAAAACATTAAATGACAAGTCACAAATATTCACCATAATAAATAATGGAGGGAAATATGAAGTAAGAATGAACGAAAAGTGTAAAAACACACAGCTGTGGTTTTTGCCAAATGAATTGAAATGTCAACAAGTCAAAGAAAAAGGTGCGTCTTGACTTGAAATTTTAACACTCACACAATAAATGCAAAGGTATAGTGTGTATGATTGATCATTGATATCAGTGATGATAATGATGCTAATTGTTAGTATAGTATAGTATGTTAATTTTCTTCTAGGCACTATGTGTTTGAGTTTGGAATAGCAGATTATGAGAAAACCACAGACTAAATTAGGCTAGTTATAATTTGTGAGTATTGTAATAATTAACTTTCCTTCTGTATTATTAGATCACCCTGTGACTTGCAAATGCAACAACCATGTCTGCACCCCCGTTTGCACAGCAAAAGGAAAATTGCAGCTAGGTAATATTTTGTCCACAAGTGTTTTTTAATGTCAGTTTATGTCTTTAGTTTGGGCAATGCAGAAGTTATTTAACAAGACGTGTTACTGGCCAGTGGGAATGAGCTCATAAATATAAATTTATATTTATATCATTTTCCTGTGTTATATTGTCCTAGCAATTAATAAAAAAAGAAGCGAGAAGAAGCTTGCACTTATTATGTTAGTATGATTCTTTTTACAAGTGTATGAAATAAAAGTGTTGATTATAGCAATATATATAGATATATTCCCATCATATGAAAGATTGCATGGAGGAGCATTGTAGCCGATGACAATCTGTCGATCGCGTGAATGCACAACACGATCTATGCACTCTCATGAATGCTTTCACCATTAATAATGCATACATGATGTAAATACAGTAGGTGGTTTGATGAACAGCTTCAGTAAATATAGAGTGTTCTTTGATCTTTGATATTGTTTAATCACAATTTAAATATGCATAAATACTCAGCACATATCAAATGATGTGTAATAACAGAGAGCGATAGTGACCACATAATAAAATGAGCCGCGGTCCTCCAATATCAGAAAAAGAACGGGACAATCTTCAATCTCTGGATGTCTCATTTGTTGGTCACATTGAAACTGAATTGTTTTGAAAAGGTAATCAGATCATTCAGAAGAAAGAAAGAGATTTACACTGTATTTGTGTAAATGAAACATCCTCAATAACAACAAATGCGACCTCTGGAGGATCCAGCCTTCGAAATGAGACACATTGGCCCTTTATCAAAATGTGTTTGCGACCTTAAGTCCTTGTGTTCTAACATTATGATGTAGCACACACACACACACACACACACACACACACACACACACACACACACACACACACACACACACACACACAGAGACGGTTATCAAAGCAGTTTTCCCAGCGCTCCTCCCGTAAGCCAAATAGATGTCGAGCTGTTCAAACACTCAGATCAATATTTTAAAATGTTTTGAAATCATCAGTGTTTTACTTCTTCAGGAACTTAATCTTTTTCAGGAACTCTGCTGTCTGTGGTCAGATATGTAAATGATCTTCGGCTACACTACACCATCTCTCTATTGTATTTTATTCCTCTCTTCTTATTTTATTACTCTCCTGATTGTCTGTGATGACTATTAATGCATAAGTATTATTCTCTTTGAACTCCTACAGCGACAGCATGATTTGATAATTATGTTGAATTCTCTCTTGAGGTTGTCTGGAAATCCCTTCTGTTGATCTTCAGAAGATATGTAAAAAAGCTACATTTGACAATGAAACATGCAGAGGTAAGTCTGTCTTAAGGTTTATTCTTGCCTTAAACAGCTTAAGTGTTCAAAACATGCGCTGTAGAAAGTTAGATCTTTGTCCAGAACCTGTGCTATTTTTCTTCAGAAGTTAAATGCAATTAGAATGTCTTTGTATTCCTTTAAACTAATGTTGGAGCTGTCGTAAACCCCTCACACAAGCGCTGTCAAAGTGTTCTACTGTAAAACAGTTGCTCAGGCCAGTGTTGCCAACTTGTGGAACAAGATTAGGGCAAAACAATTCAATGTGCATTTAGAAGAAAAGCTAAATATAATTAATTAATAGTTAATTTACGACATCTCAACAAACATTTTTCGTCATACATTTCATTAATGAAATGAACACTACTCTGTGTGGATGGGTTTATTATAACCGAGATACTCGCGTTTTCTCTAAGCAGGGGTGTACTTGTACTTGAGTTGTACCATACTTAACCGTGGAGGATCACTGTCCTGCAGAGTTCAGCTCCAGTTAAACACACCTGAACCAGCTAATAGACAAGTTCATTAACCTCAACCAGATAATCTCACGAGGCACACTGGGCACTTCTGTCAGGTTTGAGGAGGCGAGGACTCAGTAGTGCAGGGAAACAGGCTCTTTATTAACAAAAGAAAACAAAACTTCAAACATAAACCACCCCGGGGGGGGAAAAACATAACTAGACTCGACACAACTTGACTTGGGCAGACTGGATAAGACATGAACCGGCAACAGACAAGAGTATAGGCAAAATAAAGACAACGACGCGACAAAAGACAGCAAACATGAGCAGATGAAATACACAGGGGGGATAATTAATGGGAAACCAGCTGAAAGAAATCAAATTAATGACAATGAAACAAGACGGGTGGGGTAACAGACAAGACATGAACACGTAGCCAATGCAGACGTAAATTGCTGCATGTTCACATTAGACAAGATGTTTTCTGTTGGTTGTCAACAGCTGCGCGTGACAGAAAACACAACAAGAAAGAACGCGACCGATGACAACACGAACCGCATGCCAAACATAACACACGGACAAGAGCAGGTGCGGCTCGTGCAAAGCTTGAAACCGCGCACACTCACATGACATAGAGCTCAAGAACGAGTCTCACACGCTCACGACAAGGATGAACACACGAGTCATGAATGCCCGAATCCCGACACAAAACCGAAACTGAACCAGACCAAAGTATCGGCACCAGACATCATAACTCGCACAAAAGACGTCACACAGACAAGCGAGCACGCGACTCGAACACTCGAAGCCGCGCGCACACACAACTCGAGACATTACGGTAGTGTCAGAGCTCTGCCACAAAACCAAGAAATGACTAGACCGAATGTGGCAGAACCCTGACACTTTCAGGCAGGTTTCTTGAGGCACGCTGGAGCTGAACTCTGTAGGTTTGAACTGCTCTGGAAGGTGTTTTCCTTCTCAATTACTCACTCATGACATCTAGCCAGACAACTAAATGTATTCCCAATATGTTGAGCTTTTTATTGAATGTAGCCTACTTTTAACTGTTTAGACATGCCTTCACAAGCACCAATAAAAGCGTTATTAGTTGAGAGAGGCAATATGCGTGGAACACGATTTGCTAAAGTTGCTGTATTGGTGTAGGTCCACTAGGGTCGCAGAACCTACATACTTCACTTTTGATGACTGGACCATGATGATGTGAATGAGAATTGTGATGAACATGCATAAAACTACAATGCTAAAATGATAGTGTTTATAAAGTTCAAAATTAAGCAACACAATATATTAGATCACTTTAATCTTCAACATTCAGTTGCACAAACATATTCATAAAAATCCATCCCCTCTTTATTTCTGTGCAGGGGTCAATCAAGGAAGCAATGATTACATTGTGCATTCAGATGGGAATCAGTGGAAGTGTGTGACCTGCAATAAGACACTTAATGCCTGTAGTCAAGGGAACAAAACTGCCTGTCTCACGCTACCCAAGACAACTTACAATCTAATTTCACTTGGTGTAAAAGGCAATTTAACAGACAAGGATGGATATATTAATCCCTCAAATGCATCGTAAGTGTGTGGTCACAAGTGACTTTTAAAAATAAAACTATTACACAATACAGACTGATTAAGCCTGTTTTGCAGTAATGTCTTGGACAAACTGAAGTCCCTGAAGGAGGAGATGAAAACAAAGAATCAAAGCAGTGCAGTGATTGTGACAGGGGATGTCATTGGTGTTCTCCAAATACAAGCAGAGAACACAGAAACTGAAAACGCATGCTATTCTATGGATCAGAACATGATAAACGTAAGGTACGAGAAGCACAAAACATGTCCATTTGGGTAGGACTCTTTATTTATCAGTGGTAATTCTTCTTTCCTCAGATTCTTGACTGTGAAAGTGACCTGAACACAGAGTTTCCCTGGTCTGCAACGATTTCCAGTGAAGCCTTTGAACAATCAAGACTTCAAAGTAATGGAAGTGCATTTGTTGGAATTTTACGGTTCAACAATATGGGAAATAAGGTGATATTGTTTATAAAAAGCACATTTTTGAGTAAATTATTTTAACAAATGCTTCACATCAGTCAGTCAACTGAACTGACAAATTGGGATCTCGTCTGAGAGCATTATCATCTTCGAGTGTAATTGTAACAAAGAATGAAGGCAGGAACCGGCGAACATTTAACACTTTAAAATACAGGGATTTTTTTATCCAGGACTGGTCCTACTTTTGGATAAGGAAGAGCATGTGTGATCGCATATTCAGCTTTTTGCTTCGGAGCGGAGTGGTTAAACATCTGTACTACAATCATTGAACAAGTGAACTTCAAGTCATGGGGTGTGTGTTGTGAGTGATGGATCTTCAGCAGTGGTTGCAATCTACCTTTCAGTCCTGTTGAACTGTGCTGCAACCTTCCCCTGTGCTCTTCAACATTTAAAAGAGAGCATTTCCCAAAAAGAGCAAACACAGGTGTGACAGTTATAGATGTCATTCCATCCAATGATTTTCTGGAAGTGGTCATTAAACGGCCCCATCTGACAGTCCCAATCACTGTCTTGCGTATCTGAGCTTGAAGCATATTTGAGATGGCGTTTGTGGATGAGTCATGCAGCCACTGTGAAAAGATGAAATCTTGGTGCTACGGTCGAGACTACAATACCTCCAAAGCGGTGGAGTCTCCTCTCCCACACCCTGAAGTAGTTCCTTTGCTGGCCAGCAGAGGGCTACTTCATTGCATAGGCAGGATGACCTGAGGGTCATAGTGGGGGCAAACCTGCCGAGCCAATCTCTGAGGGCTCCTCACTCTTGTGCATCGCAAGCTGTGGAGTTTCTGGATGAAATTGCTGGTCCTTCTCATGGAGGACCCAGCATTTCCTTCTGAGCTGTGGCAGGGGACAAGATGTCTATCGCTGCATCAGAAGTTGGGCTAGAGTACTCCAGGGACGAAAACCAGGTTGCGCTGCCCTTCGGAGACAGTAAAGTTGTTTGAGTCTGACCCAGACCTGTTAAACCTTCATTTCAGACCTGCCGAGAGTGTTGCATGAGTGAAGATTCCACCGTGTCATGAAAACTCGAGGTTGAATGACTGGTATCTCAGGGCGACTCAAGCTAGTTCTCTGCATCACACCCTGGTTCCTTTCTTTCCGGAAGTGCATGAACAGGTTACCACTTCATGGAAGATACCTTTTGCCTCTTTTCCCCTCACTGCTCTCACTGGTAGAGCTACATGAGAGTAGTTCTGACCAAGGTCTAACACAGTTACGGTCGGAACAAGGAATTGCACACTCCTTGAGACTCTGGCTGAACCTAGCTGATATGAGGAGGACTGACAAATACTGTTTTTTCAACTTGACCTCTTCTGCGAAAGGGTTGAGAGAACTTTCATGTCTCAATTCGGACTGTCCCTACTGCTTCGCATCCTCATGAAGGTCGTGGAGGACTCTTGTTCTTGTGAGGGAATGTGGCGTATGTATCATCAAATATCTCTATAGGTGAGTTCTGGCGATCCCTGTTGGAGTTCTTACAGCCCCAGCGGCAGTCAGACATCGCAGAGATTTTATCGATTTTATCTCACTGAGTTGGGTCACAAGGGACTGCAATTATTGACTTCAATACGTAACGACCTGTCCCATCCTTCCCCCCCAACAGGTCTGGTGGGATCAGGTGGTTTATACAAGATGCTGGAAAGGAAAGCAATGAGTGTGTGATCAAACGTGCTCTTCCTTCTATACCCTGTGAATGTGCATTGCCTTGTTTAGTTACACTCGAAGATGATCTCAATTCGTCAGTTCAGTTCCGACGTAACGTCTCTGTTTTCTTCTTCAGGGAACAAGTTACAATAGTAACCTAAACATTTCTTGAACTATTTTATATGTTCATATTTGATTATTATTGCTCTTTTACTCTTCTATGGTTTCCTATTTAGAATGAAACTAAAAATTACACAGTTTTGAACAATGAAGTTTATGGAATAACAATGGGGGCCAATATCTCCAACCTTACTGACAATATAGAAATCTTCTTTACACAAAAAGATCTGGTAATGAAGATTTAGTTCTAAATCTTATTTTGCTATAAAGACCAGATACAGTAAAAGGAAACTAATAATCAAGCATGTTCTTACAGGTTGGTGAGCCGTCCTGCAGTTCTTGGGATGGGAAAGGTAAATTCACTTATGGCTGTATTGGTTAGTTTCGCTGAATAGGGTTGGTTGGTGACGTAGAAACATTGATAGAATTAGGTAATCCAATCATAAAAAAGGGATTAACTGTATAAATTTTGGATGGATAAATCAAAACTGGGGTTTCATAATGATTAGGTTTGTATTTAAAGTCTTTTGATTTCGGTTACAGTTTTTTACGATTGCTAAGCAGCAGTGGGCACAACTGGAGTCACATGTGCAAAACTCTAACTACAGTCTGCAATACCAACAGTCACCTGAGCTGAACAGTTCACATCACCTGCAAAACCCTTTCCAAGCAACACAACTCTTAACACATGCCTCAAAACAGGCTCATGCCGCCAAACACTGTGCACAACCCTCACTGAGACACACACACTGCACAACCCTCACTGAGATACACACACTGCACAACCCTCACTGAGATACACACACAACCCTCACTGAGATACACACACTGTCACTCGGAACACACTGAGAGTAACAACACTAGCATCAAACACCAATTCAAAAAATACTAACTTTTCTTTACAGTTTGAACAATTTCAGTGACTTCATACAAAGTAATATTTTCTTCAAAGAACGGAGTGACATTCTTTCACATGATTTACAGTATTTACATTTTGAAAACATAACAATTCTTTAACGTAAATGAAAATCAGCAGTTTGCTTCAATTGTCTGAAGTAATTTACGGATTTACAGTAATGAGAAAAAAGGTATAAACTAAAAGTACATACTGTAATTCGAACAAATAATTGAAGGGTTAATCCTGCCTCTCTCTAGCATCAGCCACAGGTTTTCATCAACATCACATCTAATGTTCTCTCTCATGCTCCTGCGGAAGAACCAGGTCCGTAACATTTCCAAATACATCATTACCAGCCAGCTCTCTATCTTGATATCCCACAGTTTTTCAGTATTGCATTGGTGACCATAACCATGCCAACAATAGCATTTTCCTGCGCATCTGAAAATAATTCTTCTCTTCCTCCTGTTGGGGGCAGCCTTTGGGTCTTGTTGTAGAACTATATTTTACAGTCAAACTTACTGTAATGTACATATGTGTAAATATTCTATAATTGCAATACAAAATAAATTCCTGTAATGTTTTCATTTACTGTAAGGATGAAACTCTCACCTGTTTGAAAGCTGGAGAATTATCATGACAGATGCAGCTGTGGATCTTTGCAGATTGGGTTGCACCCTCAACCCTTCCTCTCAATGAGAGACCTTCATTCATGACATGTCTATAAGTTTAGCACTTATTTCATCTGAAATAACAGCTCTTTGTCTTCTTTGTCTTCCTCCATGCATCCACCCTCTCCCTGCCACCGTTCTCTCTTCACAAACCTGTCTTCCGTGTTCCATTTCCAAATTTAGTTTTTCTGAGCTCTACCTATATAGATAGAGCTTAGAAAGACTAATTCATGACTCATATACGTATATGTATACATATGTGTGTGTGTTTTCACCTACAAGTCTAAAACACCTGCTTAGCCTTTCAGCTGAAATTGCAATCAGCAGTGTTTGAAAGGCACAAGGCTGAAATCTATTTTTTGATTGAAATGTTATATAAATAAATATTATATAATATTATATATAATGAAATATTATATATTTTTTGAATGATAACAGTTTTGATTGTGTGGTTCACAGTTTTGACAGCAGTGTGTTAGCATTTGAAGTAAATGCTGTAAATCTGTAGTGTTGTGCAGGTTGTGTTAAAGTCATGGGATAAGTGTGTAGAGTTTTGAAAACTGTGTACTAGCAATGAAAATGAGCTAGAGTTTGGTCAACATGAACTGCTGCTGTGCGACTGTAGTTAGAGTTTTGCACATGTGACTACAGATCTGCCCACTACTGCTTAGCAATCGTAAAAAACTGTAATAAAGTGTTGTATTCATCTCCTTCATTCTCCAATGGAATCGGCACTGGAAACATTAAGCAGAATCCTATTTATTTTTGATATTTAAATCGCTGCACTTTTTTTCTTTGAAGGAAATCTTACATGGACGACGTCCGGCTGTGAGACAGTAATAATCGACAACAGCACCATAAAGTGTTCATGTTCACATCTGACGTTCTTTGCAGTGCTGATGGTGAGAAGCTTCTCAGAGTTTCATTTAAAGATCCTATGAAGTTACTTTCAGATTTTGTTAGTTCACATCTATATGCTAGTGAACTAGCATGACTAAAGTTACCATTTTTCACAAAAAAGGAAAATATCTGATTCTTGTTAAAAAAACTTCTAAGGATTTTGCTTCTGTTGTTTTCTCCAATCTCTCAGTCTCCTCCAGATGCAGACATCCCACCTGAGGATTTAAAAACATTGAACGTCATCACTTCTATCGGCTGCGGCATCTCCATGTTTTTTCTGGCCGTCGGCCTGTTCATGCATTTCCTCTTACGGTAGTATTTTTAAATATTACATATAGTTACTGTAAATTCTTTTACCAGTTGCTTTTGTTCCTCTTTTGGATGAAAGCGTCTTCCATATGCATAAATGCATGTTACAAATAAGGTTGTTTCTCTATTTGAGCAGGAAAGCCAAATCAAATCAGGCCACGAAGATCTTGATGAACATGTTTGTGGCTTTGTTTCTCCTGAATTTATCCTTCTTGTCAAACGAGAGCGTCGCCAACACAGAAGACAAGTCTGCGTGCGTCTTCATAGCGCTGCTCATGCATTACTCCATGCTGTCTACATTCACCTGGTTCTTCATTCAAGCTCTTCATATGTACTTATGGCTCATCAGACAGAACGTCACCATCACAAACTACATGAGGAAGATCACCGTGTTCGGCTGGAGTGAGTGACATGAACAAAGCACCTGTTATAGTGTTCACTTAAGAAAGGCCACACACTTGACATGTACATTAATGCATTTGGCAGACTTTTATCCAAAGCGACTTACATTACATTCAAGGAATACATTGAATCAGTTCTTGCTTTCCCTGGGATTAAACCCATGACCTTGGCGTAGTAAACATGAATGCACTACTGATTGAGCAACAGGAAAGCCACTTGAAGAGTTTAAGACAGATTTTAGGATCAGTGCGCAACCCCCAATCTTAATCATACAATAACCCTGATCTCTGTGTGTTTTCAGTGTTTTCGGCTCCAATAGTTGTAGCTGTTGTTTCATTAGGAGGATATAAACCAGTGATTATAAACACAACTTCTGGAAAAACATCACGAATGTAAGTTGTTCTGATGTCACAAATGCATGAATTTAAGAAACTTTTTGTCAACACTGTCTTTTCTCTTCTAACTTTAGGTGCTGGATTACAGATAATGTAATTCACTACATAGTGAACATTGGCTACTACGCTTTAGTCTTCATCTTCACGTCAGGAATCTTCATCATGATCGTCACTAAGATTGTTGAAGCTCGACACATAAGAGCGTCTGACGGCAAGAGAAAGACGTTCAGAAAGCAGGTCATGATGGTGTTGAGTTTGTTCCTGCTCTTCGGTCTGACGTGGGCTGTGTCGTTCTTCAGTTATGGACCGATGCTCATTCCCTCATATTACATCTTCACTGTGTTGAACTCCTTCCAGGGTGAGAAACAATCCATCCATCATTACACTTGCTTTAGTAGAAAGCTGCTATTTTACAGATTTCAGCTAATTATTTGATTTAATTAATTAATGATTTTGAATAGATTTATTATTAATTTTACATAATTTATTTCAGTATATAATTAATTATAAAGAGTTATAATGAAAGTTTGTGTTTGGTTACAATTGAAAAATTTGGTAAATTACGTTAAATGTGCGAATCATATTTGAGGAGGCAGAATTACTAGAATTTATTTTCTGATTTATTTCAGGGTTTTTCCTCTTCCTGTATTACTACCACATTCACAATGACGTAGAAGGTCGTTTCTCCGATGATCCAGAAAGCTCCAACTCCACCACAACCATCATTCAAACCAGAATTAATGCGGAGGAAAATATATATAATGAGCCGAATTAAAACAGAAACCCATGTTGTGTCTCAGACATCTAATAAGTCAACAGTAGAAGGTCGGAATCCTAGTCATGTTTAATATTCTGTACAGATTAATGTGTGTTTATTAATACTCTGTGTGTGATAAATTGTATGGGGAGGAGATGTAACTCATAATGGGATTAAAAGGCTTTTAAGACACTTTCAAAAAAAGTTCATTTAAAATGTTCATAAACATTGTGATGGAATTTTCTAAAGTATATTTTTTATCTTTACTCTTATCCATGATTATATTTTGTTTCTTTACATTGTTGACTTTTGTGTGACATTTTCTATTCTGTAGATCTAGAATGTAAGAGATAGTAAGTTTGAAGAAATGCGTTTGAGGTATAGAGAGGGTAATGAGTTCCTGATAAAGAATGGAAAATTACAACTGAGCCTTTAGCCTTGATTAGAGGTATAAATGCTGGAGCTGCCCTCCCTTCTCTCCCTTCTGCTCGGCATCATCTGATGTCTGTACGACTGCTGACCTTTTCTTGCAAGGAAATAAACCTTTATTAAGACAATTGGGAAATTTGTCTCTTATTAAGAATTGACAAAAGATTTTGCAACTACATTTTGGCACTGTGAGGAGGGTTTCTTGGTTGTGTTGTCTCTTCTGGACCCAGAGCGGACGGTGACTGGCCATCCTGAACCAAGTAGGTCGAGCCCTACCTTTCTAAGTTTAAGAGAGAGGGGCCGACCGCTAGGAGACACCACTGGAACCAAGAAAAGAACAGAAGTGACAGCAAAGTGCGGTCTGGTAAGAGACAAAGACTGAAGAGTGCATGTGAGAAGAACCATGGATTTTGTCTCTCTGTGGTCAGATAGAGAGGGAGGACTGTAGAAATGCAGTCTGAAACTCAGAAAAAGGGGGAAGACTGTAGAAATACAGTCCAGACCTCAGACTGAGTGAGGGGTACAGAGCTCAGTAGAGACGTCTAGGAATATAAGTTGAGACACAGAAATACCACTTCACGAGTTCACACTTACGAATGATTCAGGAGCAATGGATGGTAAGCGTATTTGGCGAGCTGTCCGAGGAGAGGGCTCCGAGCTCGGTATTAGCCCGAACCTGGAGCACTCCCCCCGTATCCTGACTTTGATAGGAACAATTAAGTGTGAGGAGTTGGGGTGGTGGAGGGATGCCGAAAAATGTCAAAGAGCTGTAGGTGAGTCAAACGTGTCTATATATACGTACTTCCTCTCCTGCTGATAGGATGAGGAGTAATTGCTGATGACGTATTGATTGTATTAATCATTTGAACGTGCTCCTCCCGAACTTTGTTAATAAAACATCATAAAGAGAGAGAGGAAAAAGCATGGGGAAGTCCCAGAGTAAATTTGATCAATATGGCACACTGGTGTCTGGTCAAATGAGGAGAATGTATGGGATAAAATGTATGATAGGTATGGAGAAGCTAATTAAATAAATTGCAAAACTGAAAAGGGTAAAAGATTCTGTTGAGAATGTGTGTGAAAAAAGGAAGGGATGTTGTGGGGAATATGTGTGTGGGGAAGCCGAGCGCAGGGAGGGAAAATCTATGCAAGCGGATTTAGCTTGAAGGGAAGTTGAAGAGGAAAGTAAAGAAAAAGGAAGCAAGGAAACAGATAATAAAAGAAAAAGAGAAGAAGAGAAACCTACGGCACTTACACCTACTAACCTTTTTTCTGTTTCAATACTAACACTCCATCACTACCTATAGCTGAGCTGCACGCACTGAAAATGAACCCAGAGCTCGACTGCTCTCCCCCAAGATGACCAGTACCAGCCCCAGGAGAGCAGGACGAAAGCTCCCCTTCTCCGATTGCACCAGCAGAGCAGCAGCAGATGAGATGGAGGGAGCAGCGGAAGAAATTAAAAAGAATCCTATAAGCAAAAGTCAAGAGAAATTAAATATCAAGGTAAAACTTTTGTGAGAACTTTTCAGAAACTCTGGCCGAAGAGGATACTGGATTTATAAAATAAGACTATGACTACAAAAAATGCATGAAATGTAGACTGTGCAAAGAAGATGGACATTGGGCAGGTGACTGTCCCAACACCACACAGGTGAACTGAGAGAAAGAAGACGGAGAGCAAGAATGAGGGGTCTGGGCGCGCAGCCAACCACTACAGATAAGGGAAGTGAATGTTTTCTAATAACACACACACGCACGCGCACACGCACACGTACACACACACACATACTGCTCTCTGCAATGAAGAATCTGCTTGCAATGTTTCGTTTATGACTCAAATTTGAATTCTATAAAAAAGAAGAAAGATTTTTAAAGATTTTTCTAATGGAGGGAACATTAAAAGCCGTTTGGAAGAAATCTGGCTGTAGTATTATAGATGCCGTTTGGTTGAGTGTTTACCCCCCCCCCCATTATTTTTTTAATAAATCTGACACTATGATCAAATTCAGACATGGGTTAGATCATGTATCAAAAAGGATGATGGGACAACTAATGATACATAAAAATTAGAATTTTTCTATCATAAAGAAATGTCTTCTCTCCTGACTAACATTTTTGTGCAGGTGAAAGCATCTCAGGGAAAGACTGATATAATGATGTCACTCCATGATATCAAACCAGGAGGTTTCGTGGTAATACAGGAACTGAGGAGAAAAGAGCTGGAAGGCGAAAAGGTGGTCGGGTCTGTTTCAAGTGATACTGACAGCACACACAACGGTGAAGGTCATAGAGAGAGCCAACATGGTCAGTTCTGCAGCACTGAATAAGATCAATAGGTTGGCATGCACTGTGTTGGCAAAGCAAACAGCACTGAAACTGCTTTGGTACTGACTGATGAAGAAATGGAACTAATTAGAGATGGTGTAATACAGAATAGATTAGTGTTAGATTTGCTGACTGCTGAGAAAGGTTGGGTATGTAAAATGATGGATACCTCATGCTGTTTTTACATGCCAGACTATAGTGAGACAACATACCCACTATAATTGATCACATGAGGATGGCCGTAAAAGAGCCAACTGGAGCTAACACATGTTCCAATGGTTCAGGAGCTTTTAGGAAAGATGTGGCTATTGGATTGGTCAAACGGTTATCAGTGATAATGGTGGGACTTCTGGTGTTATTATGTCTGCCATGTGTAATGCAATGTGTTTCAGCATTAGTGGTGAGAAATGTGAAAAGCACAGTGTCAGGGTTCTGTCACTTCAGATTGGGTTTCTCGTGTTTGGTTGACAGAGCTCTGACACTGGCTCTTTGTGTCTTGTGATTGTAACCCCCGCCCATCTTGTTCCCTCGTTTCCCTTTATTTATCCCAGCTGTCTCTGCTTGTTACCTTTCCTCATGTGTTCCCTATTTAATCCCAGTGTGTTTGCTGTCCTGTGTCGCGTCATTGTCTCTCCATGTTTTGCCATGTCCTTGTTCTGCCGATCCATCTGGTTTGTCTGCCTTCCTTGAGTGTTCCTCTGCCTTCTGCCTCCCTTGCACGCGAGAATTCGCTCCGCGGCCTGGTACCATTTGATCTACGGACTGGGGGTTGGGGACCACTGATTTATATTATTAATGTTGTGCATTGGTGTTTGAGACACAACAGCTAAAGATGATCACCATTATAATGAAGCACTAAGGGTTAATAACTCAACCAAACACATCCTATATGAGATTAATCAAATATATACACAAATAAACATAATGTTACAACTTATAATTCTACAAAAGTCTTCAAATTCATGAGCAAACTTGACTGTTCAGGTCATATCAACTGTGTAGACATGCTGTTTTCACATCAACACACTGAAACACAAGCACACAAAGATTTCACAACCTTCCTTTACCGTCTTGTTCTCCTAATTGTATGTGTCCAATAAGATAGATTTGTGCTACATTGTTCTCTCTCTGAACTGTGATTCCAGTCATATCAAGCAATTTAACACCATCATGACAAACAACGCAAACAAAAATAATAGATTAACTATCGGCTTTAATATATCAGTCTAATCTTAATATTGGATCTATAATGATAAAATTAAAAATGAACATTTATCAGATGATTCTGATATGATGCCTGGTTTATTGTGCATCCCTAGTATTTGATATGCATGTATGAAAATAGTGATAAAGGGCTGTGAAACACTAGAGGACGTTGTGGAGTAGAAGATGTGATTGAGATTATTACCAAACACAAACTCAGTGACACATGTAGTTTGAATTATAACCAGCTATTGATTTGATACTTGTGACTCAAAGACTAATAAACTTCCTCTATCCAGCTGAATGAGTTGAACATTTCACCTGTTGATTTATTGGCTTTAATGTTTTAGATGTTTTTTTCTATATATATTCCCTGAGGAACATAAATAACTGCAGATAATAAATGCTGTTCATTTGAACTTTCTATTAATAAAAGAACTGTGAAAAAAAACATGCAATAAAATTCCCATAAAAATCCGAAGCAGCAAAACTGTTTTCAACACTGATAATAATCAGAAAAGTTTGTTGACAAGCAAATCGTCATATTACAATGATTTGTGAATGATCATGTGACACTGAAAACTGCTATACAATCCTGCACAATACTGAAGCTCTTTTGCATTTTCAGCATGAAACTAATGTCACCCGCCTGTGGATTCAGATATTTGTATGATCACTTGTGATCATGATATGATATATATATTTATATGTATATCTTGCTGTGGCGAGCAGGGCGGGGTCGAGGGACCGTGAGAGCGTCACGAGAGCCGGTGGCGCGATTGAGAATGAGCATCACCTGCGAAGCCACCGGTGTCTCTCATCTCACGGAGGAGTGGAGGCATAAAAGGAGGAGCGACGACAGTGAAGACGAGAGAGGACCAGGCCTGGATTTTATGTTGTGTTTTGTGTGGGCGGTAGTTGTCCGTGAGGAACTGCCGCCATTACTTTCGTTTTGAGTTTATGTTTTATTTATCATTAAAGTCTGTTTGATCGTCTGCCGGTTCCACCTCCTTCCTCCCTGAACATTTAACTCCGCAACTTCTGCAACTTCTGGTGCAGGCCATGGTCATTTCCAGACTGGACTACTGCAACGCTCTTCTGGTTGGGCTTCCTGCAAGTGCAATCAAACCCCTACAACTGATCCAGAATGCAGCAGCTCGTCTGGTCTTCAACCAACCGAAAAGGTCTCATGTCACACCACTCTTCATCTCGCTACACTGGCTCCCTCTCGCAGCACGCATCAAATTCAAAGCACTGACTCTTGCATACAAAACTTACACAAACTCAGCACCTTCGTACTTCCACTCATTGGTACAACTCTACACAACTACCAGAAACCTTCGATCGATCAACGAGCGGCGACTCGTGGTTCCATCACAGAGAGGAAAAAGAACGATCACAAGAACATTTTCATTCACCACCCCCGGCTGCTGGAACGCCCTCCCTGTCCTCATCCGGATGCAGATTCCCTGTCGAAGTTTAAAAGACGCACCTCTTCCATGAGCACCTAACATGACACACACACCACCTCACAAAAACAAAAAATTCTCTATTCCCCATGCTTGTGCTACTTGTGTTCAGAATGTTCAAAACTTTGTATTGTAAGCGCTCTTATGTGATTTTGTATCCTTTGGACAAATCCCTTCTATACTCCTCAAATTGTAAGTCAGTTTGGATAAAAGCATCTGCTAAATGAGTAAATGTAAATATATTTAACACAATTCACCCATACTGATGTTGAACATATTTGGTTACTTAAAATGCGAAATATGCAAACACTGTGAAAATCCAGTAATGACTTCTACATTATTTAATGTGTTATATCTTCTGGGGTTGAAGGTCGCACCAGTGCGATCAACTCTCAGTTAGACAGATACTGGCCCACATTGGACAGATTCTGCATGAATATGCTCTTTTTTTCTCTAGTGCATAGAAACACCTGAGAAGAACTGCAGAAACATCTTCAAGATGCTTGGAGAAACCGACCTGTAAAACTACCTGAAAAACGATGTGCAAGTGTGCAGAGGACAAACGTTTAAAGTGTGGTCACACCATATTTTGGTTTGATTTGGTTTGATTGAAGTTAATAAATCTATAGGTTTCTTAAAATGTCTTGGAGACATTTCGTCAGTTCTTTTAGATTTAGTTTGACTAAATGTTTCTGTTTCTTAATGTAATCACAAACAGACTCTGTGATGGTGAGAGCAGATCTCTGTGTGGAGGATGATCGGCTGTTGTCAGACTCCTTGTGCATAAAAAATAGCTATAAAATAAGCTACAAAATTATAACAATTAATGGCAAAGTGAACTGATGTTTCCTTCTGAAATATTACAGCAAAAAAAAAAAAGTTGGTAAGAGAATTTTCACATAATTTTTAAACAAAAGCTCTTGGCTACAACATTAAGTTCTCAAAAGTCTTGTGGACACATTTAGTTTGTGTAGGGGGTTGAGAAGGAAGGAAGCATCCTCCTTTCAGGGTGAGAAAATAATCACACTGTTCCTACATGGATGATTGTGAGCGATGCAAAAATATTGAAAATATTGAATACAAAAAATATATTTTAGCTAATTATTTAAATGAATTGCAAATGTAAAAATTCCATTGATAAATATTGTTTAAATAAAATATTTTATTATCGTTGAACTTTTTTATTCATATTTTGAAATGTTTTTTTATGGATTTTTATAATGCGTGTGTCATCAAGAGCGGTGTGCGTGTGCGGTGGCGGAGGCACAAGGAGACGAGAGATTATATGCAACTTTATTTAACAAAACGGAAAGCAAAAGACTTCAAATAGGAACATAAATGGCACTCTGTATTGCAAAAAAGAGGCGTGACCTCACGTACATGATGCACACCTTGTGAAGGGAAAGGAGGGGGAACAGGAAGAGGACTAGACAGGCAAGACATGAGTGAGGGGTGGGCACCTGGAGTGCTGCACAGAGTCCCGGAGGTCTCCAGGGTGGTGCAGGTGGGACCAGGGGTCAGGCAGAGGGGAATGGCCAGAGTGACGCCCGGGACCTGGTTTCCCCAAAGGACTGCCTCCTTTGCCCCACCCGCCCTCAAGGTGTTGTTCCTACCCACCCCCCAAAACATTTTTGAGGGGCATCCACGGGATGCTGTTG
Organism: Rhodeus uyekii; assembly: GCA_037043235.1. Classification (NCBI taxonomy): domain Eukaryota; kingdom Metazoa; phylum Chordata; class Actinopteri; order Cypriniformes; family Acheilognathidae; genus Rhodeus; species Rhodeus uyekii. Next base: position 723,233 of record JAWRVZ010000137.1, read on the forward strand.
GGAGGCCTAGGTGGCACTGGAGTGAGGGGCTCAAGGCAGAGTTTACGGGGCAAGAGTTCATGGGGCAAGATTTCACGGGGCGCCAGCAGGGTAAGGAGCGCGAAGGATGCCTCTTTCCTCCTTTTGCTTCATTTCTGATGTTTCTGGCCAGTCGAGGGGCTCGTTGTGGCTGGCAGCTTTGGCTGTCTGGAAAGTTCTCAGAGAAGCGATGGTGAGTCCCGATCCAGAACAGCGACATGATGGTTTCAGTGCCTAAAGGAGTGTGGCAGGTGGCGTAGATGAATTCCAAGTTCTTCCGGGCAATAAAAAGTAATTGCTGTTCCCACTCCATTCTACTGCAGAAGTCTTATGGGGCGACAAACCCGGTCGATCGTTCTGTCATCAAGAGCGGTGTGTGTGCGTGTGCGATGCGGAGGCACGAGGAGATGAGGAATTCACTGCAATACGGAAACCAAATGACTTCAAATTGGAACATAAACGGCATTCTGTAGTGCAAAAACTCGGAAACTCTCTGAACCAGGAACATAGAACACGGAACAAGGAACAAACATCCACACACGGGCAGAACCACGAACAACATCAAACAGTTTCAACGATCGACAAGGACATGGGAATATGAGAGGGCTTTAATAACAAGCACGGGATGGAAAACAGCTGACGAGACTTAGGTATGACATCTGTCACGGTTCATAGGTTCATTGATTCCTTCTCTGTGTTGTGCGGTTGTGTTGGAGGCGTGGTGACTGATTACTCATCATCTCCCGCTCCACCTGCAAGTCATCACATCTGACTATTTATTCACCTCTCTCTCACCACTCCTCTGTCAGATCGTTTCAGGCTTCCCTCCCGGTTCGGACCTGTCTGCCCTGATCTCCGGTTTCTGATTTCCCCGTTCTGGACCGTTTCTCAGCTGCTCTGCCCACTGCATCCCTGCGTCACTCTCTCCCGCCCGCTGCACTTCTCCTGGTTCCCCGCCTGACTCCAGACGTCACTTCTCCGGACTCTTCCCTCCATATTACTCTATTGTCAATAAACCCTTTACTCGCATGAAATAAATTTAATTTTAAAATAAATTTACATGTTCAGCATGAAACTAGAGTCACACGCATGTGGATTCAGATATTTCCTTGATTATTCGATAAGAAAGCTCACAATTCCAACACTGATGTGGAAAATATTTGGATATTGAAAACATGAGACACACAAACACTGTCAAAATCCTGTAATAACTCCTGCATTATTTAATGTGGTGTAATGTGTTTTATCTCTGAGAGTCTCTCATGTGATTGTAATGAAGCTTATAAAATTCCTCAATCATGATGGACTTTCAGTGACATTTATGCAAATTAGTCAAATGTGTAAATATGTAAATTTTATTCATTAAGAGACAAAATATAAGTGCCATTTATTGAAAGAAACTGTGTAAATTTCACATTTTGTTTTTGCTATTAAAACTTGATATTTTCTGTATGAGATTCAATCTGACTGTAGCAAAATAATCTAAATATTGTCTAATAACCAATAATAAAGGTTATGTTTCGTTGGAATCTTGTTGCTTTTATTAAATATATATATATACACACTATGAAATACTAGTGTATACTTACATGTTCTCTGTAAACAAATGTGACTTAAATGTAAATGAGACAGTGTTAAAGCTCAAATAAACATGATTTGCATACGTTTGCAAATGAACTGTACGTCATTGTTTCAGTGTCTCTGAGCTGCGTATCATAATCATACGGATTCATTTGTGAACGGATGAAACTCTCTCTCTCCTCTTGGACTGTGAACTTTTCATCTCAAGAATGTAATTCTTTAAGATTTAAGATTTATTACTAATATCTGTAGAAAGGAAATCAAACTCTTGTGTTTCTATCAGGCTGTGTTTGGGAATTATGTCTCGACAAAAGCAGAATTTGCTGTGGCTGATGCTCTTCTGTTGTGCTTCAATACAGATGAGTAAGTTGCTTTAAACAATTACATTGTTAAAAAAGAAAAAAGTTTAATGACTATGGGCATCTAAATGTAGACATATAAAATAGTTAATACTGTTTACATGTATGTACTGATCTGCATTATGTAATTATATATCTTGCTTTTACAGCCTTCTCGAGAAAAGTGAAAATGGAAGTCAGTTCGACAGATAAATGTTTCTGGAAAATAAGCAGTTCAATCTCAACAGGTAAATGTGAAATATTCTGCATACACGACTGAATACTATATATTTATCATCAGTATTTATGATTCATTGTGTAAATTTCAATTCTTATTCCAGCTATAAATCCGACATCTCTATTAACTGAGAATATAATGAAATATGATGTTGCAATGATCAATGTCACACTAAACATCTCTACTGAAGGTAAAACCTGTGAATACTTTATTAATAAATCATTCTTGAGTTCAAGGCTCTTTATAAAGTATGTTTTCAGCAAATGTAAGCTGTTCTCTCTGGTTTCAGATCAGTGCAAATCATACAGTTTCAGCATAGGAAAATACAATTGGGAATGTGAAATCAGTATGAATGAGACGTTTGAAGGAATAAAGCTGTGGTTTGATGATTGTCCTCCATCAAACTCAACTTCAACAGGTGTGTGTCGTCCTGCAGTAGAAACAGTGTTAGTGTTGAAGGTTGTGAGTGTTTGGTGTGTTTGTGCACAATAACAGCACAGAAGAACAAATGCAGTGTTTCACTGTCTACTATGATCGATCACTGCTGTCAATGCAAACCAGAAACACTAAACTATCTAAATATGAGTCTGAATATGAACTGTCCTGTAAGCAGTGAAATGTGTTTTTCAGCCGATCATGACACAATCACACACTATTTTACATTAATTATATATATAGTGAGTCTTGTAATAATAATTTCTTCCCTTTTCCAGGATTTTGGGATTTGAGCTCTGATGTGAACTGCGGAAAATTACCAAACACAGGTAAGATTTGATCCACTTTTATATTGTGTTTAATTTCATGTCAAAGTTTAAGTTCATGTCAAGTCCAGTCAAGTCACATTTACTTATATAGCGCTTTTTACAATACAGATTGTTTCAAAGCAGCTTTAAAGTGGTCACATGAAAACATTATAAACAAAGTTTGTTTGGCTGAACGGCAGCCTTAAAAGAGCAGACGAATTAATACAATTGATGAATATTAAGTGCTATGTTTTGATTATTGATTGACTTGATTGATTGATAGTTTGATTACTATATTGACAACAATTCAAGTCTAATATTAAGTCTAATTTGGTCCGATTGGAGATGGGTTCATGATCTACACAGGGGAGGGTTTAGTAGAGTCACGGTCTCCGCAGACACTTCAGGGCAGTGCTGTGCTCGTGTCCAGGTGCAGGTTTTTTGGATTAAAAATGTATGTATAATGTGTTATGTGTATGCCAGGTTGAAGAGATGTGTTTTTAGTCTAGATTTAAACTGACAGAGTGTGTCTGCTTCCCGAACTGTATTAGGAAGACTGTTCCAGAGTTTAGGAGCTAAATAGGAAAAGGATCGACCGCCAGCAGTTGACTTTGATATTCTAGGTATTATAAGCTGGTCAGTATTTTGGGATCGCAATAGACGTGAAGGACTATAATGTGTTAAGAGATCACTCAAGTACTGTGGAGCTAAACCATTTAATGCTTTGTAAGTCATTAGCAAGATTTTAAAATGTATTCGGTGATTAATAGGAAGCCAGTGCAGGTTTGACAGAACCGGACTAATATGCTCATACTTCCTGGTTCTAGTAAGAACTCAAGCTGCTGCATTTTGGACCAGCTGGAATTTGTTTATTAAACATGCAGGTCAACCACCTAGTAGAGCATTACAGTAATATTATGTAATGCCATGGCTAATGCCATGGTTCCTAATAATTGCACCCAAAGGAAGCATGTACAGGGTGAAAAGCAATGGTCCTAGTACTGAACCTTGAGGAACTCCATACTCCATCCATGTCTTTAATTAGTGCAGGACAGTCGGTTATTTAACAGAGAAACTGTAAACTGGTATTCTGTTCATTTATAATTAAATGGTTTCTGCTGTTGAAACTGAATAACTCCTCAAACAGTGTATAAAGTAGAACAGCTGCACACATTCACACACAAATAAATTTACTTTTCAAAATCATATTAATATTCATAATTTGAGAGAGGTGTATATTTCTGTTCATTTCCATGTTCAACTCATTCCAGCTCAGGTGTTTCCTGTATCAGCGTTCAGCTCGTCTACACACACACAGTTACTCATGAGTCATGAATGATCAACAGGATTTTCTTCTGCTCTTATTACAGTCTTTTATAATAGAAATGTATGCAGTACCAACTGAAAATTATAAAATCATGCAGAAACTCATTAGTCCCAAACGATGCACTTCAGTCTTATACGCATAAATACTTGTGCGCTGTGTTCTCAAACCTGTAGATTATGAATTTATATGGTTATAGTTACTCAACTACTTAATTACAGCTGTGACAATCGAGTGCATAAATGTCTCACATTGATCACTTCATTTGTTTGGTTATACTGTAATTTTAAGATTTGAAGTACACAAAAAATACTATTTTAATAAAATTAAGCACATTTCTGTTTCACAAGTGAATGATTAACTTGTAGTGACTCTGCATGTAAAACAGCTGTTATCTGTGGTCACTGGTCAGGAACTGTAAATTATATTACGTGACACTTTTATCATACAATCAGTATTAACTGTCTGGTGTTTGGTCTTCCATTAGATTTATGAAAACTATTATAAATGCAGAAGTTTTATTTATTTATATACTTGAGTTCATATTCTGCACTGTTTGATAATTGTGTTGAATTATGTGTTGTTGTTGTGTTCTCTTGAGGTTGTTCAACCATAAGTTCTGTTGATCCTGGAGAGAGATGTGGAAACGCTGCATATGACCAAAATACATGCAGCAATAAAAGTAAGTCTAAAATGCTTTTTGTTTCATAAACTTTATTTTTCAGTTGTTTCAATTCACCCATCAAACGTTGATTTCAAAATCAAGATATTTATTATATAGCATATAAAAAGACAATATGATCACATTTATTAGTAAAAATATAAGTTGTGTGAATGTACAAGTTCTTCAGATTCTCCAGGTCTCGCTTACAATGACTTTTTTCCTGCATCATCTTGCTAAAGCCAATGTTTCTCAAGATATTTTAACAAACTTTAATGCCAAAATAAAACATAAATACAAAATAAACATAATGGCGGCAGTCCCTCGCGGTCGACTGCCGCCCACACAAAACTCAACATAAAGTCCAGGCCTGGTCCTCTCTTGTTCTTCACTGTCGTCACTCCTCTTTTTATGTCTCCGCTCCTCCGTGAGACAAGATACTGGTGGCTTCGCAGGTGACGCTCATTCTCAATCACGCCACCGGCTCTCGTGATGCTCTCACGGTCCCTCGACCCCGCCCTGCTCGCCACAAGGACATTTTAAATAAAAACCTGATGGCCTCTGCCAGAAAGCTGAAGATGGGTCGTCATTGGGTCTTTCAACAGGATAATGATCCAAAACATGTGGCAAAATCGTACACAAAAATGATTCCGCAGTGACAAACTCAAGGTCCTCCCATGTGGGGCCAAACCTGTGGGGCGAGCTAAAGAGGAGAGTGCATAAGAGAGGACCCAGGACACTGGATGATATAGAAAGATTGTGCAAAGAAGAATGGTCAAAGATCCCTCTCTCAGTGTTCTCCAATCTTATGAAATGTCATAGGATGATATTAAGTGCTGTTGGCTGTTGTGCTGTTGGCAAAGGGGGGTTGAACAAAGTATTAAAATCAGGGGTGCCAATGATTGTGGACAAGTTTTTTTTTTTACCACCAAAGTAATGTACTTAAATGAAAGGTTGGATTTTTCTTTTTTTTTGCATTTGGGTTCTACATTGTTTAAAAAGAAGATAATTTTTAGACGTCCACGACCACATCTTAAACAGGGGTGCCAAAAATTGTGGAGGGCACTGTATAAAAAAAATTGGATTAGATCATTTTAATCTGAGAATACAACACACAGACAAAGAACTAAAATTAATCTCTTCTTTGTGTTAAAGGGAATGAAGGAACCAAATACATTCTGCATTTTAATGGGAATGAATGGATGTGTGTCATCTGTGTTGATAAAAGTTCAACTACTGGAACACCACCATTACCCACCACCGCTAACAGTCCAACTACCAGTTTCACAACATCCGAGAAAACTAAAAGTCCGACTTCCAGTTTAACAACATCCGATACTACTAGCAGTCCAACTACCAGTTCAACAGCATCCGATACAACTAGCAGTCCAACTACCAGTTCAACGGCATCCGATACAACTAGCAGTCCAACTACCAGTTCAACGGCATCCGATACAACTAGCAGTCCAACTACCAGTTCAGCGGCATCCGATACAACTAGCAGCCCAACGACCAGTTCAATGGCATCCGATACAACTAGCAGCCCAATGACCAGTTCAACGGCATCCGATACAACTAGCAGCGCAACGACCAGTTCAACGGCATCCAATACAACTAGCAGCCCAACGACCAGTTCAACGGCATCCGATACAACTAGCAGCCCAACTACCAGTTCAACGGCATCCGATACAACTAGCAGCCCAACAACCAGTTCAACGGCATCCGATACAACTAGCAGCCCAACTACCAGTTCAACGGCATCCGATACAACTAGCAGCCCAACTACAAGTTCAACGGCATCCGAAACAACTAGCAGCCCAACTACCAGTTCAATGACATCCGATACAACTAGCAGCCCAACTACCAGTTCAACAGCATCCGATACTACTAGCAGTTCGACAACGTCTGAGACAACGACCAGTCCAACTACAAGTTTAACAACATCCGAGACAACGACTATTCCAACAACCAGTTTTACAACATCTGAGACAACGACCAATCCAACTACCAGTTCAACAGCATCTGACATTACTAGCAGCCCAACTACCAGTTCAACGGCATCCGATACAACTAGCAGTCCAACTACCAGTTCAACGGCATCCGATACAACTAGCAGTCCAACAACCAGTTCAACGGCATCCGAAACAACTAGCTGTACAACTACAAGTTCAACGGCATCCGATACAACTAGCAGTCCAACGACCAGTTCAACGGCATCCGATACAACTAGCAGTCCAACTACCAGTTCAACGGCATCCGATACAACTAGCAGTCCAACGACCAGTTCAACGGCATCCGATACAACTAACAGTCCAACTAGCAGTTCAAGGGCATCTTATACAACTAGCAGCCCAACGACCAGTTCAACGGCATCCGATACAACTAGCAGCCCAACTACCATTTCAACAGCATCCGATACAACTAGCAGTTCGACAATTTCTGAGACAACGACTATTCTAACAACCAGTTTAACAACATCTGAGACAACTACCAGTCCAACTACCAGTTTCACAACATCTGAGACAACGACTATTCCAACAACCAGTTTCACAACATCTGAGACAACGACCAATCCAACTACCAGTTCAAGAGCATCCGACACTACTAGCAGCCCAACTACCAGTTCAACGGCATCCGATACAACTAGCAGCCCAACTACCAGTTCAACGACATCCGATACAACTAGCAGCCCAACTACCATTTCAACAGCATCCGATACAACTAGCAGTTCGACACTGTCTGAGACAACGACTATTCCAACAACCAGTTTAACAACATCTGAGACAACGACCAGTCCAACTACCAGTTTCACAACATCTGAGACAACGACCAGTCCAACTACCAGTTTAACAACATCCGAGACAACGACTATTCCAACATCCAGTTTCACAACATCTGAGACGACCAATCCAACTACAAGTTCAAGAGCATCCGACACTACTAGCAGCCCAACTACCAGTTCAACGGCATCCGATACAACTAGCAGCCCAACTACCAGTTCAACGACATCCGATACAACTAGCAGCCCAACTACCATTTCAACAGCATCCGATACAACTAGCAGTTCGACAATGTCTGAGACAACGACTATTCCAACAACCAGTTTAACAACATCTGAGACAACGACCAGTCCAACTACCAGTTTCACAACATCTGAGAAAAAGACCAGTCCAACTACCAGTTTAACAACATCCAAGACAACGAGTATTCCAACAACCAGTTTCACAACATCTGAGACAATGAGCAATCCAACTACCAGTTCAACAGCATCCGACACTACTAGCAGTCCAACTACCAGTTCAATGGCATCCGATACAACTAGCAGCCCAACTACCAGTTCAACGGCATCCGATACAACTAGCAGCCCAACTACCAGTTCAACGGCATCCGATACAACTAGCAGCCCAACTACCATTTCAACAGCATCCGATACAACTAGCAGTTCGACAACGTCTGAGACAACGACTATTCCAACAACCAGTTTAACAACATCTGAGTCAACGACCAGTCCAACTACCAGTTTCACAACATCTGAGACAACGACCAATCCAACTACCAGTTCAACAGCATCCGACACTACTAGCAGTTCAACTACCAGTTCAACTGCATCCGATACAACTAGCAGTCCAAGGACCAGTTCAACTGCATCCGATACAACTAGCAGTCCAACGACCAGTTCAACGGCATCCGATACAGCTAGCAGTCCAACGACCAGTTCAACGGCATCCGATACAACTAGCAGTCCAACTAGCAGTTCAAGGGCATCTTATACAACTAGCAGTCCAACGACCAGTTCAACGGCATCCGATACAACTAGCAGCCCAACGACCAGTTCAACGGCATCTGATACAACTAGCAGCACAACGACCAGTTCAACGGCTTCCGATACAACTAGCAGCCCAACTACCAGTTCAACGGCACCCGATAAAACTAGCAGCCCAACAACCAGTTCAACGGCATCCGATACAACTAGCAGCCCAACTACCAGTTCAACGGCATCCGATACAACTAGCAGCCCAACTACCATTTCAACAGCATCCGATACAACTAGCAGCCCAACTACCAGTTCAACGGCATCCGATACAACTAGCAGCCCAACTACCAGTTCAACGGCATCCGATACAACTAGCAGCCCAACTACCAGTTCAACGGCATCCGATACAACTAGCAGCCCAACTACCATTTCAACAGCATCCGATACAACTAGCAGTTCGACAACGTCTGAGACAACGACTATTCCAACAACCAGTTTAACAACATCTGAGTCAACGACCAGTCCAACTACCAGTTTCACAACATCTGAGACAACGACCAATCCAACTACCAGTTCAACAGCATCCGACACTACTAGCAGTTCAACTACCAGTTCAACTGCATCCGATACAACTAGCAGTCCAAGGACCAGTTCAACTGCATCCGATACAACTAGCAGTCCAACGACCAGTTCAACGGCATCCGATACAGCTAGCAGTCCAACGACCAGTTCAACGGCATCCGATACAACTAGCAGTCCAACTAGCAGTTCAAGGGCATCTTATACAACTAGCAGTCCAACGACCAGTTCAACGGCATCCGATACAACTAGCAGCCCAACGACCAGTTCAACGGCATCTGATACAACTAGCAGCACAACGACCAGTTCAACGGCTTCCGATACAACTAGCAGCCCAACTACCAGTTCAACGGCACCCGATAAAACTAGCAGCCCAACAACCAGTTCAACGGCATCCGATACAACTAGCAGCCCAACTACCAGTTCAACGGCATCCGATACAACTAGCAGCCCAACTACCATTTCAACAGCATCCGATACAACTAGCAGCCCAACTACCAGTTCAACGGCATTTGATACAACTAGCAGTCCAACTACCAGTTCAACGGCATCCGATACAACTAGCAGTCCAACGACCAGTTCAACAACATCTGATACAACTAGCAGTCCAACTACCAGTTCAACAACATCCGATACAACTAGCAGTCCAACTATCAGTTCAACAGCATCCGACACAACTAGCAGTCCAACTACAAGTTCAACGGCATCCGATACAACTAGCAGTCCAACGACCAGTTCAACAACATCTGATACAACTAGCAGTCCAACTACCAGTTCAACAACATCCGATACAACTAGCAGTCCAACTATCAGTTCAACGGCATCTGACACAACTAGCAGTCCAACCACCAGTTCAACAACATCCGATACAACTAGCGCTCCAACTTCCAGTTCAACGGCATCCGATACAACTAGCAGTCCAACGACCAGTTCAACAACATCCGATACAACTAGCAGTCCAACTACCAGTTCAACAACATCCGATACAACTAGCAGTCCAACTATCAGTTCAACGGCATCCGACACAACTAGCAGTCCAACGACCAGTTCAACGGCATCCGATACAACTAGCAGTCCAACTACCAGTTCAACAGCATCCTTTACATTTAACAGTCCAACAGCATCCGATACAACTAGCAGTCCAACTACCAGTTCAACGGCATCTGATACAACTAGCAGTCCAACTACCAGTTCAACAGCATCCTTTACAACTACCAGTTCAACAGCATCCGATACAAATAGGAGTCCAACTACCAGTTCAACAGCATCCGATACAACTAGCAGTCCAACTACCAGTTTCACAACATCTGAGACAACGATCAATCCAAAAACCAGTTTAAGAACTTCCGAGACAACTAGCAGTCCAACTACCAGTTTAAGAACATCCGAGATAACTAGCAGTCCAACTACCAGGTTCACAACATCTGAGACAACGACCAGTCCAACTACCAGTTTAGCAACATCCGAGACAACTAATAGTCCAACTACCAGTTTATCAACATCCGAGACAACAACCAGTCCAACTACCAGTCTTAGAACATCCGAGACAACTAGCAGTCCAACTACCAGTTTAACAACATCCAAGACAACTAACAGTCCAACTACCAGTTTAACAACATCCGAGACAACAACCAGTCCAACTACCAGTCTTAGAACATCCGAGACAACTAGCAGTCCAACTACCAGTTCGACAACGTCTGAGACAACGACTATTCCAACAACCAGTTTAACAACATCCAAGATAACTAGCAGTCCAACTACCAGTTTCACAACATCTGAGACAACGACCAGTCCAACTACCAGTTTAGCAACATCCGAGACAACTAATAGTCCAACTACCAGTTTATCAACATCCGAGACAACAACCAGTCCAACTACCAGTTCGACAACATCCGAGACAACGACCAATCAAACTACCAGTTTAACAACATCCGAGACAACGACCAGTCCAACTACCAGTTTAACAACATCCGAAACAACTAGCAGTCCAAGTTCCAGTTTCACAAAATCCAACACAACTAGCAGTCCAACTACCAGTTTTACAACACCAATGATAATTTACAATCTAACTACAGAGGATCTAAAAGACAAGAATGGATCGATTAATCCCTCAAAAGCATCGTAAGCCAGTGACTTCTAAAAATGAATACACTTTGCACAGAATAGAGAGTGATTATTACATTTTGCAGAGTCGTCTTGGAAAATCTGGAGAATAAGATGGAAGAGTTGGAAAGAAACAATATAAGCAGCGCAGAGATTGTCATGGGGGATGTTATTGGTCTTGTTCACGTACAAGCCAAAGACACAGAGACCAGAGAATCTTGTCTATCTTCAGATCCGAGCAGAATAAAAGTAAGACTTGAGAATCAATAAAACATGATATGATTTCTCATTTCTCATGCTTATTTTGTTTTCACAGGTTGTTGACTGTAAAAGTGACCTGAATACAGACATTCCCTGGTCTGTAAAGATTCCCAGCGAAGCCTTTCATAAATCACGACTGGAAAACAATGGCAGTGCATTACTCGGAATTCTACGGTTCAGAAACATGGGAAAGGTACTCTATATTAAAAATAAAACATTTAATGGATGTTTATGGGATATTTCACTCAAACCTTTCCACCCGAGAAAAGTTACAAATTTTACTTTTGTGAAAGTAGTGAACATTTTACAGCATTGTCGGTTGAACTTTTCTTTAACAAACGTTTCTTGATCTACTTTATTCATACATGTTCACTTCTGATTTGCTCTATTTCTTAGAATGAAAGTAAAACTTACACTGTTTTGAACAATGAGGTTTATGGAATAACGATGGGGGCCAATATCGCCAACCTTATCAACAATATAGAAATGTTCTTTACACAGAAAGATCTGGTATTGAAACTTTTTTAATATTAATAATAATAATAATATTGATCAGACACTGTGAAAGCATAATAATAATAATAATGAAACATGTTCTTACAGGTCGGTATGGCGTCCTGCAATTCTTGGGATGGGAAAGGTAAATTTATTTATGGCTGTATTGATCAGTTCCCATCAACAATTCCAATTTATTTCCTCACACTCTTTTCTTCAAAGGAAATCTTACATGGACAACATTCGGATGTAAGACAGAAAAAAAAGACAACAACACCATAAAGTGTTCATGTTCACATCTGACGTTCTTTGCAGTGCTGATGGTGAGAAGCTTCTCAGAGTTTCATTTAAATATCCTATGAAGTCAATATCAGAGTCTATTAGTTCAATAGTTCAATCTATATGCTAGCGAACTTGTACAAGATGACTAAAGTGACTATTTTTCACAAAAAATTTAAATATCTGATTCTTGTTAAAAAAAAAAACTTCTAAGGTTTTTGCTTCTGTTGTTTTCTCCAATCTCTCAGTCTCCTCCAGATGCAAACATCTCACCAGAGGATCTGAAAACATTGAGCTTCATCACTTCTATTGGCTGCGGCATCTCCATGTTTTTTCTGTCTGTCGCTCTGTTCATGCATTTCCTCTTATGGTAGAGTATCTTAATATATAACATATACCGTGGTGTGAAAAAGTGTTTGCACCCTTCCTGAATCCTTGTTTTTTTTCTCACATGTTTGTCACACACTTAAATGTTACAGATCATTAAACTCATTTAAATATTAGTAAAAGACAACAAGTAAACACAAAATGCAATTTTTAAAACAAAATTCTATCCTACATGGCCCTGTGTGAAAAAGTTGAAAAAGTGCCCCCCCCCCCATTAAAACATAACTGTGGTTTATCACACCCGAGTTCAATTTCTCTAGTCACACCCAGGCCAGATTACTGTCACAGCTGTTTTGAATCAAGAACTCACTTAAATAGAACCTGCCTAATAAAGTGAAGTAGACCAAAAGATCTTAAAAAGCTAGACATCATGCCGAGATCCAAAGAAATTCAGGACCAAATGACAAAGAAAGTAATTGAGATCTATCAGTCTGGAAAGAGTTATAAAGCCAGTTCTAGCACTTTTTTAGATGAAACTTTTTTTGGATGAAACACATGTGAAAGCGTCTTTCATATGCATAAATGCATGTTACAAATACAGGTTGTTTCTCTATTTGAACAGGAAAGCCAAATCAAATCAGGCCACGAAGATCTTGATGAACATGTTTGTGGCTTTGTTTCTCCTGAATTTATCCTTCTTGTCAAACGAGAGCGTCGCCAACACAGAAGACAAGTCTGCGTGCGTCTTCATAGCGCTGCTCATGCATTACTCCATGCTGTCTACATTCACCTGGTTCTTCATTCAAGCTCTTCATATGTACTTATGGCTCATCAGACAGAACGTCACCATCACAAACTACATGAGGAAGATCACCGTGTTCGGCTGGAGTGAGTAACACAGAGAAACCACCTGTAATACATTCATACATTCATACACTCCCTTGGCAACAAGCTGAAAATCATATGTACTACATTATTATAATAACCCTGATCTCTGTGTGTTTTCAGTGTTTCCGGCTCCGACAGTCGTAGCTGTTGTTTCAATAGGTGGATATAAAGCAAGAATTATAAACATAACTTCTGGAAAAACATCACGAATGTAAGTTGTTCTGATGTCACAAATATATTAATTAATGAAGCTTAAAGTGCCCCTATTCTGGAATTTAAAATGTTCCTAATGTTCTTCTGGCCTCTACAACAACAGGTTTACTTTCATCCAAGATAAAACAAAAACACTGTATATTTCTCATAATATCCATTGCAGCATCAGCTCTTTACTCTCAGTGTCTGAAACGGGTTGTTTGTAAATTCAGTTTCTCTAAGCTACTCTGCTCTGATTGGTCAAAAAGTGCTTGGTATTATCATATCTGAATCTTAGCTCTTAACACAGTGATACGAACAGTAACGATAACGTTGGTTTTACTGTTTCAATTTCATCAAAGTAGATTTGCTTTGGCAGCAGAAACAGAGTCTTCTCCACATAAACAACCAAACTCTTTTAGTCCCAGACACAATGACAGTGAGCTTTCCTGTAGCTCAATAAGTAGAGCATTGGTGTTTACATCGTCATGCGATGCAGATTACATTACAGATTCACATTTATGCATTTATCAGATGCTTTTATCCAAAGCGACTTACATTGCATTCAGGGAATACAATGACATTCTAATCAGTTCTTGCTTTCCCCATTGTAAATACCAATGCTCTATTGGTGAACTACAAATAGATTATGTCCAACCAATGGTGTAATATTATGTAAATTAGTAACACAGGTTCAGCAGGAAGTAACAAGTTACTGATGACTCGTTTCAGATGGTTCAGAATCACATTTTTTTGTGAAACAATATATAATAACTCCATACATCTTTGAAACTTTGTAGAGCTTTTACATTCACCAACAGCTCCATTACAAATTAAATAAATAAAGATAGGGACACTTTAATTGTCTTCTGATTGTCTTAACTATATTTCACTCTCTTCTAATTATAGGTGCTGGATTACAGATAATGTAATTCACTACATAGTGAACATTGGCTACTACGCTTTAGTCTTCATCTTCACGTCAGGAATCTTCATCATGATCGTCACTAAGATTGTTGAAGCTCGACACATAAGAGCGTCTGACGGCAAGAGAAAGACGTTCAGAAAGCAGGTCATGATGGTGTTGAGTTTGTTCCTGCTCTTCGGTCTGACGTGGGCTGTGTCGTTCTTCAGTTATGGACCGATGCTCATTCCCTCATATTACATCTTCACTGTGTTGAACTCCTTCCAGGGTGAGAAACTCACACATCATTACACTTGATTCAGTCGAATGCTGACATTCAACAGATTTCAGCAAACTATTTGAATTCATTTATTATGTTTATATATTTTTTCATTATTGATTATTTTTTCAAAATCATTGTGTGCAATAATTGTGTGCAATTATTTTCTCTGATTTATTTCAGGGTTTTTCCTCTTCCTGTATTACTACCAGATTCACAAAGACATAGAAGGTCGTTTCTCAGATGATCCAGAAAAATCCAGCTCCACCACAACCATCATTCAATCCAGAATTAATGAGGAAAATTAATATATTGAGCCTAATTAATACAGAAACCCATGTTGCGTCTTAGACATCTGTAGAGTTTATTATGTTTTTTTGTTTAATATGTGTGTTTATTAATAATCTGTGTCTAGTATGCTATACTTTGAGGAGATATACTTTTTTTGGCTCTGTTTCCTTTATCAAATTGCGTACAAATGTATAAGTATACAGTTTGTTTGTGGTGCGTTAAAGTGCACACTTTGCTCACACGATTAGGGTTTAACTGTTTCAATGTGCTTAAGTGCCATATTGTTCCGCTTTTTTCCAGTTTCTGGCATTCACAGGCTATAGGCTTCTGTGCAAATTACAAGACGCATGCAGTAACTGTAATCAGACATGAAATAGAGAAAATTATGAGAAAAGCAGAAGTGATTAAACATTGGAGACAGCGAGAGCTAGTAAGTGTTTGCTTAATGCCTGGTTCTTCACGGGCTATAGGCTTGTTGTGTGCAAACTTTTAATTTGGCAATCAAATGACACCAAAGTTTTTAAACCTTGAAATATTTTTACCTGCAAGCAATCCCAGGCAGTCACTGACATCCTCCACACATCCCTTCTTACCAAATAAAATAAACTCTAGAAAACTGCAGAAAGCTGTTAACCAACCAACACCTCATCCAAACATTCATACAGAGACTGAATGGATACTTGATCCCTATGTTTCAGAGGTAAATTAATTTGGGAGTCATCAGCATACAAATCACAATGAAGGCATTATTTTTCAAAGATCAATCCCAAAGGGAACATATAAAGGGAGAACAAAACTGGTCCCAAAATAGAGCCCTGAAGAACCCCACACAAGAAAGAGGCAACAGATGAAAGAAATTCCCTAGATTGACTGATGTCCTATCTTTTAGATATGAGGAAAACCATTCAGGGCTAAACCCTCAATGCCAACATGGTCAATGAGAATCTTATGGTCAATGTTATCAAATGCTGCAGTAAGATCTAATAGTAACAGAACAATAATTTCCAGAGTCAACAATACGTTGAAACCAAGGACACAGACGTAAGTATGCAAAAGGCTATGTTTATTGAAAGAGGGCACGATAACAGTGACTGGTGAACAGTGAAGTGGTTTCTTGAGCAAGGCTTGTCTGTTTGTCTGAAACACAGAGATTTCTGGGGGGAAACTTTGATCGAGGGAAACTTTGAAGTAGTTTGTAGACTCGCAGAAGTTCTGGGCTGATGTAGCATAGAGAGTCTGAGCGAGAATGAGAACTAACTCTGAGTGATGGATAGGGCTGGTGAAATAGTGAACGCTGATTGTGAGCAGGTGCTCACTACTCAGGGGACTGGGAATGAGTGGGTGAAGAGTGAGAGTCTGGTGTGAGGGGCATGCCTGAGTCCATAACAGTACCCCACTCCTGAGGCAGCTCCTGAGGACTGCGGTGGACAGTAGACGTCATGGTCCGCCAGGTCTAGTCAAGTCAAGTCAAGGCACCTTTATTTACGTAACGCTTTTCACAATACAAATTGTTTCAAAGCAGCTTTACAGTGGTCACATGAAAACAATAAAAACAAGTTTGTTTTGGCTGAACAGCAGCTCTAAAAGAGCAGGCCAATCAATAAAATTGAAGAATATTAAGTGTTACGTGTCCCCAGCTAAGCAAGCCAAAGGCGACAGTGGCAAGCAACCATAACTCCAGCAGGTGATGGAATGAAGAACAAAATGGAGAAAAAAACCGTGGGAGAAACCAGGTTCAGTTCACCAAATGATGTTTTATTAACAAAGTTCGGGAGGAGCACGTTCAAATGATTAATACAATCAACACGTCATCAGCAATTACTCCTCATCCTATCAGCAGGAGAGGAAGCATGTATATATAGACACGTTTGACTCACCTACAGCTCTGACAGTCTTCGGCATCCCTCCGCCACCCCAACTCCTCACACTTATTTGTCCTTATCAAATCAGGATACGGGGGGAGTGCTCCAGGTTCGGGCTAACACCGAGCTCGGAGCCCTCTCCTCGGACAGCTCGCCAAATACGCTTACCATTCATGGCTCCTGAATCATTCGTAAGTGTGAACTCGTGAAACATGATTGTTATATTGACAACAATTCAAGTCAAATTTTAAATCCAGTTCGGTCTGGTTGAGATGGATTCATAATCTTCACAGGGGAGGATCTAGTAGAGTAACAATCTCTGGAGGAGGAGGAGGTACAGCTTCTGCACCAGCCTCTGTGGAGGAAGGCAGAAGCGGTTTAGTGTAGGGTTTTAGCAGGGATACGTGAAATGATGTTGACGTTCTGTACTGTGCATGGAGACGGTAAGTAACATCGTTGATATGCCTCTGGATCTTAAAGAGACCTATTTAGCGGGGACTGCCCTGGGTGGTACCTGGGAGTGGGTCCTCGGCAAGTTGATTCTTCTGCCTACAGACTGCCCGCTGGAGATGGGGGGCGACACAGTTCTGCGCATACTCAGCCCACAGAAGGAAGCGGTTCCAGCTGTCCTGGTGGTGAGCACAGTATGACTGGAGGTAACTCCTGATCTCCTAGATTTTCCTCTCAGTCTGGCCGTTGGTCTGGGGATAATATCCTGAAATGAGACTGACAGTTGAGACTGACCAAGAAGAGTGAAAAAAGCTTTCCTTTCCCGGGAGATGAACTGTGATCCATGGTCCAAAACAATGTCCTAGGCCGAAGTGTCGAAATGACAAGGCCGAAATATCGGAAGACATGGTGGAACAGGGCCTGCGCCGTTTCCAGAACTATGGGCAGGCCTTTCAGGTTGATGAGCTTACAGCCTTTGGAAAACCGATCTACCAAAAACAAGATGCATGTGTGTCCTTCAGAGGGGGGTAGATCGGTCATAAAATAGGGAACGGTACCGGGGAACGGTAATGGAAGCAGATTTTCTTCTGGCAGATGACTTGGAGTTTTGGTTGTGGCACAGACTGAGCATCCTCTGACATACTGGGAGATATCCTGAGCCATACTGGGCTACCAATAATGTCCTTGGAGGAGCGAGAGTGTTCACTGGCTGCCTGGGTGTCCAGAGCCCGGAGATGTGTGTGATTGGTCCATGAGGGACGGGCAGAGACTGGTGGGGACGTAGAGCCGTCTTGTCAGGACCCCCCGGCGGAGCGGGTTCTTTGTGACTTGCATCCGAAAGGAGCTGTAGGACTCATGTTGATGGTTCAGGAGGATGGGTTCAGGTAGTTGAGAGTGGTTGTTGGAGAGGAGTTGATGGGAGAGAGCATCAGCCTTGAGGTTCTTCTCGCCAGGGCGATAGATGACGGTAAAGCTGAAGCGAGTGAAGAACAGGACCCAGCGGGCTTGACGTGGGTTGAGTCTCTTAGCATCACAAAGATATTCAAGGTTGTGGTGGTCAGTGATAACCTGAAATGGGTGATGGGCTCCCTCTAGCCAATGTCGCCATTTTTCCAGGGCCAGCTTGATAATTAACATCTCACGGTTCCCGATGTTGTGTTCCGCCTGGGTCACTTCTTTAAGTAATAGGGAAATGGATGGAATCGTGGAGGTTCACCTTGTTGCTGGGATAGCACGGCTCCTACCCTGACGCAGTAGGCGTCAACTTCCACCAAAAAAGGAAGTTCAGTGTCTGGGTGAGCTAGGGTAGGAACCGTGCAGAAGGCCAACTTGAGCTCTTGAAAGGCCTTTGTGGCTTCCGGTGACCAGGACAGAGACTTGGGCCTCTTTGGAGCAGTGCAGAGAGGGGTGCAGCAATGGAAGTGAATCGGTGGATGAATCATCGTTTTAGGGCAAATCTGAGAAATCATTGCATTTCTTTCACGGTGGTGGGTTGTGGCCAGCCTGCACTGCTCTTACCTTCCCTTGGTCCATCTTGACACTGCTCCGGTTGATGATGTATCCAAGAAAGTGGGTTTGGCTGCGGTGGAACTCGCACTTCTCCAACTTCAGGAAGAGATGGTGTTCTCAGAGCCATTGAAGGACCTGCACAATGTGCTGCTGGTGATTGTGCAGGTTGTGGGAATACACCAGGATGTCATCAATATATACAATCACACAGTGGTTAAGGAAGTCCTGCAGAATCGCGAATTGCAGGTGCATTTGACAAGTCGAAGGGCATGACACAATATTCATAATGGCCCAATTGGATAAAAGCGTCTGCTAAATGAGTAAATGTAAATGTAAATGTAAATGAATAACAAAGGCGGTTTTCCATTAATCTCCCTTCTTGACACAAATGAGATAGTAGGCACTGGGTGCTGGATTACAGATTCTTTAATTCACTAGACTGTGAACTTTGGCTACTATGCTTTAGTCTTCATCTTCACAACAGGAATCTTCATCATGATTGTCATTACAGTTTTTTTTCGATTGCTAAATGACAGTGAGCACAACTGGAGCTACATGTGCAAAACTACCAACAGTCACCTGAGCTAAACAGTTCACATCCCCTGCAAAACTCATTTCAAGCAACACAACTCTTAACACGACTCAAAACACACTGCACAACCCTCACTGAGATAACACACACTGCACAACCCTCACTGAGATACACACACTGAGATACACACACTGTCACTCAGAACACACTGAGACTAACAACACTAGAATCAAACACCAAAACAGAAAATACTAACTTTTCTTTACAGTTTGAACAATTTCAGTGACTTCTTACAAAGTAATATTTTCTTCAAAGAACAGAGTGACATTCTTTCACATGATTTACAGTATTTACATTTTTAGAACATAATTCTTTAAGGTAAATGAATATTAGCTATTTGCTTCAATAGCCTGTAGTAATTTATGGAATTACAGTAATGAGAAAAAAAGGTAGAAACTAAAAGTACGTACTGTAATTTGAACAAATAATCAAAGGGCTAATCCTGCCTCTCTGTAGCATCAGCCACAGGTTTTCATCAACATCACATCTAATGTAATCTCCCATGCTCCTGGGGAAGAACCTTCTGGAGTGCCTTATCCATCCCTGGCAGTCCTCTGTCCTCACATCCGGCACGCATGGCTTCCAAAAGAGACATTTGGTCATGTGGGTGGTGATCAAACACTTTCCACCTCCAGGCAGAGAAAAACTCCTCTATTGGGTTGAGGAAGGGTGAATATGCAGGCAGGTACAAAACCCTAACCTGCACCCTCAACCCTTCCTCTCTCAGCGAGAGACCATCTTTCACGACATGGTCTATAAGAGTGCCCTTATTTCATCTGAAATAACAGCTCTTTGTCTTCTTTGTCTTCCTCCACGCATCCATGCCACCCTTCACCCTTCACAAACCCGTCTTCCTTGTTCCATTTCCAAGTTATTCTATCTGAGCTCTACCTATATATACTGTATGTGTGTGTTCACCTACAAGTCTAAAACTCCTGCTTATCCTTTCAGCTGAAATTGCGATCAGCAGTGTTTGAAAGGCACAAGGTTGAAATCTATTATGTTTTTAATGTGTGGTTCACAGTTTTGATAGCAGTGTGTTAGCATTTGAACAAAGTGCTGTAAATCTGTAGTGTTGTGCAGGTTGTGTTAAAGTCATGGGATAAGTGTGTAGAGTTTTGAAAACTGTGTACAAGCAATGAAAATGAGCTAGAGTTTGGTCCACATGAACTGCTGCTGTGCGACTGTAGTTAGAGTTTTGACGGCAAGAGAAAGACGTTCAGAAACTTCCAAAACGTCTCAATGTTTCTTTTGGCCCAAAGATTTTTTTTTTGTTATGTAAACAACTTTAATATTTGAAATGTATTTGCATTTGTTCCTTTCTTTCCAGGGTTTTTCCTCCTCCTGTATTACTCCCATATTCACAATGACGTTGTGGGAAATTTCTTCAATGATCCAGAATATTCCAGTTCCACCACAACCATCATTCAACCCAGAATTAATGCACTGAAATATGTTTATTATTAAAAAGGGCCGACTTTACTGAAATCACTCAGAATAAATGACAGATATCTGTGATGATCATTACTGAAACTGTCTGTTATTGTGTTGAACTGAATTGTGCTGAATATTACTGATGTTAGAGATATTAAGTGTTTAATAATCCACGTTTTAACATGTGCATGTCATATTAAAACTTGCACTGAACCTCTTTTAGAAACAAATTTACATGAAAATAGAGTCACTCGCCTGAGGATTCAGATATTTCCTTGATCATTCGATAAGACTTACAATTCACACACTGATGTGGAAAATATTTGGTTATTGAAAACACGAGATATGCAAACACTGTCAAAATTTGGTAATAACTCCTGCATTATAATATCCATTATATATCATAATGTGGTGTAATGTGTTTTATCTCTGAGAGTCTCTCATGTGATTGTAATGAAACTCATAAAATTCCTCAATCATGATGAACTTTCAGTGACATTTATGTCAAACATGTAAATATGTGAATATTAAGACAAACTGTATAAATATCAGATTTAGTTTTAGCTATTAAAACTTGACATATTCTGTATGAGATTCAATCTGACTGTAGCAAAATAATCTAAATATTGTCTAATAACCACTGATAAAAGTTATGTTTCATTGGAATCTTGTTGCTATTATTAAATATTTTATGCACTTTTAAATACTAGTGTATTTTTCCATTTTTCTCTGTGAACAAATGTGACTTAAATGTAAATGAGACAGTGTTAAAGCTCAAATAAACATGATTTACATATTTGCAAATGAACTGTACGTCATTGTTTCAGTGTCTCTGATCTGCAGATCATAATCATACGGATTCATATGTGAACGGATGAAACTCTCTCTCTCCTCTTGGACTGTGAACTTTTCATCTCAAGAATGTAATTCTTTAAGATTTAAGATTTATTACTAATATCTGTAGAAAGGAAATCAAACTCTTGTGTTTCTATCAGGCTGTGTTTGGGAATTATGTCTCGACAAAAGCAGAATTTGCTGTGGCTGATGATCTTCTGTTGTGCTTCAATACAGATGAGTAAGTTGCTTTAAACAATTACATTGTTAAAAAAGAAAAAAGTTTAATGACTCTGGCATCTAAATGTAGACACATAAAATAGTTAATACTGTTTACATGTATGCACTGGTCTGCATTATGTAATTCTATATCTTGTTGCATATCTTGCTTTTACAGCCTTCTCGAGAAAACTGAAAGTGGAAGTCAGTTTGACAGATAAATGTTTCTGGAATTTAAGCAGCTCAAACCCAACAGGTAAATATTAACTATTCTGTTAACACGACTGAATACTATATATTTATCATCAGTATTTATGATTCATTGTGTAAATTTCAATTCTTATTCCAGCTATAAATCCGACATCTCTATCAACTGAGAATATAATGAAATATGTTGCAATGATCAATGTCACACTAAACATCTCTACTGAAGGTAAAACCTGTGAATACTTTATTAATAAATCATTCTTGAGTTCAAGGCTCTTTATAAAGTATGTTTTCAGCAAATGTAAGCTGTTCTCTCTGGTTTCAGATCAGTGCAGATCATACAGTTTCAGCATAAGAAAATTCCAGTCGGAATGTGAAATCAGTATGAATGAGATGCTTAAAGGCATAAAGCTGTGGTTTTTGCCAGATGATGATTGTCCTCCATCAACCTCAACTTCAACAGGTGTGTGTCGTCCTGCAGTAGAAACAGTGTTAGTGTTGAAGGTTGTGAGTGTTTGGTGTGTTTGTGCACAATAACAGCACAGAAGAACAAATGCAGTGTTTCACTGTCCACTATGATCGATCACTGCTGTCAATGCAAACCAGAAACACTAAACTATCTAAATATGAGTCTGAATATGAACTGTCCTGTAAGCAGTGAAATGTGTTTTTCAGCCGATCATGACACAATCACACACTATTTTACATTAATTATATATATATATATATAGTTAGTCTTGTAATAACAATAATTTCTTCCCTTTGACAGGATTTTGGGATGTGAGCTCTGATGTGAACTGTGGAACATTACCAAACACAGGTAAGATTTGATCCACTCTTATATTGTGTTTAATTTCAGTTCATGTCTTTAATTAGTGCAGGACAGTCGGTTATTGAACAGAGAAACTGTAAACTGGTATTCTGGTCATTTATATTTAAATGGTTTCTGTTGGTGAAACAGCAGAACTCCTCAAACAGTGAATAAAGTAGAAACTGCACACATTCACACACAAATAAACGTACTTTCACAATCATATTAATATTCAGAGTTTGAGAGAGGTGTATATTTCCGTTCATTTCCATGTTCAGCTTATTCCAGCTCAGGTGTTTCCTGTATCAGCGTTCAGCTCGTCTACACACACACACACACACACACACGCACGCACGCACGCACGCACGCACGCACGCTCACACACACACACACACACACACACACACACACACACACACACACACACACACACGAGGATTAACAGGATTTGCTTCTGCTCTTATTACAGTCTTTTATAATAGTAATGTATGCAGAAGCAACAGAAAATTATAAAATCATGCAGAAACTCCTTAGTTGCGTCCCAAACGATACACTTATGACTTATACTCTAAAATACTTGTGCGCTGTTTTCTCAATCCTGTAGATTATGAATTTATATGATGTTTTATTAACAAAGTTCGGGAGGAGCATGTTCAAATGATTAACACAATCAACACGTCATCAGCAATTACACCTCTTCCTATCAGCAGGAGAGGAAGCATGTATATATAGAGATGTTTGACTCGCCTAAAGCTCTTTGACATTTTTCGGCATCCCTCCACCACCCCAACTCCTCACACTTAATTGTTCCTATCAAAGTCAGGATACGGGGGGAGTGCTCCAGGTTCGGGCTAACACCGAGCTCAGAGCCCTCTCCTCGGACAGCTCGCCAAATACTCTTACCATTTATTGCTCCTGAATCATTGGTAAGTGTGAACTCGTGAAATGTTTATAGTTACTACTTAATTAAAGCTATGACAGTCGAGTGCATGAATGTCTCACATTGATCACTTCATTTGTTCTGTGATATTTTTAAGATTTGAAGTACACAAAAAGTACACTTTAAATACAATTAAGCACATTTCTGATGATGAACTTCAGATTTCAGATTTCTGATTTCAATGATGAACTTGTAGTGACTCTGCATGTAAAACAGCTGTTATCTGTGGTCACTGGTCAGGAACTGTAAATTATATTAGGTTACACTTTTATCATACCATCAGTTTTTAACTGTCTGGTGTTTGGTCTTCATTTACATTAATTAATTATATTTTTAATAATTTATTACTTTTATTAATATTCAGTGCAGAAGTTTAATTTATATACTTGAGTTCATATTCTGTACTGTTTGATAATTGAATTATGTGTTGTTGTTGTGTTCTCTTGAGGTTGTTCAACCATCAGTTCTGTTGATCCTGGAGAGAGATGTAGAAACGCTGCATATGACCAAAATACATGCAGATGTGAGAGTATGTCTAAAATGCTTTATTTTTCATAAACTGCTTTTTCAGTTGTTTCAATTCACCCGTCAAACGTTGATTTCAAAATCAAGATATTTATCATACAACATGACCATATTTGTACTCCAGGTCTCGCTCACAATGACTTTGTTTCTGCATGTTCTTGCTTAATCCAATGTTTCTCAAGCTCATCCTGTTGATCCCAGTGCTGCAGATCTTGGGAGTTTCACTAATCAGACACAACCAATTCATGTCTTGCAGTGTCTGTGAGTTTGTCCCAATTCAAGGGCTGCGTTCTTCAAGATTTGTTGAATGGGACAGTATACATATATAATCCCATCTCCACGGAGTAACAAAGGCTGTCCTGATTTGAAGACTTTAAATACAGTCTCTAAAAACATCTTTCTTTTCCTGTGAAATGAAGGCTTCAACAGATGGGTCCTTTGCGACCTTGACTATCCCAGAATTCATTGCAAAAGAATTGGGTTTCAACTTAATCAAATTAATCTAATGATAAAAAAAATACATTATATAAATAAGATTGTTCAAATGTTGACTCATATGTTACCATCATGCAATTTTATATAGTTTATTCTCTTCGTGTACATTCATAAATGGACCCTAATGAACATATTAATACAGATTTACAACCATGTTTTGCTTTTATGCAGTTGAATACAGGCTTAGTTTGAAAGGTCATCATTGGGATGGGCTAGGAAGTAAAGGATCCAATCTTTCTGTCCTTTGCCACCTGAGAAAAGAGTATGTTGGTCAAATTCAAAGGAGCTTTTGAATTGGGACAGACTTCGATGGGCTGCAGTGACGCAATCGTCCATCTGAATTGGGACGCAGCTTGTGCTCTGAATCAGGTGTTTAATGAGGGAGATCAGTGCCGGGGGATTAAGGACAGGTTTGAGAAACACTTAAAGTACATTTATTTACACAACACAAATCTGATTAATCTTCTCCATTGTTATTTTTATTGAAGGACTTGTTAAGGACTGTTTCTGTCTCGGTTCTGTCTCTGTTTCCAGTGTTTTTAGTGTTCTAGTGGACAGAACCGAGACACTGCTCTCTCTCCCGTGTGTGTGTGTGTGTGTGTGTGTGTGTCTCGTTAGCGTCTGCCCCGCCTCCTTGTTTCCCGTAATCATTCCCAGCTGTGTCTCATCACTACCTTCCCTCATGTGCCCTATTTAATCCTGCTGTGTTTGCTGTCCTGTGTGCATAGGCGGAGTTTCACTTTTGTGCTTGGGGGGGGCACCAACCGGGCCAGCAGACCACGAGCTCAGATTTTTTTTTAATATCATATTTATATATCATTCATTCTACATATAAAATACATTTACAATGAACAATGACTTTATACCAGTGCTTCTCAATTATTTTCTGTCACGCCCCCCTAGGAAGAGGTAAACATTTCCCGCACCACTTATTGTTTCCATGGCAACACATCATGCTTGTCACCGCAGTGACTTTTTTGGATCAGTGCCAGATATCGCGTGAAAGCACGTGTGAATTTAGTGGTTGATCACGTGACACATGAACACTGGTGTGATTGTACACGTCAAAGGATGAGAGGATGATTATCTGAACTTCATATCTGCTGCTCTTGTTCAGTGCAAGAAAACCTACTCCCTGGCAAAAAAAAGCATGTACCCCAGGGTCACGCACCCCCCTGGCCAATATTTGAGAACCACTGCTTTATACAAAGAATAGCGAATAGAACAGACTCTTTATAGTTGCTGTTTTGTTTTGCATCGGCAGTGATGGGGTTAACACGGGGAGTTCAGAAGTGCGGCGAAAAAAAGCGAGTGTGTTAGACGGGTGCGCTTGTTACAGTGTGTTCTTCGTTCCGATTAAAGTTAATAAACAGATCCTCCCTTGACCTGTCATAGAACTACTTCAGACATTACAATATCTTACCTAATGCAGAAGAAGCCGCCTCTTTTTCCGACATGATTAGATGTCCACTGTCTTCTCTTCTGATAGATTTGACACTTTTAGTAGTGGATTTATTAAACAAACGACGAATGTCCATTTTGTTTATTCAGCGCGTAAAACAGAACGAGAAGAGCGTCCACTCACGTACCGCGATACTTTGAGATTCGCAAATCGCGGGAGAATGTAATAAAGCTACGGTAATAAAAAATTAAATACAGTAATTAAAAATTAATTAGCCATATCTTACTCATTCTATACACAGAACTAATAAGATAAGACAAATAAAACGAGAAAATATGAATTCTGTAATAAAAAAAAAAATTCAAAGCACAAGGCAGGCATTAATTGGCTCTGGTCTGGGGGGGCAATGCCTGTGCCTGTGTGGTGTCGTTGTCATTCCTGAATGTTCTATGGTATGGTCCAGATCTGTGTTCCCTGCCTTGCCTCCTGGTCTGTTTGTGTTTATGTCATTATCTGGTTATCGTGTTTAGTAGTGATGTCCAAATGAAGCAATGAACCAGTATTGAACCACTTCATCGACTGTTTTGAAAATGGGTTCATTCATTCAAAGCTTCGTTTCAGTAACATCTAGTGGCGAAATTGTAGATGGCAAATAATGTCAGTTTGAGTGTAACTAGGGTTTGTGTGAATGATGTAAATAAACAAATTATTACATACATCACTATAATGCTACTTAATGTTGAGTAGCTCACCATCATGCTCATCAAACAAATGCAGTGATAACACCAATGCAAGCTCCTACTACAATAAACCCACATCTTGTGCATCTATATAGCAGGGGCGTAGCCAGAATTGTTTTTCGAGGGTGCCCAGCTTAAAATGAGGGTGCCAAACTGCGCGCGACTACTGACAGGGGAGGGGGGATATGTAGTCGGCAGGATTCGAACCTGCGCGGGGAATCCCCAATGGATTTCTAGCCCATCGCCTTAACCTCTCGCTACATAGTCATATTACGTGCCAGAAAACCTGCTGAAGCGTGCGTGCAGCAAAGTCTCGCGTTACAAAACCTCTCGGGTTGCGAAGCAGTATTGAATGTTCTGAACCAGTCACGTGATTCACTCAGAGAACCGAAGCAGTTGCTGCTTCGACGTCATCGGTCACGTGTATTTTTCCGCACCAAAGCAAGCTCCGAAGCAGTAGTTCATAAAAAATCCTGCTTCGAGTTCGAAGCTTGTGTCGGAGCATCGGTGTCAGACGGCCATCACTAGTGTTTAGTTAATGTTTTTTCCCCATTGTGGGCATTTCTTTTGTGTGTTTTTGTTCTTTTGTTATTATAATAAAACTTTCTTTCCCCTGCACTTGAGTCCTCCCTAATATGTATCGTGACAGTTTCTATAATGAATAGGCCAATGTGAACTGTGATGAATATGCTGAAATTACAATACATTATATATATTTATAAAAAAAAATATTAGATCATTTTATTCTGAGATTAAAACACACAGATATTGAACTAAAATCCATCTCATTTCTTCGTGTTAAAGGGAATCAAGGCAGCAAATACATTTTGCATTTTAATGGGAGTGAATGGATGTGTGCCATCTGTGTTAATGGAAGTTCAACTGCTGTCACACCACCATCACACACCAACACTAACAGTCCAACTACCAGTTTCACAACACCAATGATAATTTCCAATCTAACTACAGATGATCTAAAAGACAAGGATGGATTTATTGATCCCTCAAAAGCATCGTAAGTGAGCGACATTTAAAATCTAAAACTCTTACTGGAGAATACAGAGTGATTATTGCATTTTGCAGAGTCGTTTTGGAAAATCTGGAGAATAAGATGGAAGAGTTGGAAAGAAACAATATAAGCAGCGCAGAGATTGTCATGGGGGATGTTATTGGTCTTGTTCACATTCAAGCCAAAAACACAGAGAACAGAGAATCTTGTTTATCTTCTGATCCGAGCAGAATAAAAGTAAGACTTGAGAATCAATAAAACATGATATGATTTCTCATTTCTCAAGCTTATTTATTTCTCATGCTTATTTTGTTTTCACAGCTTGTTGACTGTAAAAGTGACAAGAATGCAGACATTCCCTGGTCTGTAAAGATTCCCAGTGAAGCCTTTCATAAATCACGACTGGAAAACAATGGAAATGCGTTACTCGGAATTCTACGGTTTAAAAACATGAGAAAGGTACTCTATATTAAAAATAAAACATTTTAAGGGACATTTATGGGAAAGTTCTGTCACAGCTCTGTCATTCCAGTTTGAAATTTTAAAGTGTCGGGTGACAGAGCTCTGACACTGCCCCTTTATCGGGTTCTGTGAGAGCGCGTGCCTTGGTGTGTGCTCTTGTTTCCGTGTGATTTCATGTCGTCCGTGTGGCGTGCAGTTGGTGTCGTTTCGTCATGGCGATGTGCGTCACATTCGTTGCGTATTCGTGTCCGTCAGCGTTTACCCCGCCCCCTTGTTACCTCATTTCCCTTGAGTATTGCAGCTGTTCACTATCACTTTCCTTCCTCTTTTATCATATATATATATATATATATATATATATATAGTGTTTGCTGTCCTTCGTGGTCTCGTTGTCTTTCGTGTGTTTTCCAATAGTCGTGTTCCTGCCGTGTTCTTGGTTTGTGCTATGTTTTAGTTTTGATCTTGTTTATGTCATTTCAAATGTTTATTGATCTATTTTATTCAAACATTTATATTTGCTGTATTTCTTAGAATGAAACTGAAATTTACACTGTTTTGAACAACGAGGTTTATGGAATAACGATGAGGGCCAATATCTTCAACCTTACCAACAATATAGAAATGTTTTTTACACGCAAATATCTGGTAAGGGGACTTTTTTATGATAATAATAACAATAACAATAACACTAATAATGACAAGACACTATGAAAGCATACTAATAATAATAAAACGTGTTTATAGGTCGGTATGGCGTCCTGCAGTTCTTGGGATGGGAAAGGTAAATTTATATATGGCTGTATTGATCAGTTCCCATCAACAAATGCAATTTATTCAATTTCTGCACTCTTTTCATCAAAGAAAATCTTACATGGACGACATCCGGATGTGAGACAGTAATAATCAACAACACCATAAAGTGTTCATGTTCACATCTGACGTTCTTTGCAGTGCTGATGGTGAGAAGCTTCTCAGAGTTTCATTTAAAGGCCCAATGAAATTAATATCAGAGTTATTTCACATCTAGATGCTAGTGAACTTGTACAAGACAACAAAAGAAATGTAACAAACATATATAAATATATTTCAAATGATGATTGTTTAAAGCATGTTTTCCATTGTTTTCTCCAATCTCTCAGTCTCCTCCAGGTACAAACATCTCAGCATCGGATGTGGAATCACTGAGCTTCATCACTTCTATCGGCTGCGGCATCTCCATGTTTTTTCTGTCTGTCGCTCTGTTCATGCATTTCCTCTTACGGTAGAGTATCTTAATATATAACATGTACCGTGGTGTGAAAAAGTGTTTGCCCCCTTCCTGATTTCTTTTTTTTTTCTTCATGTTTATCACATTTAAATGTTTCAGATCATCAAACTGATTTAAATATTAGTCAAAGATAAAACAAATGAAAACAAAATGCAGTTTTTTAAATTAAGTTTGTTAAACCTACATGGACCTGTGTCAAAAAGTGAGATGTATCATAAGGCATGGATCAACAGAAATCTCACTTCAATAACTAAAAACGAAAACATGCTTTAAATACAAAACAAAGTAAAACGGCACACTTATGCAAGGCTCTAGGAAACACAGAGAAAACACACAGTATCAGCGGCAGACAGAAAGGTCATTGAAACATTTACAATCAACCAAGACAAGGGAGAACATGAGGGTTTATATATACACAAGATAATGGGAAACACCTGACAAGACTAACAAGCGGAGTGGCAAACAAGACGGAAACACAGTGTATCACACAGGAGGCAACAGGAAGTGACGAGACACAACATGACTGTGACATTGAGAGCCATTATCCACAAATGGTAAAAACATGGAAAAGTGGTGAACCTTCCCAGTAGCGGCTGGCCTACCAAAATCAGAAACATCTTGATGATCCCCAAGACTTTTGGGAAAATACTCTGTGAACTGACGAGACAAAAGTTTAACATTGTAGAAGGTTTGTGCCCCATTGCATCTGGCATAAAAGTAAAACTGCATTTCAGAAAAAGAACATCATACCAACAGTAAATATGGTGGTGGTAGTGTGATGTTCTGGGGCTGTTTTGCTGCTTCAGGACCTGGAAGACTTGCTGTGATAAATGGATTCATGAATTCTGCTGTCTACCAAAAAATCCTGAAGGAGAATTTGTTCGTGACCTCAAGATGAAGTGAACTTGATCCAAAACACATCAGCAACTCCATCTCTGAATGGCTGAAGAAAAACAAGACTTTGGAGTGCCTAGTTAAAGCCCTGACCTGAATACTGTTGAGATGCTGTGGCATGACATTACAAAAGCACTTCATGCTCAAAAAACCCTCCAATGTAGCTGATTTACAACAAATCTGCAAAGAAAGTGGGCCAAAATTCATTCACAACTTAGGTTTAGGGGAAAAACACTTTTTCTTACATGACCATTTTGGATAAATGCATGTTACAAATACAGGTTGTTTTTCTATTTGAGCAGGAAAGCCAAATCAAATCAGGCCACGAAGATCTTGATGAACATGTTTGTGGCTTTGTTTCTCCTGAATTTATCCTTCTTGTCAAACGAGAGCGTCGCCAACACAGAAGACAAGTCTGCGTGCGTCTTCATAGCGCTGCTCATGCATTACTCCATGCTGTCTACATTCACCTGGTTCTTCATTCAAGCTCTTCATATGTACTTATGGCTCATCAGACAGAACGTCACCATCACAAACTACATGAGGAAGATCACCGTGTTCGGCTGGAGTGAGTTACACAGAGAAACCACCAGTTATACTGTTCACTTAAGAAAATATCCCTGTTTCAGCTTATCTTCCATCAGTGATATTTTAACATGAATTTTAGTACATCAAGTTCAATGAATATGATAAATGTTCCCTTGGCAACTAACTGAAATTATATATACTACAATAATCCTGATCTCTTTGTGTTTTCAGTGTTTTCGGCTCCGATAGTCGTAGCTGTTGTTTCATTGGGTGAATATAAATCAGTGATTATAAACACAATGCCTGGAAAAACATCAAAAATGTAAGTTATTCTGATGTCACAAATATATAAATTAATGAAGCTTGAAGTGCTCCTATTCTGGAACTTTAAAGGTTCCTAATTTTGTTTTGGATTCTCAAACAACAGATTTACATGCATCCAAGGAGAAAACAAAAAACAAAAAAAACACTGTATTTTTCTCATAATATCCACTGCAGCATCAGCTCTTTCTCAAAGTGTCTGAAACAGTTTGTTTAAAGATTCATTATTTCTAAGCTCCGCCTCTCTGCGAGCTACTCTGCTCTGATTGGTCAGACAGACCTGTTGTGTAAGTTCTCATTATCATATCTGAATCTCAGATCTTGATTGACAGATGTGAACAGTAATAATGACGTGGGTTTTACAGAATCAATCTCATTAAAGTGGATTTGCTTTGGCAGCAGAAACAAACACTTTAACTGTCTTCTGATTGTCTTAAATTATTTTTCACTCTCTTCTAATTATAGGTGCTGGATTGCAAATAATTTAATTCACTACATAGTGAACATTGGCTACTACGCTTTAGTCTTCATCTTCACGTCAGGAATCTTCATCATGATCGTCACTAAGATTGTTGAAGCTCGACACATAAGAGCATCTGACGGCAAGAGAAAGACGTTCAGAAAGCAGGTCATGATGGTGTTGAGTTTGTTCCTGCTCTTCGGTCTGACGTGGGCTGTGTCGTTCTTCAGTTATGGACCGATGCTCATTCCCTCATATTACATCTTCACTGTGTTGAACTCCTTCCAGGGTGAGAAACAACTCATACATCATTACACTTGCTTTAGTAGAAAGCTGCTATTTTACAGATTTCAGCCAAAAATATTTGAATTTGATTTTATTTGACTATAGTTTCAAAATCATGTAAATGACTTAAAATGTATTTGAGGAGGCAGAATAAGTAGGAATTATTTTCTCTCATTTATTTCAGGGTTTTTCCTCTTCCTGTATTACTACCAGATTCACAAAGACATAGAAGGTCATTTCTCCGATGATCCAGAAAAATCCAGCTCCACCACAGCCATCGCTCAACCCAGAATCAATGCGGAGGAAAATGTATATAATTAGCCTAATTAATAGAGAAACCCACATTGTGTCTCAGACATCTGTAGAGTGTCAGAATACTAGTCATATTTAATATCCTGTTCAGTTTAATATGTGTTTAATAATAATCTGTGTATCATATGTTGTATGGTGAAGATATATAACTCATAATGGGATCATAAGTGGGATTGTTAGGGGACATTTTAGTGGGATCAATAGAGGAAACCAAGTCAATTAATCTTCAGGGTTATCATGTTACATGTCTCTG
The DNA here is from genome assembly GCA_037043235.1 of Rhodeus uyekii. Lineage (NCBI taxonomy): Eukaryota > Metazoa > Chordata > Actinopteri > Cypriniformes > Acheilognathidae > Rhodeus > Rhodeus uyekii. The sequence continues at coordinate 756,300 of JAWRVZ010000137.1, forward strand.
TCTTCCCATCCGTTTACTTCCTGGTTTTCTACGTGCTCCCAGTCTTTTTCCGCTCACCTGTTTAGTCATCAATCAGCTGTGTCCAATCCTCTAATCATCCCCTGTGTATATCTACCCTGTATTTTCCTCAGGTTTTGCTCAATCTCGTCAATGTAAAGTTGTGTTGTTCTGCTCCTGAGTTACGTTTAAATAAAATACTGTTGTTTAGAACTGCATTCATCTTTCGTGTCTTTATTCCTGCACCACAACCTGTGACAGAAGATCAGACCTGGCAAGAAGGTCGACAAACAGACCAGGGCTGATCTGACGGAGAGTAGATATCTACTTCTCACTCTCAGCCAGAACGTTTGTGAGGGAATCTTTGAAGCAGGTCCGTCTGGTGAGCTGGAGTGATGCTATTCTCAATGCGTTGCTTTGGATGGGACTTGATAACCAGCTGTTCGCCCAAACAACTCCTGATGATTGCTACCAGCCCATGATGGATTTCATCAAACACGTCCTCTCACTCCATGAATCAAATTTCACTGTTGAAAAAGCGGAGGACTTTTCCAGCAAGCATTCCATCCCATTCTAAGCCCTCCAGCTTATCCACAACCTACCAATCTATCCAGATAGGAAGCAACAGTGACTGTTGAATCAGTTTCACCTGCTTTGATGCAAAGACAGGAAACAGCAACATAACTCCCAAAAAGAGAATGATTTTACAGGTGGTGGCCATGGACAATTGTTCTTTCCTTATTCTTCCCAGTCTTTAGTTTTATATTTGGTTAGGGCCTTTGTCTCTGTCTGTGTCATGAGGCAGGTCCTGCAACCCAATCCAGTTTCAGAAGTCATGTTCCTCAAGGATAGCACATTCATATGTGCCATCGCAAGGAGGTTAAGTGTGTCTCCCAGCACAGTTTCAAGAGCATAAAGGAGATGCCAGGAGACAAGCGTTACACGAGGAGGGATGGACAGAGATGTAGAAGGACAGCAACCAGCAGCAGGACTGAAATCTACTTCTTTGTGTGAGGAGAGAAGCTCCTAAAGGGAGGAGCTCTCAGATCTCTTCAAAATGAGCTCCAGTAGGAACAGTCCGAAACAGACTTCATTAGATTAGATTAGATTAGATTCAAGTTTATTGTCATTACACATGTACAAGTATAGTATAACGAAATGATGTAACATGAGGCGAGCCCTCTAGTGAGACCTGACCTTCAGTTTTTTACATTGATTACATTGCCGGCAGCAATGTCACCCTCTAGCCTACGACTGGTTGCTCACAAAGCTAAGCGGGGATGTGTGTGGTCGTTTCCTGGATGGGAGACTGATTGCTGCTGGAAGTGGTGTTAGGAGGCCAGCAGGGGGTGCTCACCCTCTGGTCTATGTGAGTCCTACCGCCCCAGTATAGTGACGGGGACACTGTACTGAAATGAGCACCGTCATTTGGATGAGACGATAAACCGAGGTCCTGACTCTCTGTGGTCATTAAAAATCCCAGGATGTCTTTCGCAAGAGTAGGGGTGTAACCCCGGCATTCTGGCCAAATATGTCCATCATGGCTTCCTAACCATCCCCTTTCTCTGATTGGCTGCATCATCACTCAGTCTCCTCTCCACCAATAAAGCTAGTTTGTGGTGAGCGTTCTGGCGCAATATGGCTGCCGTCGCATCATCCAGGTGGATGCTGCACTCTAGTGGCGGTTGAGGAGATTCCCCCTTCCATGTAAAGCGACTTTGATAAAGCGCTATATAAATGTAATGAATTATTATTATTTATTGATTATTGGTATGATTTTGAACCCAGCCCTCAGTATGTTGATGATTTTGGTTTCCATTGATTGTTGTCACAGAATTCTGTTCTTAACAAATTATAAAATGTATATAAATAAAGATCTTCAAACTGAAAACTTCATTCATTGAGATCCAATGTGTTCTTCATTTTTGAGCTGTTAATTTCTTTCATTATTTCTTGATTTAGACTATTAGATGTAAATATATCAAGGGTTTTGTTCCTCTATATCCAGCTGAATATGTTGAGGGTTTTTTATGTTCCCCGAGGGCACAAATAACTCACCATGGTTTTTATGACATAGCTCTTCACGTCAGATGATTTTTTTTTAACAAAATGCTCTTGCCTCAGGAGCGATTCTCCTCCACCTAACACCATGCAGATTGTATTATATCATCCTCAGCATTATATCACAGGTGCCAGACCAAACAAACTTGTCCAGAGCAACAAACAAACAGATGCACACCGAGACTCGAGGCTTGTCCTCGCCACGACGAGCGAAATATCCACATTCAGCATCTCTACTTCAGCCCATTTTAATTCTGTGCCATTGAGAGAGGATAATGAGGCTCACTGAGCAGCAAGTTCGAGTCTCGGTCAATGATACCCTCTTCCCACAAGGACCAGACTTTCCACCAGCAAACCGCGCTGCAGATCCAGTCTCGCTCACACTCTCTATGCCCATCATCTCACCCAAGCAAGAGCAGCTCTAATCCTTCTCCTTGCCTTTTTGATTTTAGCAGTGCTAAATCACGAGCACAGTTTATACCATCACAAGCACAGTGATTTATGCTAAACTGACGTGCTGCTTCTTGAAGCTCAAGCAGTAGCACACACTGCAGTCAGATCGCGCACATTACAATCTGAACGCGTGCACAGATCTTACTGTCAACACTGCCTTGATGATTCAACAATCACCTGTAAAAGTGAAATCGCGGGAAACAGAAACCAAATGCACTTCTTGTTTGGAAGAAATTAAGTAATTCACAGCTTCACTGTCTTTAACCCTTTCGGATAAAAAGTCCATGATATTTTTGCTGATCCCCAGCTTTGGTTTTATTCATAAGCCAACAAGTTTGTTTCTGATAAGTGTGAACTCGTGAAATTATGTTTTATTAACAAAGTTCGGGAGGAGCACGTTCAAAGGAACAATGCAATCAACTTCAGCATGAGAAGAAGCGTGTATTTAAAGCCATATTCGACTCACCTGCATCTCTTGAGAATCTCCTGCATCGCTCCACCACCCGACTCCTCACACCTGATTGTTCCTATCAGAGCCAGGAATAAAGGGGGAGTGCTCTGCATTTGGGCTAAACACCGAGCTCGGAGCCTCTCCTGGGACAGCACGGAAAAAACGTATATACCATTTACTACACCTGAATCATTTGTAAATGTGAACTTGTGAAATGGATATTTTAGAGGATTTTGACGAGTGCTGGTCTGGACTCGATCTTGGTCTCGATTACAACACTACTTTGTACCATTAAAACCTCCTGCAAGTTCCAAAGTTTAAAATATCCTTATGGCAAGCGGGGGGAGGTATAAAGACTGATGCAGGCGGAGGAGTTTGGGGGAGTTAATGGTTAAAGGACACACCTCTTGTTAATGAAATCTAACGGGTCTTCTCTCTTTGCAGTGAGTCGAGAGACGGGACTTGGAGAAAGAGTTAAGCCTGAGTCGGGAGTAGCTGGAACAGTTGGTGTCATGAAAGCCCAGTGTTGACGACTGAAAAGTTTGCTGTTTATGTTTGTTAAAAGCCTCATGCTGTTTTTTATTTGGTGTCATTCTAATAAAAAGGCAAGACACCGCTTCTGCTGATCCCAGACTCTGCCTTCCTCACTTTCTAACCAATTCCCTTCATTATAAACTAAATAATTTAAGCTGCCAAAACAGATCATTTGCATATTGTGGGATTTGTGACATCACAAGGACAAAAACATTTGCATATGCCCGCCTCCAGAGCAAGACATACACGACTATATGCATCATCACACCATCCACTAGTATGCAGTCGCTTAACTCTTTCCCTGCCATTGATGGAAATGTCCTGCTATAACGTCTTCTGAAAGAGTGCAGAATCTCCTGATCGAAACACAGGTGGAGAAGAAAAGCAAGTATGGTAAATAAAAGTAAAATAACACGATCATCAACATTAAACAGTATACAAATCCAAACTATCTAATGATTCGGAATAAAAACGTCGAGCTTGAGTACAAGCTTTTAAATAATTTTCAAAAAGGTTTCATGGAGGTAAAACAGCTCAATTATGAGAAAATCATAATCATGATTATTTAACATAATTGTTTGTGGGCGATATGATCTTATTTTACTATAGGAGTCATTTGAGAGGAACCACAGCACACCGCTGGAAGGAAAGTAAGGTGCACTGGATGGAAAGCAGCAGATAATAATTGTTATACCTCGATTATCTTTTTCAGAATTGAAAATTAATTACGATTAATCGCATAGCCCTAGTTGGAGAGATTGAAATATTTCTCTCCTCAAGCAACGGCCCTGTATATGTGAATAAATTCTCATTTCTTAAACTAATTGATTTTTATTGTTGCTGTTTAAGGGGAAAATGTACTTTCACCAACAAAAACTGTTTAAAAGTATTTGTGTTCATAAAATTATGACTTTATTGAAATCACTCAAAATAAATGACAGATATCTGTGATGATCATTACTGAAACTGTCTGTTATTGTGTTGAACTGAATTGTGCTGAATATCACTGATGTTAGAGTTATTAAGTGTTTAATAATCCATGTTTTAACATGTGCATGTCAGATTAAAACTTGCACTGAACCTCTTTTAGAAACAAATTTACATGTTCAGCAGGAAAATAGAGAAAATCACCTGAGGATTCAGATGTTTCCTTGATCACTCGATAAGAAAGCTCACAATTCCCGCACACTGATGTGGAAAATATTTGGTTATTGAAAACATGAGACACACAAACACTGTCAAAATCCTGTAATAACTCCTGCATTATTTAATGTGGTGTAATGTGTTTTATCTCTGAGAGTCTCTCATGTGATTGTAATGAAACTCATAAAATTCCTCAATCATGATGAACTTTCAGTGACATTTATGCAAATCAGTCAAATGTGTAAATATGTAAATTTAATTAATTAAGAGACAAAATATAAGTGCCATTTATTGAAAGCCATTTATTGCCATTTATCGAACTTTATGCACATCAGATTTTGTTTTAGCTATTAAAACTTGACATGTTCTGTATGGGATTCAATCTGACTAGCAAAATAATCAAAATATTGCCTTATAACCAATGATAAAAGTTATGTTTCATTGGAATCTTGTTGCAACTATTCAATATACTATTAAATATTAATACTGTTAAACATTACTGTATACTTAAATTGTTATCTGTTTACAAATATGACTTGAATGTAAATGAGACAGTGTTAAAGCACAAATAAACAATGATTTGCATATGTCAGCAAATGAACTGTACGTCATTGTTTCAGTGTCTCTGATCTGCAGATCATAATCATACGGATTCATATGTGAACGGATGAAACTCTCTCTCTCCTCTTGGACTGTGAACTTTTCATCTCAAGAATGTAATTCTTTAAGATTTAAGATTTATTACTAATATCTGTAGAAAGGAAATCAAACTCTTGTGTTTCTATCAGGCTGTGTTTGGGAATTATGTCTCGACAAAAGCAGAATTTGCTGTGGCTGATGATCTTCAGTTGTGCTTCAATTCAGATGAGTAAGTTGCTTTCAACAATTACAATTTCAACAAAAATGTACATGTTTTTAAAAAAAATACATAATGGCTTTTAAACCTTGTTTTAATTAATGGAATAGCAAATATTTTTCAGCCTTCTCGAGAAAAGTGAAAGTGGAAGTCAGTTTGACAGATAAATGTTTCTGGAAAATAAGCAGTTCAATCTCAACAGGTAAATGTGTAATATTCTGTTAACACGACTGAATACTATATATTTATCAGCAGTATTTATGATTCATTGTGTAAATTTAAATTCTTATTCCAGCTATAAATCTGACATCTCTATTAACTGAGAATATAATGAAATATGATGTTGCAATGATCAATGTCACACTAAACATCTCTACTGAAGGTAAAACCTGTGAATACTTTATTAATAAATCATTCTTGAGTTCAAGGCTCTTTATAAAGTATGTTTTCAGCAAATATAAGCTGTTCTCTCTGGTTTCAGATCAGTGCAAATCATACAGTTTCAGCATAGGAAAATACAATTGGGAATGTGAAATCAGTATGAATGAGACGTTTGAAGGAATAAAGCTGTGGTTTGATGATTGTCCTTCATCAAACTCAACTTCACCAGGTGTGTGTCGTCCTGCAGTAGAAACAGTGTTAGTGTTGAAGGTTGTGAGTGTTTGGTGTGTTTGTGCACAATAACAGCACAGAAGAACAAATGCAGTGTTTCACTGTCTACTATGATCGATCACTGCTGTCAATGCAAACCAGAAACACTAAACTATCTAAATATGAGTCTGAATATGAACTGTCCTGTAAGCAGTGAAATGTGTGTTTCAGCCGATCATGACACAATCACACACTATTTTACATTAATTATATATATAGTGAGTCTTGTAATAACAATAATTTCTTCCCTTTTCCAGGATTTTGGGATGTGAGCTCTGATGTGAACTGCGGAAAATTACCAAACACAGGTAAGATTTGATCCACTTTTATATTGTGTTTAATTTCAGTTCATGTCTTTAATTAGTGCAGGACAGTCGGTTATTGAACAGAGAAACTGTAAACTGGTATTCTGGTCATTTATATTTAAATGGTTTCTGTTGCTGAAACAGCAGAACTCCTCAAACAGTGAATAAAGTAGAAACTGCACACATTCACACACAAATAAATGAACTTTCACAATCATATTAATATTCAGAGTTTGAGAGAGGTGTATATTTCTGTTCATTTCCATGTTCAGCTTATTCCAGCTCAGGTGTTTCCTGTATCAGCGTTCAGCTCGTCCACACACACACACACACACACACACACACACACACACACACACACACACACACTCTCGCTCTCACACACACACACACACACACACTCTCTCTCTCTCTCTGTCTCTCTCTCTCTCACACACACACACACACACACACACTCTCGCTCTCACACACACACACACTCTCTCTCTCTCTCTGTCTCTCTCTCTCTCACACACACACACACACACACACACACTCACACACACACACACACACACACACTCTCTCTCACACACACACACACACACACACACACACACACACACACACACACACACACACACACACACACACACACACACACACACACACACTCTCTCACACACACACACACACACACACACACACACACACACTCTCTCTCTCTCTCTCTCACACACACACACACACACACACACACACACACACTCTCTCTCTCTCTCACACACACACACACACACACCAAAGCAGTTTTTCTAACACTTCTCCGCTCTTCCATTTGTACTCTTTGTCCTTCTCATGTGTTCATCCACTCACATCAATAATCTACAAACTATCAACCCTTTTGGAAAAAACTGCACTTTAGTTTACTTTTATAAAATTTTATAACACTAATAATATATTTTAAAGGAACAACTAAGAAATGTTCAACTAAATGTGTTTTATATGTAATTGATTTAATCTGTATCACAGATAAAGTTCATATAAAATACAATTCACGAGTTCACACTTGCCAATGACTCAGGAGTATTAAGGTATGCGTATTTGGCGAGCTGTCCGAGGAGAGGGCTCCGAGCTCGGTATTTAGCCCGAACCTGGAGCACTCCCCCCGTATCCTGACTTTGATAGGAACAATTAAGTGTGAGGAGTTGGGGTGGTGGAGGGATGCCGAAAAATATCAGAGCTGTAGGTGAGTCAAACATGGCTATATATACATGCTTCCTCTCCTGCTGATAGGATGAGGAGTAATTGCTGATGACGTGTTGATTGCTTTCATCCTTGGACGTGTTCCTCCCGAACTTTGTTAATAAAACATCATTTAGTTGAACTTTTGAGTGATTTCCTTAAACCAATGAAGTGGGACTTCATATGTAGTTTCATAATTGCATTTAGTGTCTTTAAAATAAGGTAAAAGTCCCTTGCTCAATGTACTGACCAGAAGGTAATGTGAACTATGAATAATGTGAACCTTATACCACAGATCTATAAACAAATGAGAACAGACAGAGATTAAATGACAACATCTAGGTTACTGTTACGTTGAGACGTCACATCAGACTGACGTCAAGAGGGTCTCGTCCGGGAGTCCAATCTCCTCTAAGTGTAACTAAATGTGCCAGTAAACATTGGCCAGTGAGATTATCATGCCAAGTCCTGCCTAACCAGACATATGGGTATAAATAGGACTGTGTTACAGGATCCGGTCATTCAGTGGTGGCTCAGTGCTGTGGCAGAGACTCACTCTCATTCTTACCCTCTGTTCCCCCTCTCATCTCTAAATAAAACTCACTCAAGATTGTGCCATGAGTGACTAAACATGTCTATCATCTGAAATGTCTCAGTGTCACTGGTACAAAGCTTCAATTCACACAGAACTAAACCAAAAGCTGTTAAAGCTGAAGAGTTTAGAGATGTTTGGCTCACTGTGGTGAGTGTTTCTCTCCCAGGGTCTTTCGTGCAAATCCCCTTCTGTTCTCCGTAACCAAATTTCCATTATTAGCTCAAGTTTCCATTTGAAAGAGGTTTCTCTCGGTCTGTGTATTTATAGAGAAAATATGTAAATATAATATAATATAAATATTTATAGAGTAATATCTGTGAATATAATATCTCAAGAGTCTCGGGGTGATTTATTATCAGTTCAGCCCTTAATGTTGAGTCTTTTATATAATCTGTATTATGTATTTTCTAAGGTCAGGTATGTATCATTTACTCTATTTCTGAGCATTTAATGTTTTGTATTAATTAATTACATAAATGTACCATTGATCATGTGATGGTACATTTACCTGATTATTAATAAATTGTTACATTTAAAGTTATTCTGACATTGAAATTATTAACTCTATGCACCATATTTGGAGTTAACTCTTAAATAGCAAATAAAATTGCTGTTCCTGAAGAAAATCTCAAAAATGGCAATTAAAACGGCCGTTTGCTCTTTCCGCGTTGAAGGTGATCTGGAATGAACGATCGTTATACGTAACCGCTCAACTTCGAAGCAAACTATGAATGAATTGAGTAATACCAGTCCTATTTACACCCGTATGTCATGATCAAACAAAGCTAATTAATTAGCAAATGAGCTAATTAACAAAGTGATTGACAGGACACAGAAGACGAGGATGAACTGAAAGTAACACATGGGAGAACTTGAATGAAACACAAACGCTGATCAAACACACTTAATTCAAAATCAAAATCAATTACTTTACATGTGGTTTTGTGTATTAGTCGATAAATCTGTGGTGGCAAAATCTTTTATCAATTCTGAATAAGAGACAAACATGCCAATTGTCTTTATAAAGGTTTATTTTCTTGTAAGAAAAGGTCAGCAGTTGTATAGACATCAGAAGTTGTGAGAAAGAAGGAAGGGCTGCTCCAGCATTTATACCTCTAATCTTCAAGGCTAAAGGCTCCTAAAACAGTAATTCCCTTTCAAGGGAACTCGAGCTGCGTCATCGCTATGGGAACGCCCCCGCGTCATCAACTCTTGAAGCACAATAGAAAACACCTGTGAGAATGACGCGGATGACGTCATGAGCCAGGAAACAAAAGGCACGCCGAAACCGGCACCGACAGCTTTTTCGTCTTCAACAAGCACTAGAAAGCCTGTGTAGCAAGAGTTTTCAGTATGGCAGAAAGTTTTACGCTGCGTGTTTCCCTTATCCCATTTATTACTGGCGGGGATACGCACACTTTACGAGTGTCATGCAGGGGGGTAGAGCATGCACTGGCAGCACTCAAGGGCGGTGCCTGTGCGGATTGTGAGCGGTTTCCACTGCTAACTCTCTGCTCCCGCCTAGCAACCTTCGGGGAGGCTGCTAGAGCGCGTGGTCCTCGTGGCATGGGTCCCGCTGCCGCTGAGGCGTTGCGGCGGTCCCGGTCATGGGGATCACATATGTTCTCCGGATATACCCCCCTTCCCCCGGGCTTCCGGAGCTCGTCCGAGGATGAGCCCCGTAGACTCGGGGGATGAAAACTCTCTACTGCGGCAGTCCAGTTTCGAGGAGCTGGGTATTGTCGGTATTAGAGAAAGAAAAGAAGAAAGAAAGCGCTGTGTGTCTCCATACCCGTGTACCCACGCAAGCAGGAGGCACACAGTCTTTCATCGTATCGTGCTCAGTCAGTGTTTATTTCACTGGCTGCACTACATCTCGCTGGCGGCGGGTATTGTGAGCACAGTTTCGATCTCGCTGCTGCTGAGGCTCAGCGACGATCGTTGATGCTGGGTTCACAAGGAAGCACGTCCTGTGGCGGATTATTGCGACTTAGATTAAAATTGAATATGTGTGTATTGTGGTGCAGTGGACATTGTGTTTGCCTCTCATGCAATAGACCCGGGTTCGAGATCCACTCTGATGAACTTTTTCAGCTCTGAGGAGCTGTATTTTGCATCTGGACTGAGAGAGCAAAATGAAGTATTTCTACCATGCTACCTGGTTTCCTGAGGACGCCAGGTTGCACTGGGCTCAAGCTGGATTTCACGCTTTTTCAAGCGGATGTTCGGAAAATATCGGCGCCTCGAGGGGCTGGTTCCTTTTTTAGAGTTTCTGGCAGTTGCCAGACTTCTCTCAGTCTGCAAAAAAAAAAAAAAAGGAGAGCGCTGTGTGTCTCCCTGCCCGTATACTCACGCAAGCAGGAGGCACACAGTCTTGCATCGTATCGCTCGAGGGCGCTGGCTGCGGATCTGTGAGCTCAGTTTCGATCTCGCTGCTGCTGAGGCTCAGCAACGATTGCTGACGCTGGGTTCACGGCCACGGCAATAGTCTACCCTTACCCAAGGTCCGGAAACACGTCTTGTGACGGTTTCTTCCGACTTGGATTAGAATGCGGTCCAGCTCCGAGGAGCTTTGTTGTAACAATTTCGCATCTCATGGCAGTTAATATGTGTCTACTGTGGTATAGCGGACACTGCGTTTACCTTTCACGGGATTCGGGTTCGGAACCCACTCTGTTGCACTTTTCCAGCTTTGAGGAGCTGTATTAGCGTCTGACTAGACGAAGATATATTTGCTGATCGCGTGCCCCGAGTCCAGTTTAAAAGAAAAGGGATTTCACGTGTGATTGAGAAAAGTGCGCAGATATGGCAAACTTCCTAACTGCACCTTCTCTAATCTTGGGCACTGCGCCTTCAAGATATCCATGTTCTGAACCTCATCATGGCTCAGTCATGGGAGTTAGTAGTTCGGCATCGAGGTGTCGTTCTCGCTCGCTGGAAGGTGCGGGGGAGGGCTAGTCTTACATGGTCTGCGCTCGAGGGCGTCGACTGTGTAGGTTGCCATTCCTGTCTGACAGTCTTCGAGGGGGGGGGGGCACCTCCTTAGGCGTCTTTTAGAGACTGATTAGTGCTGGCAATGATACCAATTCCGTGCGCCTCAACACCATTTGTTTCCTAGAAAGGAACTGACAGCAAAAGTATGCAACGTTTTGCGTATAGACTGGGTGAAAATATACTCCTTCGCCATGGCTGTAGCTTTCTTTGGCCCCGTGGTGTCACAGGTGGAGCAGGTTCTGTTGCTATCATTGTTACCCGGGAGGTCCCGGGCGATGTTTGCCATACCTCCCTTTCAGTGAAAGGTCTATAGAGTTTCCGGCTCCCTTGAGGGGAGAGCCACGTTTCCACGTAGTGTGGGTTTGGGAGTTTGCAGTGTTACTTGGCGAAAGCCTTTAGGTGGCCCCAGGTAGTCAGCAGCTGAGCTTGGGCGGTCAATCGCCTCTCTTCAAGCTCTGCTCCCCGTATGAGGTCCTGGTAGCCAGCATGTTGTGATGCATTTACTAGGGTGCTTTGGATCCCCTCCGGGGGACCATCTCCCTAGGTGTCTCCAGGGTGTTGTCGGTGTCGCCTCTGTTTCCCTGTTGCTGGGCTTACTCGCCTTCTGAGGAAGGTTCTACGCGTCACTGGGGTGTGGTCTATCTCCTCGGGAGCCACTTCCCGGTGCGTAGTAGTAGCTCCAGCCGTGCTCTGGCCTAGGCCTGACGGTTGTTGTAGCTCGATGCGTGATGGACCCCTTAGGCAGGTGCCTTAAACCAGACCATTTCAGGAGTGCCTCTAGAGAGATGCGACTCTAACAGCGTACGGATCTGGTACCGGGCAGCACTGTAGTGCTTAAGTCCCCGTTGGGTTTCGTTTCACCTCGCCTACGCCTTGTTACCTTCGGGTCTTGGCGGTCTTGCGGCTGTAGTGGCGGCTCCACGGCTTTCAATGGCGACACACTTGAGGTGCGGTGGTCCCTCCCCGGAGGGCCATCACCTTGGGGCTCCTGGGGGTGTTTGTTACACTTCCCAGGCTCGCTTTGCTGGGCCGGGGGCAGCGACTGCAGCCACAGAGTTTCATGGTTAACTCCTACGCATGGTGTGAGCTCCCAGTTTCCCTGAGGGGGGAGCCACCGTTGTGCCGCGTAGTTAGTTCCTGGGAGTAAGCTGTCCTGCCACGGCCGAAGCCTTTGGCCCCGTGGCATCAGCAGTTGAGCTTGGGCGGTCAACCGCCCCTTTTTCAAGCTCTCCTCCCTGAATGTGAGTCGGCAAGGCATGACGCATGTTAGGCCGCTCTGGATCCCCCTGGGACCACTGCCCTAGGCATCTTCGGGGGGTTTATGTTACCAATTCCGTTTTTCCCCTGTTGTTGCCATGCCTCCCTCCAAGTTTAAGACCTATGCATGGTGTGAGCTCCCAGCTTCCCTAAGGGGGGAGCCACCGTTGTGCCGCGTAGTAGGTTCCTGGGAGTACGCTGTCCTGCCACGGTCGAAGCCTTTGGCCCCGTGGCATCAGCAGTCGAACTTGGGCGGTCATCCGCCCCTCTTCAAGCTCTTCTCCCTTTATATATATATATGGTCCTGCTAGCCAGCGGGTTTGGCGCATTTTCTGGAGGGTCCCCTTCGGGGGACCATCTCCCTAGCGTCTCCAGGGTGGTGTCAGCGTTAACCCGGGAGGCCCCGGGCGCCTCGTTATTCCCCTGGTGCTGGGCGTACCTACCTTCTGAGGAAGGTTCTACGCGTCACTGGGTTGTGGTCGGTCTTCTACTGGGAGCCACTTCCCGATGCGTAGTAGTAGCTCTGGCCGTGCTCTGGCCTAGGCCTGACGGTTGTTGTAGCTCGGTGCGTGTTGGACCTCCTTGGCGATAAGGTGACCCCTAGGCAAGTGCCTCAAACCAGACCATTTTGAGAAGTGCCTCAGGTCAGGTTTAACTCTCACTACTTACGGTTCTGGGCCGGGCAGCACAATAGTGCTTAAGTCCCCATATGTATTTCGGGTTCACCTCGCCTACGCCTTGTTACCTTTGGGTTTTAGGCGGTCTTGTGGTTGGGTGGCTGCTCCTCGGCTGGCACTGCGATGCGCAGTCTGTCGGTGGCCCTCTCTTAGGGCAACCACCTTGGGCGTCCTGGGGTCAATTTGTGGTAGACACTCCCCAGGTTCGCTACTGGGCCGAGAGCCGCTACCGCAGCCGCGGAGTTCTGGTTCACAACTGAGGTCGTGAGTCCGGTCTCCTCACTGAGGGGGTCTCCCGCAGGATTTAAGGTTACTCTCCCTGGCTGAGGCTTGGAGAGCGCAAGGGCCGCTTTGCGGTTCCTCCTTCTGCGGGGGTTTTTTCCCTCTCGTCATGGGTCAGGAGGTCTGCAGCCCAGTGCGAGCATTGGGTATGGCTCTCCGGGGGCTGAGGCCCGACGAGCCGTGCAGATCACTCAGTGGGGCAAGTTCTAGCTGAGGCTATCTTGCCGTGAGAGACTGGTTTTCCCGAGGGTGCCAGAACATCTCCACTGGAGCACTTTAGGGCATGCTTTTCCGCTAGGGTGGCGTTGGTATAGCGTTCCCATAGTGATGACGCAGCTCGAGTTCCCTTGAAAGGGAACGTCTCAGGTTACGTATGTAACCATAGTTCCCTGAGAGGGAACGAGACGCTGCGTCATCGCTATGGGAACGCCCCCGCGTCATCAACTCTTGAAGCACAATAGAAAACACCTGTGAGAATGACGCGGATGACGTCATGAGCCAGGAAACAAAAGGCACCCCGAAACCGGCACCGACAGCTTGCGAACGTCTGAAACAAGCGCGGCATGCGGGAGAGCTAGGGCTGATGCTGATGACGCAGCGTCTCGTTCCCTCTCAGGGAACTATGGTTACATACGTAACCTGAGACGTTTTCCTCTCCATATGAGGAGCACATTACTCTCTCTATACCTCTAGGTGTGATGTGTCGCTCCATACACACATCAATGCAGCCCTTTCACACCATATGTGTTTAGACGCCTTTAAATCAGGGGTCTCAAACTCAAATGAGCTGGGGGCCGCAGGAGGCAGAGTTTGGGGGAGGCAGGCATCACGTCAAGCATCAAGTATTCCACAAAAACATTTTTTTCCTCAAACGTCACTGACAGTTCTTTAACTTCAATGGGTTCTTCTGAACAGGAAGAGGAAACAGTTCAGACTCTCAGTATAGCTTAAAGAGGATCGTAAGTAGACCTGGACTTGGACTTACTGAAGGAGGAAAAAGTTGCAAACTTTTTCGAGATATTAAGTCATTATTATGAAACTTTCTATTTTTTTCCAGATAGCTTACTAAGTCATTATTATGAGAAATGTTCTCATTATTTTAAGATACTAAGTCATTATTTTGAGAAACACTCTCATTGTAATGACTTAATCCTTTTTTTTCTCAGGCTTCCATACTTTCCTGATGACATGAACATCGTAACATTTGTATGTGGTAGAAAATACTGAGATAGGCGACTGTGGGACACCATTAATAAATGTATTATATACAAACAATGGGATGAAGCCACGGAGGCGTTATTTACTGGATTTTATTTTCTATATTAACCCCATGAATTCATCGGGACAATCTAGCCAACACTGATGTCCTGTTGACTGTGTAAACGGGGCGGGAAACTGAGGCCCCCTCAAGCTGGACGGCTGGTGGGATCTGGCTGAATGTCCGGCGGAGCTCCACTCCCTTCGGTGACACTGTCCACGGAGCATCGGTGTTGGTCGTTAATTTGCAGATTCGTCAAGATATCATATCATTCATATGGATAGTGGCGATCATATCGCTATTTCAAATGATGGAAAAACAAAATACAATCCGCATGACGCTAAATCCAACGCTAATAATAGTAACATTCACTTTGTCCAGCTCAAAGTAGAACATGCTCAATTTCAAACACAACAAGAAGTAATAATTCTATGACGGCTTTGACAAATGTGATGTTACACGGGCAGCTCCACAGATGTGAAATGTTTCTCTGTCTGCCTCAAGCACGGCTGATGCCCCGCCCCCGGGAGTCATATACTCCACTGTGATTGGCCCCCGGGAGTCATATACTCCACTGTGATTGGCCCCCGGGTGTCATTTACTCCACTGTGATTGGCCCCCGGGTGTCATTTACTCCACTGTGATTGGCCCCCGGGAGTCATATACTCCACTGTGATTGGCCCCCGGGAGTCATATACTCCACTGTGATTGGCCCCCGGGAGTCATATACTCCACTGTGATTGGCCCCCGGGAGTCATATACTCCACTGTGATTGGCCCCCGGGTGTCATTTACTCCACTGTGATTGGCCCCCGGGAGTCATATATTCCACTGTGATTGGCCCCCGGGTGTCATTTACTCCACTGTGATTGGCCCCCGGGAGTCATATACTCCACTGTGATTGGCCCCCGGGTGTCATTTACTCCACTGTGATTGGCCCCCGGGTGTCATTTACTCCACTGTGATTGGCCCCCGGGAGTCATATACTCCACTGTGATTGGCCCCCGGGAGTCATATACTCCACTGTGATTGGCCCCCGGGAGTCATATACTCCACTGTGATTGGCCCCCGGGAGTCATATACTCCACTGTGATTGGCCCCCGGGTGTCATTTACTCCACTGTGATTGGCCCCCGGGTGTCATTTACTCCACTGTGATTGACCCCCGGGAGTCATATACTCCACTGTGATTGGCCCCCGGGAGTCATATACTCCACTGTGATTGGCCCCCGGGAGTCATATACTCCACTGTGATTGGCCCCCGGGTGTCATTTACTCCACTGTGATTGGCCCCCGGGAGTCATATACTCCACTGTGATTGGCCCCCGGGTGTCATTTACTCCACTGTGATTGGCCCCCGGGTGTCATTTACTCCACTGTGATTGGCCCCCGGGAGTCATATACTCCACTGTGATTGGCCCCCGGGAGTCATATACTCCACTGTGATTGGCCCCCGGGAGTCATATACTCCACTGTGATTGGCCCCCGGGAGTCATATACTCCACTGTGATTGGCCCCCGGGTGTCATTTACTCCACTGTGATTGGCCCCCGGGAGTCATATACTCCACTGTGATTGGCCCCAGGGAGTCATATACTCCACTGTGATTGGCCCCCGGGTGTCATTTACTCCACTGTGATTGGCCCCCGGGTGTCATTTACTCCACTGTGATTGGCCCCCGGGAGTCATATACTACACAGTGATTGGCCCCCGGGAGTCATATACTCCACTGTGATTGGCCCCCGGGTGTCATTTACTCCACTGTGATTGGCCCCCGGGTGTCATTTACTCCACTGTGATTGGCCCCAGGGAGTCATATACTCCACTGTGATTGGCCCCCGGGTGTCATTTACTCCACTGTGATTGGCCCCCGGGTGTCATTTACTCCACTGTGATTGGCCCCCGGGAGTCATATACTCCACAGTGATTGGCCCCCGGGAGTCATATACTCCACTGTGATTGGTTGGTTTGTACAGCTCCAGCTCGCACGAAAAAGTATTGTTCCGCACACAAATTTATTCAAAACTCGCGGGCCGCATTTACATTACATTTTCATATTGTCTCGCGGGCCACAAAATATCGTTTCGCGGGCCACATGTTTGAGACCCCTGATTTAAATGATCTCTTACTCAGTAATTCTACAGAATAGAAAATGCCATTAATGTCACACAATAATCAATAATAATCCATAATGTCAAAAATCATAGATTAATAACAAAAAATATAACATATGAATACAAATTCCACCACAAATGAAAATAGGGGTCCTTATGTAAAACACTATAAAATCATTTAAGAATTAATAATTATAATAAAATAATTATAATCATATAATTATTTAAAATGTGTTTAAGTTCAACTTAATTAGAAATTATTACAAAGTGCATTATTACAAAGTGCAATCAAGTATGTTAAGAAATAATATTGTCATAAGTGGCAATTCATCTTAATTATATTATCTGCAAGTGCACTTTTTTAAAAGTATAATTTTAAGATTTTAAGTACAAAAAAGTACACTAAAAACAATTAAGCACATTTGTTTCACAAGGGAATGATGAACTTGCAGTGACTCTGCATGTGAAACAGCTGCTGTTGTCACAGTCTTGTCGCATCTGTTCACATCCGGGTCTTCTGTGCATCTGCCATGTCCTCTCCTTAAATTCTTCCGTGTCTATCACGGATCATTAGTGTCGTCAGCTGTGTGTCATTTCATGTTTGTTATAAATTCCTCTCGTGTCTCCCTTGTCTTTGTCAGTCTTTAACGTTGTTTTGTCGTGTGTGGATGCTGTCTTCCGTGTTCCCTGTGGTAAGCTCTATAAGTGCCGTTTTGTTTCAAGTGTTTGAAACAAGTTTAAGGTGTTTTTGTTTCATTTTCCAAATTAAGAGTGTTTTCGTTTGGTAACCTGTTCTCCTCGTCCCTTCTCTCTGCATCGCACACGTTCCCTCAGGACGTGACAGTTATCTGTGGTCACTGGTCAGGAACTGTAAATTATATTAGGTTACACTTTTATCATACCATCAGTATCAACTGTCTGGTCTCCATTTACTTTTATGAATATTCAGTGCAGAAGTTTCATTCATATACTTGAGTTCATAAACTGCACTGTTTGTTAATTGTGCTGAATTGTGTTGTTGTTGTGTTCTCTTGAGGTTGTTCAAACATCAGTTCTGTTGATCCTGGAGAGAGATGTAGAAACGCTGCATATGACCAAAATACATGCAGCATTAAGAGTATGTCTAAAATACTTTTTGTTTTATAAACTTATTTTTCAGTTGTTTCAATTCACCCATCAAACGTTGATTTAAAAATCAAGATATTTATAATACAACATACAAAAAGTATCCAAAGTTGTTAGTAAAAATATAAGTTGTGTGAATGTACGAGTTCTTCAGATTCTCCAGGTCTCGCTCACAATGACTTTGTTCCTGCATGTTCTTGCTTAAGCCAATGTTTCTCAAGCTCATCCTGTTGATCCCAGTGCTTCACTAATGAGACACAACCAATCTAAGACATGCAGTTTCTGTGAGTGTGTCCCAATTCAACGGCTGAGTCCTTCAAAAAACAAGTACTTTGAGAATTCTTAAATGGAGACAAAGGCTGCCCTGATTTGAAGACTCCTTCATATGCGATCTCTAAAACAATCTTTCTTTTCCTGTGAAATGAAGGATACAACAAATGAGTCCTTTGTGGCCTTGCCTATCCAAGAATTCATTCCACACTGGTGACGATGGATTTGTTTTGAAAAATTGCCAGATTAAACTTTGAAATTTAAGTATTGGGTTTCAACTTACTCAAATAAACTAATGTCACAGTCTTGTCTCGTCGCTCACCTTCCGGGTCCTTCTGTGTCTTCTAGGTTGTTCCACACCTGTCTCGTTAATCACTGCCCAAGTCCCGTCAGCTGTGTGTAGTTTCCTCATCTGTATAAATGCCCTCCTGTGTTCACATGTCTTCGTCTCTTGTTAACGTTACGATGTGCTTTGTTACGTGTGGATGTTTCCAATGACTTCTCCTCCCGTGTTTGCACTAAGTAGTGCCGTTTAGTTTCATTTTTCATTAAAGTGTTTTTGTTTGGACTCCGTGTTCCGTGTCCTGTCTCTGCATCGCACGCCAGCTCAACACATTTATAACAGTACAAGAGACCGGGTTCGTCACCCAAAACGACACTTTCGGCGGACATGGAACATCTCGCGGAAGTCCTCCAGCTCGCCAGTGAGCACCCAGACTTTCTGGAGTTTTCGTGGGAGTTCTGTTTGTTCGCCACTTTCTCCTCCCTCGACGATGAAACGCTGAAAGCGCTGTTCTGGTTCGGGGCAAACCATCACCAGCTACGAGACCTCCCTGACATGACCGGACTGACCTGGCGCGAAGCCTCGACTCGAGCCAGGCGGCCAACACCGTCATCGTCGGAAACAGCGCGCCTGCTTGCACCAACGCCCGCTCGTCATTGGACTGTATCAGTGCCCGCTAAATGGCAGGTTGGACCAGTGCGTCTCGCTGGTCAGCCTGCAACCGCGCCCACTCCGGCGTCCGTTGTCAGCCCGATAGCGCCTGCATCCACGCTCCAGAGCCCCGCGGCCGAGAATGAATCGAGTCCAGTGGCAGTTCCCGCGCCTCGCCGTCCAGCGCCTGTTCCCGCGCCTCGACGCCAGTCAGCGCCTGAGATCCTCCAGCCAGAGCCAGAGATCCTCCAGCCAGAGCCAGAGATCCTCCAGCCAGAGCCAGAGATCCTCAAGCCAGCGCCAGAGATCCTCCAGCCAGAGCCAGCGCCCGAGATCCGCCCGCCAGAGCCAGCGCCCGAGATCCGCCCGCCAGAGCCAGCGCCCGAGATCCGCCCGCCAGAGCCAGCGCCCGAGATCCGCCCGCCAGAGCCAGCGCCCGAGATCTGCCCGCCAGAGCCAGCGCCCGAGATCCGCCCGCCAGAGCCAGCGCCCGAGATCCGCCCGCCAGAGCCAGCGCCCACCAACCTCCATGTTCCTCCGCCGGTGCAGCCGGCCCTCCCAGAGCTTCCGCCGGTGCAGCTGGCCCTCCCAGAGCCTCCGCCGGTGCAGCCGGCCCTCCCAGAGCCTCCGCCGGTGCAGCCGGACCTCCCAGAGCCTCCGCCGGTGCAGCCGGACCTCCCAGAGCCTCCAGAACTCTGCCCAGAGCCTCCGCCGTTCCAGCCGTTCCAGCCAGAGCCACAGCCGTTCCAGCCGGTCCAGCCAGAGCCAAAGCCGTTCCAGCCGGTCCAGACAGAGCCACAGCCGTTCCAGCCGGTCCAGCCAGAGCCTCCCCAGACAGAGCCGGAGCCACAGCCGGTCCCGCCAGATCCAGATCCAGAGCCGGGCCCGCCAGATCCAGATCCAGAGCCGGTCCCGCCAGATCCAGATCCAGAGCCGGTCCCGCCAGATCCAGATCCAGAGCCAGTCCCGCCAGATCCAGATCCAGAGCCGGTCCCGCCAGATCCAGAGCCGGTCCCTCCAGATCCAGAGCCGGTCCTGCCAGATCCAGATCCAGAGCCGGTCCCGCCAGATCCAGATCCAGAGCCGGTCCTGCCAGATCCAGAGCCGGTCCTGCCAGATCCAGAGCCGGTCCCGTCAGATCCAGATCCAGAGCCAGAGCCGGTCCCGCCAGATCCAGAGCCAGAGCCGGTCCCGCCAGATTCAGAGCCGGTCCCGCCAGATTCAGATCCAGAGCCTGTCCCGCCAGATCCAGATCCAGAGCCGGTCCCGCCAGATCCAGATCCAGAGCCGGTCCCGCCAGATCCAGATCCAGAGCCGGTCCCGCCAGATTCAGAGCCGGTCCCGCCAGATCCAGATCCAGAGCCGGTCCCGCCAGATCCAGAGCCAGAGCCGGTCCCGCCAGAGCCAGAGCCGGTCCCTCCAGAGCCAGAGCCGGTCCCTCCAGATCCAGAGCCGGTCCCTCCAGATCCAGAGCCTCCGCCGCCGGTCCTCCCAGAGCCTCCGCCACCGGTCCTCCCAGAGCCTTCACCGCCGGCCGTCCCTGAGCCACCTTGGACTGCTGCGCCACCCTGGCGCCCTATTCCCCCGGTGCTACCCTGGTTCCCCATAGCCCCGGTACCACCCTGGAGACCTCCATTACTCCGGGTAACCCGGTCTCCAGGCTGCCCACCCTCCCACCCTTGTTTCTTCTGATTTCTGGTCTGTCTTGTCCTCCTCCTGTTCCCCCTCCCTCCCCTCCGCAAGGTGTTGCTCACTCGGCGTGAGGTCATGCCTTGCGGGAGGGGGCGTACTTTCACAGTCTTGTCTCGTCGCTCACCTTCCGGGTCCTTCTGTGTCTTCTAGATTGTTCCACACCTGTCTCGTTAATCACTGCCCAAGTCCCGTCAGCTGTGTGTAGTTTCCTCATCTGTATAAATGCCCTCCTGTGTTCACATGTCTTCGTCTCTTGTTAACGTTACGATGTGCTTTGTTACGTGTGGATGTTTCCAAGGACTTCTCCTCCCGTGTTTGCACTAAGTAGTGCCGTTTAGTTTCATTTTTCATTAAAGTGTTTTTGTTTGGACTTCGTGTTCCGTGTCCTGTCTCTGCATCGCACGCCAGCTCAACACATTTATAACAACTAATAAATCTAATAATACAAAAAAATACCATCATGCAATTTGATATAGTTTATTCTCTTAATGAACTCTAATGAACATATTTAGACAGATTTTTACCCATGTTTTGTTTTTAGGCAGTTTAATACAGGCTTGGTTTAAAAGTCCAGTACCAACATTTCTGTCGCTCGTCAACAGAAGCTGTCATTGAGGCTTAGCTGAAGTTAGCAACAATTTGTACATATTGTGACATTTTACAAATAACCAGTGGTGGAATATAATGAAATACATTTACGCTGTGTTTAAGGACATATTTGTTTTAACGTCAACAATCTGAAACCTAAAGTGGCCCCCGGTGCAATTGAGTTTGAAACCCCTGGGCTAGGAAGTAAAGGATCCAATCTTTCTGTCCTTTGCACCCTGAGAAAGAATTATGTTGGCTAAATTCAATGGAGCTTTTGAATTGGGACAGACTTCGATGGGCCGCAGTGACGCAATCGTCCATCTGAATTGGGACACAGCTTGTGCTCTGATGAGTTGAATCAGGTGTTTAATGAGGGAGATCAGTGCCGGGGGATTAAGGACAGGTTTGAGAAACACTGGATTAATGTACATTTATTTCTTGACCATAAATCAAATGAACAAACATCTGCAATAATCTTCTCCATTGTCATTTTTATTGAAGGACTCGTTAAGGACTGTGTCTATAATGAATAGGCTAATGTGAACTATGATGAATATTCTGAAATTACAATACATGTTTAGGTTCATTTAAAAAAAACATTAAATCATTTTAATCTGAGATTAAAGCACACAGATATTGAACTAAAATCCTTCTCTTATTTCTTTGTGTTAAAGAGAATGAAGGCAGCAAATACATTCTGCATTTTAATGGGAATGAATGGATGTGTGTCATCTGTGTTGATGACAGTCCAACTACTGTCACACCACCATCACCCACCACCACTAACAGTCCAACTACTGTCACACCACCATCACCCACCACCACTACCAGTCCAACTACTGTCACACCACCATCACCCACCACCACTACCAGTCCAACTACTGTCACACCACCATCACCCACCACCACTAACAGTCCAACTACTGTCACACCACCATCACCCACCACCACTAACAGTCCAACTACTGTCACACCACCATCACCCACCACCACTAACAGTCCAACTACTGTCACACCACCATCACCCACCACCACTACCAGTCCAACTACTGTCACACCACCATCACCCACCACCACTACCAGTCCAACTACTGTCACACCACCATCACCCACCACCACTAACAGTCCAACTACTGTCACACCACCATCACCCACCACCACTAACAGTCCAACTACTGTCACACCACCATCACCCACCACCACTACCAGTCCAACTACTGTCACACCACCATCACCCACCACCACTAACAGTCCAACTACTGTCACACCACCATCACCCACCACCACTAACAGTCCAACTACTGTCACACCACCATCACCCACCACCACTAACAGTCCAACTACTGTCACACCACCATCACCCACCACCACTAACAGTCCAACTACTGTCACACCACCATCACCCACCACCACTACCAGTCCAACTACTGTCACACCACCATCACCCACCACCACTACCAGTCCAACTACTGTCACACCACCATCACCCACCACCACTAACAGTCCAACTACTGTCACACCACCATCACCCACCACCACTACCAGTCCAACTACTGTCACACCACCATCACCCACCACCACTACCAGTCCAACTACTGTCACACCACCATCACCCACCACCACTAACAGTCCAACTACTGTCACACCACCATCACCCACCACCACTACCTGTCCAACTACTGTCACACCACCATCACCCACCACCACTACCAGTCCAACTACTGTCACACCACCATCACCCACCACCACTAACAGTCCAACTACTGTCACACCACCATCACCCACCACCACTAACAGTCCAACTACTGTCACACCACCATCACCCACCACCACTACCAGTCCAACTACTGTCACACCACCATCACCCACCACCACTACCAGTCCAACTACTGTCACACCACCACAAACAGTCCAACTACTGTCACACCACCATCACCCACCACCACTACCAGTCCAACTACTGTCACATCACCATCACCCACCACCACTACCAGTCCAACTACTGTCACACCACCATCACCCACCACCACTACCAGTCCAACTACTGTCACACCACCATCACCCACCACCACTACCAGTCCAACTACTGTCACACCACCATCACCCACCACCACTACCAGTCCAACTACTGTCACACCACCATCACCCACCACCACTACCAGTCCAACTACTGTCACACCACCATCACCCACCACCACTAACAGTCCAACTACTGTCACACCACCATCACCCACCACCACTAACAGTCCAACTACTGTCACACCACCATCACCCACCACCACTACCAGTCTAACTACTGTCACACCACCATCACCCACCACCACTACCAGTCCAACTACTGTCACACCACCATCACCCACCACACTACCAGTCCAACTACTGTCACACCACCACAAACAGTCCAACTACTGTCACACCACCATCACCCACCACCACTACCAGTCCAACTACTGTCACACCACCATCACCCACCACCACTACCAGTCCAACTACTGTCACACCACCATCACCCACCACCACTACCAGTCCAACTACTGTCACACCACCATCACCCACCACCACTACCAGTCCAACTACTGTCACACCACCATCACCCACCACCACTAACAGTCCAACTACTGTCACACCACCATCACCCACCACCACTAACAGTCCAACTACTGTCACACCACCATCACCCACCACCACTACCAGTCCAACTACTGTCACACCACCATCACCCACCACCACTACCAGTCCAACTACTGTCACACCACCATCACCCACCACCACTAACAGTCCAACTACTGTCACACCACCATCACCCACCACCACTAACAGTCCAACTACTGTCACACCACCATCACCCACCACCACTACCAGTCCAACTACTGTCACACCACCATCACCCACCACCACTAACAGTCCAACTACTGTCACACCACCATCACCCACCACCACTAACAGTCCAACTACTGTCACACCACCATCACCCACCACCACTAACAGTCCAACTACTGTCACACCACCATCACCCACCACCACTAACAGTCCAACTACTGTCACACCACCATCACCCACCACCACTACCAGTCCAACTACTGTCACACCACCATCACCCACCACCACTACCAGTCCAACTACTGTCACACCACCATCACCCACCACCACTAACAGTCCAACTACTGTCACACCACCATCACCCACCACCACTACCAGTCCAACTACTGTCACACCACCATCACCCACCACCACTACCAGTCCAACTACTGTCACACCACCATCACCCACCACCACTAACAGTCCAACTACTGTCACACCACCATCACCCACCACCACTACCTGTCCAACTACTGTCACACCACCATCACCCACCACCACTACCAGTCCAACTACTGTCACACCACCATCACCCACCACCACTAACAGTCCAACTACTGTCACACCACCATCACCCACCACCACTAACAGTCCAACTACTGTCACACCACCATCACCCACCACCACTACCAGTCCAACTACTGTCACACCACCATCACCCACCACCACTACCAGTCCAACTACTGTCACACCACCACAAACAGTCCAACTACTGTCACACCACCATCACCCACCACCACTACCAGTCCAACTACTGTCACACCACCATCACCCACCACCACTACCAGTCCAACTACTGTCACACCACCATCACCCACCACCACTACCAGTCCAACTACTGTCACACCACCATCACCCACCACCACTACCAGTCCAACTACTGTCACACCACCATCACCCACCACCACTACCAGTCCAACTACTGTCACACCACCATCACCCACCACCACTACCAGTCCAACTACTGTCACACCACCATCACCCACCACCACTAACAGTCCAACTACTGTCACACCACCATCACCCACCACCACTAACAGTCCAACTACTGTCACACCACCATCACCCACCACCACTACCAGTCTAACTACTGTCACACCACCATCACCCACCACCACTACCAGTCCAACTACTGTCACACCACCATCACCCACCACCACTACCAGTCCAACTACTGTCACACCACCACAAACAGTCCAACTACTGTCACACCACCATCACCCACCACCACTACCAGTCCAACTACTGTCACACCACCATCACCCACCACCACTACCAGTCCAACTACTGTCACACCACCATCACCCACCACCACTACCAGTCCAACTACTGTCACACCACCATCACCCACCACCACTACCAGTCCAACTACTGTCACACCACCATCACCCACCACCACTACCAGTCCAACTACTGTCACACCACCATCACCCACCACCACTACCAGTCCAACTACTGTCACACCACCATCACCCACCACCACTAACAGTCCAACTACTGTCACACCACCATCACCCACCACCACTAACAGTCCAACTACTGTCACACCACCATCACCCACCACCACTAACAGTCCAACTACTGTCACACCACCATCACCCACCACCACTAACAGTCCAACTACTGTCACAACACCATCACCCACCACCACTAACAGTCCAACTACTGTCACACCACCATCACCCACCACCACTAACAGTCCAACTACTGTCACACCACCATCACCCACCACCACTAACAGTCCAACTACTGTCACACCACCATCACCCACCACCACTACCAGTCCAACTACTGTCACACCACCATCACCCACCACCACTAACAGTCCAACTACTGTCACACCACCATCACCCACCACCACTAACAGTCCAACTACTGTCACACCACCATCACCCACCACCACTACCAGTCTAACTACTGTCACACCACCATCACCCACCACCACTACCAGTCCAACTACTGTCACACCACCATCACCCACCACCACTACCAGTCCAACTACTGTCACACCACCATCACCCACCACCACTACCAGTCCAACTACTGTCACACCACCATCACCCACCACCACTACCAGTCCAACTACTGTCACACCACCATCACCCACCACCACTACCAGTCCAACTACTGTCACACCACCATCACCCACCACCACTACCAGTCCAACTACTGTCACACCACCATCACCCACCACCACTACCAGTCCAACTACTGTCACACCACCATCACCCACCACCACTACCAGTCCAACTACTGTCACACCACCATCACCCACCACCACTAACAGTCCAACTACTGTCACACCACCATCACCCACCACCACTAACAGTCCAACTACTGTCACACCACCATCACCCACCACCACTAACAGTCCAACTACTGTCACACCACCATCACCCACCACCACTAACAGTCCAACTACTGTCACAACACCATCACCCACCACCACTAACAGTCCAACTACTGTCACACCACCATCACCCACCACCACTAACAGTCCAACTACTGTCACACCACCATCACCCACCACCACTAACAGTCCAACTACTGTCACACCACCATCACCCACCACCACTACCAGTCCAACTACTGTCACACCACCATCACCCACCACCACTAACAGTCCAACTACTGTCACACCACCATCACCCACCACCACTAACAGTCCAACTACTGTCACACCACCATCACCCACCACCACTACCAGTCTAACTACTGTCACACCACCATCACCCACCACCACTACCAGTCCAACTACTGTCACACCACCATCACCCACCACCACTACCAGTCCAACTACTGTCACACCACCATCACCCACCACCACTAACAGTCCAACTTCTGTCACACCACCAATGATCATTTACAATCTGACTACAGATGATCTAAAAGACAAGGATGGATTGATTGATCCCTCAAAAGTATCGTAAGTGAGCGACATTTAGAAACTAAAACCATTATTAAAGAATAGAGATTGATTATTACATTTTGCAGAGTCGTCTTGGACAATCTGGAGAATAAGATGGAAGAGTTGGAAAGAAATAAAATAAGCAGCGCAGAGATTGTCATTGGGGATGTTATTGGTCTTGTTCACATTCAAGCCAAAAACTCAGAGACCAGAGAATCTTGTTATTCTTCTGATTCGAGCAGAATAAAAGTAAGACTTGAGAATCAATAAAACATGATATGATTTCTCATTTCTCAAGCTTATTTTGTTTTCACAGCTTGTTGACTGTAAAAGTGACCTGAATACAGACATTCCCTGGTCTGTGAAGATTCCCAGTGAAGCCTTTCATAAATCACGACTGGAAAACAATGGAAATGCGTTACTCGGAATTCTACGGTTCAGAAACATGGGAAAGGTACTCAATATTAAAAATAAAACATTTAAGGGACATTTATGGGATGTTTCACTCAAACCTTTCACCCCAAGTAAAGTTAAAATAAATTCTACTTTTGTGATCCAGAGAAAATTTTACAGCATAAGAGACATTTTTGGGTGAAGTTTTCTTTAAGAAATGTTTCTTGATCTATTTTATTCACACATTTATATTTGATTTGCTCTATTTCTTACTTAGAATGAAAGTAAAACTTACACTGTTTTGAACAACGAGGTTTATGGAATAACGATGAGGGCCAATATCTCAAATCTTATCAACAATATAGAAATGTTCTTTACACACAAAGATCTGGTAAAGAAACTTTTTTGATATTGCTAACAATAATAATGACCAGACACTGTGAAAGCATAATAATAATAATGAAACATGTTCTTACAGGTCGGTACGGCATCCTGTAATTCTTGGGATGGGAAAGGTAATTTATGGTAATTTATTTATGCCTGTATTGATCAGTTCCCGTCAACAAATCCAATTTATTTCCTCACACTCTTTTCTTCTAAGGAAATCTTAAATGGACGACGTCCGGCTGTAAGACAGAAATAATTGACAACACCATAAAGTGTTCATGTTCACATCTGACGACCTTTGCAGTGCTGATGGTGAGAAGCTTCTCAGAATTTCATTTAAAGACCCATTGAAATGAATATCAGAGCCCATAAGTTCACATCTATATGCAAGTAAACTTGTACAACATGACAAAAAAATTCAATCAAATAATATGCATTTAAAACATAAAGATCTGATTCTTGCTTTACAAACAATAAAGGATCTTAAAAAACAGCTGATCTGTGTGTCTGTTTTCGTTCTCTCAGGCTCTTCCTGTGTCCTGTGTGCAATCATTGAACTTCACTTATATCGGCTGCGGCATCTCCATATTTTTTCTGTTTCTCGCTCTGTTCAGACATTTCCTGAGGTAGAGTATCTTAAAATAAAAAATATAACAGTTACTGTAAATTCTTCGACCAGCTCCTTTTTTGTTCCTATTTTGCATAATAGCATCCTCTAAGCACATAAATGTTTTTCTATTTGAACAGGAAAGCCAAATCAAATCAGGCCACGAAGATCTTGATGAACATGTTTGTGGCTTTGTTTCTCCTGAATTTATCCTTCTTGTCAAACGAGAGCGTCGCCAACACAGAAGACAAGTCTGCGTGCGTCTTCATAGCGCTGCTCATGCATTACTCCATGCTGTCTACATTCACCTGGTTCTTCATTCAAGCTCTTCATATGTACTTATGGCTCATCAGACAGAACGTCACCATCACAAACTACATGAGGAAGATCACCGTGTTCGGCTGGAGTGAGTTACACAGAGAAACCACCAGTTATACTGTTCACTTAAGAAAATATCACTGTTTAAAACAAAAACCTGCAAGTCAGGCTGAAAACTGAAGTTCAACCAAAAAAGAAAAAAGAAAAAAAGTTGTGTCTTATCTATTTTTATGATTTTACTTGAGCAGTTTATCTTCATTTGTCTCCATCAGTGGCATTTTAATATGAATTTTAGTAAATCAAGTTAAATAAATGAAAAATGTTCCTTTGGCAACTAGCTGAAAATAATTATATTATATTACTATAATAACCTGATCTCTGTGAAAACTGTGTTTTCAGTGTTTTCGGCTCCGACAGTCGCAGCTGTTGTTTCAATAGGTGAATATAAATCAGTGATTATAAACACAATGCCTGGAAAAACATCACAAATGTAAGTTATTCTGATGTCACAAATATATTAATGTTCCCTTATTATGTAATATTTTATTTAGAATCTCCTTCAACAGGTTTACATGCATCCAAGGTAAAAAAAACAAAGTTTGTTTAAAGATTCAGTCTTTTTAAGCTCCGCCTCTCTGAGAGCTGCTCTGTTCTGATTGGTCAGAAACCAAACCCTCATTCGTATTTCTGAATCTCAGCTCTTAATACAGTGACAAAATACAAGCAGTACTTGATGACGTTAGTTTTACTGTTTCAATCTCATCAGAGTGAATTTGATTTGGCAGCAGAAACAGCGTCTTCACCACATGAACAACATCAACCAAACTCTTTTAGTCTCAGACACAACGACAGTGATTGAGGGCGGGGCAAACAGACGCTGTTCAGCCAATGGTGTAACATTATGTAAATTAGCAATGTAGGTTCAGCAGGAAGTGAAACTGTGTTACTGACGACTCGTTTCAGGCGGTTCAGAATCACTTTGTTTTGGGAGAAAAAAATCATTCATCTTTGAAACGTTGCGTGTCTTTTACATTCACCAACAGCTCCATTACAAACTAAATGAAATGTAACATCCCAAAAAGCATTTTAAATGTCTTCTGATTGTCTTAAATTATTTTTCACTCTCTTCCAATTTTAGGTGCTGGATTAGAAATAATTTAATTCACTACGCAGTGAACATTGGCTACTACGCTTTAGTCTTCATCTTAATGACAGGAATCTTCATCATTCATCAAGTTCGACACATAAGAGCGTCTGACGGCAAGAGAAAGACGTTCAGAAAGCAGGTCATGATGGTGTTGAGTTTGTTCCTGCTCTTCGGTCTGACGTGGGCTGTGTCGTTCTTCAGTTATGGACCGATGCTCATTCCCTCATATTACATCTTCACTGTGTTGAACTCCTTCCAGGGTGAGAAACAACTGCTATTTAACAGATTTCAGCTAATTATTTGATTAAAAAAACAAAAAACATTAAATTCTTTATAAATATAATTATAAGGGGTTATACTGAGAGTTGTTGTTTTTTTGTTATAGTTTCAAAATCATGTAAATGACTTCAAATGTGTGAAATTATTTTTCTTTGACTGATTTCAGGGTTTTTCCTCTTCCTGTATTACTACCACATTCACAATGACATAGAAGGTCGTTTCTCCGATGATCCAGAAAAATCCAGCTCCACCACAGCCATCATTCAATCCAGAATTAATGCGGAGGAAAATATATATAATGAGCCTAATTAATAGAGAAACCCATGTTGAGTCTCAGACATCTGTAGAGTGATACTAGTCATGTTTATTATGCTGTTCAGTTTAATATGTGTGTTTAATAATAATCTGTGTATAATATGTTGTATGGTGTGGATATATAACTCATAATGGAATCATTAGGGGACATTTTCAACAAGAGTTAATTTAACACATACAGTAATACCTCGGTATAAGAGCAAATCGGTGTACGAGAAATTTTCCCTCACCCACGTGCATTTTTGTGTCCTAAAAAAGTCCTAACGCTCAGCATCATCACCCCCATTTTCACTGGAAACACAGCCTCTCATTACACAGTCACACTGTTCCAACCCCTTTATTACCCCTTCACTCGTTCATTCTCTCAGCTTTGCTTGGTTTGGCTGCATCATTCACCACAGTGATACTTTTATAAGTGATTTACAGCGGTTTTACCTCCTGTTGTAACATTAATTAATTGTGATTGCTTTTGTTCACGTAGTGAAATATACACGTACAGTACCTCTGAGCAGTAACTTTCAGAGTTCATGAATTCATTGTCTCCTAGTTCTATATGTGGTCACTGAGCACCTGATTCTCATATCATCTGCCTAGCGGCTCCCGTGCCTTCGTTCGTTCGCGGCTCCCGTGAGTTAGTTCGTTCTCGGCTCCCCGTCTCCCATGTTCCACGACTTTCACTCTGGATTATCACTTTGTTTGTTTTCTGCACTATTATAATAAATTCACTCAATTGCACTTGAATCCTTGCTTTCCCCGCTCCTCCCTCCTCTCCTCAGCTGAAGTGCATTACAGTAAATTGTCAATTTTTGTGTATTGTGTAATTTTAGAGGTTAATTGTCAATTATTAATTAGTATTTATATAAGATCTTAATGCTTATAATTTTAACTGCAATTAATAGGAATTAATAAAAATTAATTTTTTTTAAATGGGCATTTGTGGTCGTGTGGAACGAATAAATTGATTTTTAGTGCATTCCTATGGGGAAATTTGTTTTGGTGTACGAGCATTTTGGTTTACGAGCTCGCTCACGTAAACCGAGGTATTACTGTAAATGAATATTGTCACTGGAAGCTTCTTTACAAGTTACATATTTTTCATATCTGTAAGTTCAGGGAAACTGTAACCCTAATTATGAAATATATATATACTGATTGACTTCCTATTGAATTTTTACATTTTGACATGAATATTACACTGCTCAAAAATTTAAAGGAACGCTTAATCATCACAGTATAACACCAAATAAATAACATTTCAGTGATATCATGTTACATATCTGTCCTGTCATCTGTTTACTTCCTGGTTCCCAACGTGCTCCCAGTGTTTTTCCACTCACCGGTCTTGTCATCAACCTTATTAGTCTTATCTGCCGTGTCTTATCCTCTAATCATCCCCTGTGTATATCTACCCTGTGTTTTCCTCAGGTTTTGCTCAATCTCGTCAATGTAAAGTTGTGTTGTTCTGCTCCTGAGTTACGTTTAAATTAAATACTGTTGTTTTGGACTGCATTCGTCTTTTACGAATGTCGACAAACAGACCAGGGATCTTCAATGGATCTGACGGAGAGGTGATATCTACTTCTCACTCTCCACCAGAACAGAAAACCGCTGGAGAAGTTTGTGAGGGAATTTTTGGACTGGCCTGTCTGGTGAGCTGGAGCGATACTATGGTCAATGTTTGCCTCTGGATGGGACAGCAGATCATCAAAATAACTACCGATGATTGCTACCAGCCCATAGCAGATTTTGTAAAGAAATGATTTTGGCTAGAATAATGTTAACAACCTGGTGTAGAGACCTTCTTGGTCTTTATAAACCTGTTATACAAGTCATTGAACCTAGTCATGGTCAAATGCCAACAAAACACTGAGGTTTATAGAGAGAAACTGATTTGGAAGCAAGCCAGCTCAGGTGCCAGAACTGAAAACCCCCAATGACATGTTTATAACGTTATTTTGCGCATTGGCTTTGACTAAGTATCTGTCAAAAAGTTGTTGAAAGTGACATAAGGTTCTGTGTTCCCTTATCAAATCAGGCAAGACTGCAAAAGTATATAGTCTGTTCGTGCTGCGTTTCAAAATTGAAGTGCACACTTTTCACGATTAGATGCGTCGCTGTTTTATGCATCTCATTTTACAGTGAAGAAATGCAATGAACTCCATCTCTGCATGTACCAAGAGTTTAGTGCTCATTTGGGAAAGTAGCGGGGACCAGATGCCCCCGGGCAGATGATTATAGCATTTCACTAAATTTGTAATGAAATATGATTGTAAACTTGTTTTCACAGAAAATGTGGTTTGATTTCTGCCAAAATAAAAGTTTGACTGCAGTATCCATCTAAGTAAAACCTCTGGGTGTCACGGATTCTGCCACACCCCTTGCACCAGACTCTCACACTCCGCACACTCGTTCCCAATCACTTGGGTACTGAACACCTGCACCTGTTCCCTATCACAGTCACTGCATGACCAGCACTCACAATACCCAGTGTCTGGTCTTGTCTCAGCACGCCCGGACTATTTCCTTGAGATTCCCCGGTGACTGTTTCCTCTCCAAGAAAGACTACTTCCAAGGTCTCCAAGTTCTCCTAGATCATTTATCAAATACCACCTCCAGATAAGCCACTAGTCATTGTTCACGTTACCTGCTGCACTCTGTTCACCAGTTCACGATTCAAGCCTGTTCAATAAACTTTGCCATTGTACTTGTGTGTGTGTCCGCTCCTTCATTATGACAGAAGACCAGACCACAAGATCGAAGCAGGGCCTGGTGATCCACCAGCACTCAACCTGTTCACCGAACT
Organism: Rhodeus uyekii; assembly: GCA_037043235.1. NCBI lineage: Eukaryota > Metazoa > Chordata > Actinopteri > Cypriniformes > Acheilognathidae > Rhodeus > Rhodeus uyekii. The sequence continues at coordinate 789,774 of JAWRVZ010000137.1, forward strand.
GGCTCAGGCTTTAGGCCCTGCATCGACTAAAGATACCTAAACTCCATGAGCGTCAAATTCTGGTATCCACTTCCCCTGGTTCCCGCTCTTCTGAAACAGCAGTGGAGATCTCGCATCTTTATGAAGCTGGAGCTGCGTATGTAACGGATGTGAACAGACACACTCACACTCGGGCTTCTTTTCATATTTCTTATTGGAAAGACAGAAAAGTAAAATTTTCTCTGGTTAAACAGATACTGCAGGCACTCGTAAAACACAGCAGCAGCAATACTCAAATCTGCTCTACAGCAAAGTTAATCACATATTAAATATATACATACAATGCAAACATTAACAATGTCCCTGTAACTTAACATTGACAGTGTAGTAATACAGATGAAAATGACAGAAGAAAATGTAAAAACTCACTAAGTGCTATTAAGAAACACAAAAACCACATACCTTATTGGAAAGACAGAAAAGTACAATTTTCTCTGGTTAAACAGATACTGCAGGCACTCGTAAAAAACCCGGAAAACAGAAATTGCACACTCACTAAACTCATGAAACAATTGTCAGATCGTTAACACAAGAAATACACTCGTTTCACCTCAGATGATGCACAAGGAAATTTTATACTTTTATAACAATCTGAACAACCGTTAAAGTGTTAGATAAGTTATACACATGTTCAAATACAACCATAAAAGTAATTGTGTCGAAAAGACTCGCATTAATCATCGTAATTAATTTTATAAGTCAGAGCGCGAAAAACCGTACATACCAGCAGCAGCAATACTCAAATCTGCTGCCGTACGGCAAGAGAGCGAGGACAAAATACGATGCCTGCAGTACCGTTAATAGCCACAAGAGGGGAGACCTCAAACACTTAATTTAACCAAAAACATTGTTTTATGTAATTCACACAACACAAAACCTTTTTAAATTGAATATTCTTTTCTAACCCCGTTACATTCACGCCCACTGAATTACATAAAATAAATGCATGACCATGGGAGTATCACCAAGGGAAAGAAACAAAAAGAAATTGTCTCAACAATCTAACTTCACAATAAGAAAGGATTTCCCATCAAAGGACAGTCAAAAACCAATTATCCCTTAAGGATGAAGTGATGAGAGAGTAGCGCTAAACTCTCCGACCAGCTACTGACAGTAGAACATCTACATACATTCTACAATATCCTTCCATACATAACTCAAAAAGATGTAAAACCCCACAAGTATTTGAAGGCACCCCATTCCATCAGGTATGTGCTTAACATTTGAACTATTGCTTGTAAACTATAAAACAGCCTTGAAACTCTTTTGAACAGTGTATGAAACCAAATTTCTCGTTCTTAAGTAGAGAAAGCCCTAAGAACTGACTGGCAAACAGCCTGAACATTGTGTTTAGTGTCCTGAACCACGGTTTGACCTGACATAGCCTGTATTAATCTGTCAACCGGTCTAATGATTCGACCAAAGCGTGACCTGATTTGTGTAACAGATCTAGAACTTGCTGGAACACTCACAGCATCAGCTACATTAGTGGGTGGCTGAGAGTACGGCTGGGCAGACCGAACTGTACTATCGGAATGTGCTACATGTAGATCTGAACTGTCTCTTGCATCGTCACTACAAACAGATGTTCTTGTATCCCTTGATGAGTGACTCTCAGTTGCAGGAGTGGCCGTTGTCAAAGGATCTTCCAGAACTCCACTTGGAGTTTGATCATACTCCTGATGGGAGCATCCTTCAGGCAGCTCTGAAACCCAGCTTACAGTTCGATTTCTGTAGTCAGATTCCTGAACTGATAGTGAATCATTCTGACAATCAATGTCTGCATCGTCACATGTGGATAATGCCTTGCCTCTCATCATCACCGAGCCATCCATAGAAACACTACTATGGCGATCTTCCTTACTCCCAGACACTTCTGCATCACCACCTAGGGACTCATCCCCCTCTGGACACAATGATGGAATTGAATGTGACCTTTGAGACGAATCGGATGCATCAGAAAGCTGATCAGACAGGGAGTTCTCCATATTTACAGGTAAGAAATTCACCAACATCAACAGGTTTCGATGTACCACTTTTTCCTGACCTGTGGTTGGATTACGGATCCTGTAAGTGTGAATGTCTGGCTTATGGTCCACAACGGTGTAAACTGTTGACTCCCACCTGTCAGCAACTTTCTTTTTACCCCTTTCTGTTTTATTTGCCAGGAGCACCTGATCACCTATTTCTATGACCAGTCCTTTCACCCTTCGGTTGTACAACTCTGCATGTCTTTTCTGCTGTTTCGTTGCATGTTCTTGTGCGATCAGTAATGCCTCCTTCAGATCTTTGACTAGAATGGTCACAAACTTATCACAGCAGGTTAGAGAGGAATCATTCAAAACTGAACGAAAAAGAATGTCAATGGGTAGACGGGGCACACGCCCAAACATCAAATAAAAAGGGGCATACCCTGTTGTTTCGTGGGTTGTGCAGTTATATAGAAATGTCAGAGTCTGCAACCGTCTTGGCCAATCTCTTTTCACATCTGGTGATAAAGCTCTTATCATATTTCCAAGGGTTCTATTAAAGCGTTCCACGCTTCCATTACCCATTGGGTGATACGGTGTTGTATGTGACTTGTTCACTCCAGAGACCCTTAGTAGTTCTCTGATCAATTTGCTTTCAAAGCTTGGTCCCTGATCACTATGGACTCGTTCTGGAAGGCCATAAATGCAGAAATATCTGTCCCATAGCATCCTGGCGACCTGTTTGGCAGACTGATCCCGACACACAAAAGCTTGTGCTAGCCTCGTGAAGTGATCCGTCACTACTAAGACATCCACAGATCTGTTACTGGAGTCTTCTGCTGACCAGAAGTCTATGCAGACAAGCTCTAATGGTCTACTCGTTGAAATGCTCTCCAGGGGAGCTCTGCCAGAGGGATCTGTCGTCTTGCTTACAGTGCAACGCCGGCAAAGATGCACATAGTCCCTCACATTTCGTTCCATGTTCAACCAAAAGAAACGCTGCCTTGCCAGGTTGACACTCCGCGATTGACCCTGGTGACCACAATCATCATGGATGCCTTTCAAGACCACACCCACTAATGACTCTGGGACAACAAACTGATGGTGTTTTGTTCTTGATAGTCGGTCGTGGGACACTCTGTACAAGATACCATTCCTGATGGTCAGCTTCTCCCAGTGCTTCAGGTATCGAATGACGATCAACGACTCATTTGTCCTTTCCCTTCTTGTAGGCCTACGCTTACGCTCGACATAATGCAAAACCCTTGACAAAATTTTGTCTGCGAGTTGTTTTTCACGCAGCTCTTGTTCTGAATATGCCGGCAAAGTGTCCTGCCCTACAGACAGCATCTGAGGTAGGTGGTCAATGACAGACATTGCTCTTGCCCTAGCACCAATTTTCCACTCAACATGGGAGTTCAATATGGCAGAGACATCTGCATTCGGGAGAGTCAGAAGGTCTTCGTTTTGTTGGATGTCAGACTTGAATGACTGACTTAGATTAAGTACACTCTGCCTCCTATCTGAATCACATGAACGTCTGAAGGCCTCATGGACTGAATTTGTAGTCATCCCTCTGGAATCAGCCAGGAGTTCAACATATGGCTCTTTGAGCAGTCTCTGCATTACATCAGTTCTGACAAAAGGAACCCGACTCAGGGCATCAGCGACAGTGTTTTGAGGACCAGGCACATACATTATGTCGAAGTTGTAGCTAGCCAATTTAGCCACCCAACGTTGTTCACAACAGTCAAGTTTGGGTTTCGTAAGTATATGGGCCAAAGGATTGTTGTCAGTCAAGACTGTGAATTTGTGACCTTTGAGCCAATGACTGAATTTATCACATACTGACCATTTCAAGGCCAAAAACTCCAAACGATGTGCTGGATAATTCTGCTGCGATCGAGAAAGGGACTTGCTGGCAAATGCTACAGGCCTGGCCTTTGATTCTCCCTCTGGGATCTGTGAGAGCACGGCTCCAATGCCATCTAAGGAGGCATCTGTTGCCAGTATGAATGGCCGATCAAAATTTGGATGGGCAAGTACAACACTTTCGACCAACAGTGTTTTTAGCTTCTCAACTGCCTGGTCCTGCTCTTGTGTCCAGTCACTAGGTTTCAACTTCCTATTCGGATGATCACGATTCACCTTCCTCAGATTCTTTCCTCTTGTCTTCTGGCCCTTCAGAAGATTAAAGAGTGGCTTGGCTATGGCAGAATAGTTTGGAATAAAGTGCTGGTAATAATTCACCATTCCCAGGAAGGATCTTATTTTCTTCGGAGAAGGAGTTCTTCCATCCCGTTCCATCAAGTCCAAGCTACTTAACTTAGAGATGCTCTCAACTTTGGTTTGGTCTGTGGACACACCAGTCTGATCAATCATGTGACCAAGGAACTTCACTGATTTCTTCATCAGGTGACATTTTTTTGGTGCCAGTTTGAGATTGTATGTGCGAAGCCTGCTAAACACCATTTCCAACCGATCAAGAGCAGTTTTCTCATCTGGGCCAAAGACAATCAGGTCATCTAGATAACACAAGAGACTGAGGAAGTTTTCATCCCCAAATATGTTGGTCATCATACGCATGAAGCTGCCAGGACTGTTGCAAAGGCCTTGGGGTAAACGGTTGTACTCAAAAAGGCCCATAGGTGTCGTAAAGGCGGTAAACTTGCGGTCCTCCTCATGCAGCGGCATATTGTAGAATCCGGATGTCAAATCCATTGTGCTAAAGAGGGCATTACCACCAAGCGCTGCCAAACAATCCGCCTGATGTGGGAGAGGGTGCGCATCTTTCAGCGTCCTCTTATTCAACCACCGGAAGTCGGTGCACACCCGCAGGTCCCCATTCTTCTTCCAGACCAAAACGAGAGGAGAAGCGTACTCGCTGGTAGATCGCCTAATTATCTCCTTCTCCTCCATTTCTGTCAGAACCTGACGCAGTTTCTGATATTGACTGGGTGCTACTCGTCTGAATGGAAGCCTGAATGGTCTGGTATCTGAGAGGTGAATTCGATGCACGAAACTCTTAGCTTCCCCACAATCAAGATGGTCACGTGAGAAGATGTCTTCATAACTCAGAATAAGGTTAACCAACCGTTGTTTGGATGCATCCGAGATATCACAAGAGTCGATGTTAAGGATATCCAGACCAACTGACTTCAGTCGCTCACTCACAGGAGGCACGTCGACCACATCATCGGATAAACTTGTTGAGCAGTTTACAAGGTAGGGATTGACTGTATTGGTGTGATCAATATCTTCGAGTGCAATGCATGGATAAAGGTCTGCAATTTTTGCATTTCGCCTCAACGACACTGGAGTCCCTGATGTGTTGATAAGCTTCAAGGGAACCCACCCATCCCCCCACAGAGACGTGATTAGTCTAGCCACCATAACACCTCTGGGAGCAGAGTGAGAAGATGTTGGTTCAGTCATGACTGCACTTCCTGGGGACACAACAGTTGATTTGGGCAGCTTCCCCCATACTAAATACTCACGGCCTGGCTCTAGATAGACAGCTGAATTGCATCGCACTGTTCCTATCTTGTCAGGTATCTCCTCTCCTCTCCAGCGGTTTACTCCAGCAAGCATTGACAAGAACCTTTCACACTCAGGGTCTGCTGATGTTGGACTAGACACAGCTTGCCAAAATCCATCACAATGTTTGAAGTATCTGAGGATGTGTTTAATAACATTAGTCCCGAGGATCAGCTCATCATGTTGTCCAGGAACTACTAAGGTTGGTACTTCCATCTTTATACCATACACCTCCATGGTGAGTTTGAACGATGATTTAGGCTTCACATGCAGCCCTCCACAGCCAACAAGCATAACATCAGTTTTGCATTCACCACATTCATCCACTGCCCCAGCTGATCGCAGTTTCATTTCAGCAGACTCGTTTATTGTGCAGGCCATCGAACCACTGTCCAACATCGCACTCAATGTCACCCTATCTCCAATCTTCACTGGCGTATAAAAGAGACTGTCATGTCCACCCACAATGTGAGTATTCTGATAAATGACTTCTGAATGATCGTAACTTTCTTTGGCTAAAATATACTCATTCTCTGACTCACAATCTCCAATGGCTTGGGAGTTACTAGGAAGACCCGCACTGCCTCCCTCAAAATACGGGTCTGCTAGTTTCCCTCACGCTGTGTCTGGGCAGAAGAATGCTTAGAGCATTCTTTCTTTGTGTGCCCTGGGGAGAAGCATGCAAAACACAGTTTATCTGTCATGCAATGTGTCACTGTGGTGTGTTTGCTGTCATTACAGACTCGACAGGCACTTCTGACAAAACTACGTTGCTGTCTAGACCCATGTCTTGGATTGGAAGCATCAGAGAATTTTACCCTGTCCATGAGCTGCTCCATCATCTCCATCATACGAGTGAGCAATTGACTCTCAGCTTGTTGGGTGTGTTGTGCTATCGCTGGAGATGGGGATAAGCAGAACGGTCGGCATGGCTGATGTTGTTCCTGGCTGGGTGCTAATGTAGGCTCTGGCTGGTGGCATGCCTGAGCATCAAGTAAAGAGCTGAAAGATTGAGCTGGAACAGCGGGAAACTCAGTCTTGGGGTGATTGTACATGTCACGTTCACTGCTGAATACCGCGGTTGTGTGGTTCCGTAAATTTGCCGTACTGTTTCCCCGGCTCCTGAATTCCCTCTGGTAGTCGTCAATCCTGCTCTGTATTTCTTTTGCACTCCATTCTTGAACAGGCTTGCATCTGAACATGCTCGCTAAACTGGGGTCAGGACAGAATTTAACAAACATCCGTGTTACCTCCTCTCCTATGTCGTCAAAAGCTTTCCCTTGTCTTCGCAGTCCCAAATCTGCCAGATCAGCCGCCTTATTAATTCGGATCCAGTAATCCACAGGATTCTCATGAGCTCTGGGGAGAGTGGCATAAAAATCTGCGAGAGGCAGGCAAGATGGTGCTTCACTGAAGTATTGCATAAGAATGCCATAAATCAACTCAGGGTTCTGTCTGACGTTGAGCTTACCATCACTGCGTAGACTGATCTTGACAACATCCCTTGCCTTTCCAGCCAGTCTACTCATTATCTCTTCAGCTTGATCTTGAACGGAGCACATTTGCTTTCTTAAGTAAGCTTTTGTCCTGTCCACCCACTCCTCAATACCACACTTATCAGAGCCATCACCCCTAAATGTATCATACTCTGACTTCATGTGCACTGTTACTTGTGGTGTCATCACTTGTGTATGTGTACTCTGTTCTGTGCGTGCTGGTGTCTGAGTGTAACTGAGTGAATTGGTCTGGCAGTCAGAGTTTGTATTTAGTAAGCCAGCAGACATTAGTTTTGCCACTACTGACTCGCCTATTTGCGAACCTAACTGGCCTACCATGTCTGTGAGGTGGTCAAAAGCTATTCTATCCACTCCAGGCGTAGAGGTGTATGGACCCTCAACAGGAACCCGACCAACAGGAGTACCACCCAGGGCTTGACTTAACCCGATACCCCTACCGTTGTCAGCATGTAACTGTGGTTGTCCAGCCCCCTGACCGATGTTTTCTCTGAAGATACCACCATCTGTGTTACTACGTAACCATGTACCCCTTCCTCTGGAGAAACCCATGTTACCATAACAGGATGTTTCTAGGTCACCATCATACTCAAGTTTATCATCCATATTGAAATTAAAAATTTTATATAAAAAAAAAAGAATTTAAACAAGCACACTATCAACAATATTGATAATGAGAAGGCTCACTATCTGAAATTAGACCATGTAAACAATGGCAATCGTGTGTCCATGCGTTGTGTTTTTGCGAAAAACGAATCCAAAGTCCAAATCACAAAGTGTGAGTATGTATATACTTGTCCTCATCCAAACCATAGAAAACTTGATCCACTGACGAAGTTGACCCTTTACACAGCAACCACGATCGATCTGCGTCGAGCTGATCAAAGGATCCAAGGAGTCACGGCACCAGTGTAACGGATGTGAACAGACACACTCACACTCGGGCTTCTTTTCATATTTCTTATTGGAAAGACAGAAAAGTACAATTTTCTCTGGTTAAACAGATACTGCAGGCACTCGTAAAACACAGCAGCAGCAATACTCAAATCTGCTCTACAGCAAAGTTAATCACATATTAAATATATACATACAATGCAAACATTAACAATGTCCCTGTAACTTAACATTGACAGTGTAGTAATACAGATGAAAATGACAGAAGAAAATGTAAAAACTCACTAAGTGCTATTAAGAAACACAAAAACCACATACCTTATTGGAAAGACAGAAAAGTACAATTTTCTCTGGTTAAACAGATACTGCAGGCACTCGTAAAACACTAGGAAAACAGAAATTGCACACTCACTAAACTCATGAAACAATTGTCAGATCGTTAACACAAGAAATAAACTCGTTTCACCTCAGATGATGCACAAGGAAATTTTATACTTTTATAACAATCTGAACAACCGTTAAAGTGTTAGATAAGTTATACACATGTTCAAATACAACCATAAAAGTAATTGTGTCGAAAAGACTCGCATTAATCATCGTAATTAATTTTATAAGTCAGAGCGCGAAAAACCGTACATACCAGCAGCAGCAATACTCAAATCTGCTGCCGTACGGCAAGAGAGCGAGGACAAAATACGATGCCTGCAGTACCGTTAATAGCCACAAGAGGGGAGACCTCAAACACTTAATTTAACCAAAAACATTGTTTTATGTAATTCACACAACACAAAACCTTTTTAAATTGAATATTCTTTTCTAACCCCGTTACACGTACTGCCTACAATCTCATTTGCATCCGAAAAGGGGACGAGTAGGTAGACAGCATTCGTCACCCATCAGGACATTATGAGTATCTGGTCATTCTCTCAAACGACCTTGCCGTTATTCCAAGGATTCATGAATGAGATTCTCCGGGAGTTCCTCAATCACTTCGTCATTGTTTACATCAATGATATCCTTGTATACTCCCGCAACCTAGCCAACCACCGCCATCACATTACGCAGGTCCTCAAGAAGCTCAGAGAACACCATCTCTTCTCAAAGCTGGACAAATGCAAGTTCATACTGCAGCAAAACACCCTTCCTGGGTTACAAAGTCGACAGCGGCGTCAAGATGGACCAGGGGAAGGTGAGAGCAGTGCAGAACTGACCACAACCCTGTTGCTGTAAATTCCTGTAGCTCAATCAGTAGCACATTGGTACTTACAACGCCAAGGTCATGGGTCCGATCCCAGGGAAAGCAAGAACTTTCCATTCCTTGAATGCAATGTAAGTCACTTTGGATAATAGCGTCTGCTAAATGCATAAATGTAAAAATATAAATGTAAACTTCAGTACAATCTCTGCACCTCTTTCTTCACCGCTCCGAAAAGTCCTCTGTCATGCTATTACAGTTTCAACTCCTGCCAAAATACATATTGCTGTAATCTACCATCCTCCTCATGTAGTCTTTTTCAACATTCATCTAGAGAAGTCTTACGCTACTGTTAGATTTGTTTCCCGGCGTGCCTCATTCCAGTCCTCTTTTTATTAACGGTTGAATGAATAAGTACTCAGCGCTGAGGGAGATAAGTTGTCTCTCAACTTTATTCTTTATCTTTTTGAATATATATAGAGAAATGTCTTAGGGGAGTAACAGAGTCAACCAATGAGAGAATATAGATAACATCATATAGGAATCTCAAACATGATAAGATCATATAGGAATTTCTATACATGGCAGAACCAAGTCTATATATGGTCAGTTGTCCAAGTTTTACCACGAATACATTGGGGCCCTGCAGGTTTCAGGTATGTGCGTGCTGGAACCACACCCACCACGCCCTGCCTATGGACGCACTCTTCTTTGTTTAGCTGGTGTAACAATAGTTGGCCGAACCAAATATAGAGTTGTTTTTCTGTTGGGCAGCTACACCCCACCCTAAAGGGGGAAGTAATTCTCGCACAAATATCTGCGCCCATGTTCACCTAATGGTCCATATGCATATGTTCACATCTAACACAAAAACCCATTCATGTATTTTCAGTTCTGATACTACATCTGATACAAATCTTACATTGCCCCTTTTGGCAATAAAATTGCCACATCATAGTCTCAATCATTATTTACTCATTAACCTTTAACAGTTTCATTCATAAAAGCATATTGGGAAGATACAACATTATTCATAGCACTATTAATCAAAACCTTGATAAATGAATAAATAAACTTGCCAGCACAACTAAGTATAATGTAAATTTAGCAGTTTTGGCTAGTTAGATTCAAGTATAATTATTGCTGGTTCTTAATTTAGCAATCTCCTTTCCTTGTCTCGTCTTCCTATGCCTCGATTCGCCTTTCGTCGGATCTCCTCAGCTTTTGTCCAGTACTATCTGTCGTAACACCGGCTTGAGCGTTCTCCAGGGATGGAGCTGCCTTCAGTCTACTAGCGTGGATCCACTGTGGCTGGAAGTCAGTCAGAACTCCTGTTCTGGTAACAGCAATCACTGTGGCAGGCCCCAGATACTTTGGTTCCCCGAGTTTTGTTGGCTTCAGGCACTTTATCAACACCTGTTGTCCTGGAACGAAAGGATGAGTTGGCTTTTCTGCAGGAAGAGGGAGAGAGAGAGAGACATCACCATTTATGCCATTCAATGTTTTGACTAGGGAATCCACATAATCCCCGATGATCACCTCCATGTCACCTGTGGAAAAATAGCCAGCGCAACCTTTGACCCATGGGGTCGGGATAGGTCTACCCATGATAATTTCAAATGGAGACATCTTTGTTGTTGCTGATGGGGACATTCTCATTTCTGTTAACACAACAGGCAGCAAGTCGACCCAATTTCTGCCTGTATCGATACATGCTTTGTTAAGTCTGTCTTTTATTGTCCGATTTGTTCTTTCTACCACCCCAGCAGACTGTGGATGGTAGGGAATATTGAAATGCCAATTTATATTGAGCTCTTTCGCTAACAATTGTGTCACTTTTGAAGCAAATGGTGTTCCGTTATCACTTTCTATGACCATTGGTATACCAAAACGCGGTATAATTTCCTTCGCGAGAACCTTTACTACCGTCTGAGCGTTTTCTTTACCACATGGAAAAGCTTCAGGCCACTTTGAAAATCGATCAACAATCACAAGTAAATACTTATGATTCCCACAGGGAGGCATGTGTGTGAAATCGATCTGCAAGTATTGGAATGGGAGCTCAGGATGCGGTAAAGACTCATGACTGATTGCCTTATGCTTATTTGTTCGTGCACACACCAAGCAGGCATCCAATATCAACAACGTATTCTTCCGAACATCTGCTATGCAGTAAGATTGATTCAAATTCAGTATCACTTTCTCTTTTGACACATGTGATACACCATGGTAATGTCTACATAACATGACAATAGTAGATGCTGGCAGTGCAATTCTACCCTGTTTATCTCTTAATATACCAGCTTGATCGGGTTTTACTTCGTTGATTGCCCAATGATTCAAATCAGTTTGCGTAGGATTAGCTTGCAGCACTTTAATGTCCAGATCATTAGTCAATGATGAATGCATCATAGCTACTTCCATGCCCCTTTCGTTTACGTGTGGACTTAACATCACTTCTTTGGCTGCCCATTTTGCTACTTCATCTGCAAATCTGTTTCCCTTAGCTTCATCCGATATACCCACTGCATGACCCGCTACTTTAATGACAGAAAGTCTTAATGGGTGTTGGGCTGCATTAATAAGCTCGGCCACAATACTGTGGTGTGAAATTGGTTTTCCGTCAGAGGTTTTGAAATCTCTTTCCTCCCACAATTTAGCAAAATCATGAACTATACCGTATGCATATTTGGAGTCCGTGTATATATTAACACACTGACCTTTTGCCAATTGACATGCTCTTGTTAAAGCAATCAATTCTGCAACTTGTGCTGATTTGAATGGCAAAGAATATGCCTCAATTACACGATCTGGTAATTCAACAACAGCGTAACCACACAAGTATGTGTTGTCATTTGGCTTGAAACAGGATCCATCAATATACCAATGCTTCCCCTCCTCCAGGACAGATGTAGAAACATCTGGCCTGCAGGCAGTCGAAGTCTGGATTCTGTCTAGGCAATCATGTTCGTCACTCTCGAATTCACCTTGTGTCAGCAACCTGTGCAGATGTACAGTAGGGCCATGAATAACAGAAGTTGGTTTCAAAGTTAAATTAGTTGTAGCTAACAATATAGCCTCATAACCTGATCGTCTTTGGGCCGTCATGTGTTGAGTAGAGATGTTATGCATAATGGCGCCTACCTGATGCGAAGTGTGAACTGTAAGTGAATGTGATAAAACAATGCGCTCAGCATCCTGTACCATTATCGCTGTAGCAGCCACCATACGCAGACAGGCAGGTAGTCCTCTAGCTACTGAATCAAGGGTTTTGGAAAGATAGGCTATTGGACGAAAAGCGCCCCCATGTTCTTGGGCTAGGATTGCAGCGGCTGTGCCTCCACCTTCATGCACGTACAGGTGAAACGCTTGAGTGTAACATGGAAGGCCGAGGGCAGGAGGTCTCAGAAGGGAGGATTTCAAATGTCTGAATGCTTGATCCATCTCTGTTGTCCATGTAATGCCTTCTTTGTCTCCCAGAGTAGCTTCTCGTAAAATTTTGTCGTACATGGAGCAGTTAGGCACCCATAATCTGCAGTAATTGACCAGTCCCAGGAAGCTTTGCATCTGCTTCTGTGTCGATGGGTGTTTAAATGAAGCGATGGCTTTCACTCTGTCAGCAGACAGTTGAACCTTGCCCTGTGACAGTTCATGTCCAAGGTACTCGTCTGTACCCACTGTAGTTTCTCTCTAGATGCCTTGAAACCAGCTTTCGCTAAAATGTTGCAGACAATTGTAGAGGCAGCAGCACACATGTCCTCTGAGACGCTAGTGACTAGAATGTCATCTGCGTATTGAAGCAGGCAGGTGTCTGGAGGAAGCTTGGCATCTTTCAACGTTGCGTGCACTACAGCAGAGAAAACAGCCGGAGAATCCTTAAACCCTTGTGGGAGTCTCGTCCAAGTCAGCTGAGAATTCCCAAAACAGAATGCGAAGAGTGGCTGTGTTCTGCGATCAACGGGTATACTGAAAAAGGCGGAGCATAAATCAATAACGGTATAAAAAGCATGTTCTGAAGGAATAGAATTGATTATAGTTTGTACATCTGGCACAATAGGAGACAGTGGCTTTATCAAATCATTAATTTTTCTCAGGTCCTGTGTTAAGCGCCAGGAACCATTTGCTTTCCTAACAGGATTAATTGGTGTGTTATATGGTGAATGAGTGCGAATCAAGATGCCTTGAGTCAGTAATTGATCAATGAGGGGTCGAATTCCCACCACTTTGTCTTTTGAAATTGGATACTGTTTCTGGAACACAGGCTTGTCTGTTGTCAAACTGGCCACATAGGGCTGGACATTTACTAGCCCTGCATCATCCTTATGGGCCGCCCACAACTTGGGGTTGACCCCGGGCATTTCCTGTCTATGCTCAGTTGCAGGTTGATCCTCGAAGAGAGCATTTCCTGTGTCTCAAGTGAGAGAATAGGCTGCAGGAAACATGAATTGCAGAGAGTCATCATCAAATTCAAGCTTGGCACCTAATTTATGCATTAAATCTCTTCCTAAGAGGCAGAATGGGGAATTAGGTATAATGGCAAAAGCATGCATTTTAAACAACGACGGAACGTCATGGGATGTAACCGGTAAAGTTGGTGTCATTTCACATCGGATAGGGACTCCATTTATCCCAACAGAGTTCATATTTTTCCCTGTAATTGGACCCTCATAAACACTAGACGACAGGGAAGAAATCGAAGCCCCACTGTCAACGAGAAAAACATATTGTTTATGATCAACATTCAACTCAATAAATGGCAAAACATTAGATTTGTTAGGATAACTCATCGAAATCAGCGAAAATCGATCAAAAGAGGGCTCCGAACTCTGTGGGCGGCGTCATTGTGGCCAAGCAGTTGGGTAGCTTGGCCTCTGTCTTTGTTGTGTCTGAGAGGGAGAGCGCGCAGATGCGGAGGGTGATCTATAACTCGCGGAGCTCCCTTTTCTTCTCTCCATTCTCTGCCTCTCATCCCAAACTTTCTGACGGCAAGCGCGTTCCAGATGTCCCTGCTTACCACAATAATAACATCTCCTTACAGTGTCTGACCGTAACGGGTGGGGCTTTATTGCATTGTCTACCTGAAACATTGCAGCATTTTCATTTCTGGAGCCATCGAAGGCCCCAGCAGATGAAAGCTCGCGCAAGCGTCGTCCCATTTCTTCAACCGAAATGCCAGTAATGTTCGGAGTGGTTATGCGAATTAACTGTGCAGTTTCTTTATCCATATTATTCAAAAACGTGTTCACAAATAGCGGACAATTTTCATCAACAGGAATCGCAGATTCCTCGATCCATGCATGTTTGAATCTGTTAAAAAACGCAACAGGGCTCTCGCCAGTTTTCTGTTTGGTATTGGCAGCATGCGAGATGTCTTGTCTAACAGAAGACAATTTAAGCAAAAATGCAGTTAGTTGTTTGAAAAATGTTTTGAGTTTACCTGAGCTCGCCCATACCCAATCAGGATTGGCATCCTCATCATCAGAGTCTATCACTGCTCTGTAAGGTTTGGACAAATCAAGCGGCTCTCGTAACCCAACTCGACGCGCGATCGGTGCATCATAAATTGGGTTCAAATACTGAACTTCTACAATCAATTCCTCCTCTGTAATTTCTGCGGGCAGCGTTTTAGTCAAAATGAAACAGTAATCTCGGCCCGTTAGTTGGCTGTATGCAGTTAACCGTTTCAGTACCGACACAAATTGATGTGGTGACCTTGCCGGGTCTGGTAATTCTTTAGAAATTGCCATGGCCTCAGAAACACTCAGAGGAGAAATTTTGTACCCGTCTGGTACCTGTACGAACGGAAAAACTTCAGTCGCGGACGGCAATTGTGGATACAGTTGATTTGGCACGGGTTTTGAAATTTCAACAGAATTTGAGGAGCACTCATATCGGGGCGGAGAGACGGGCGCGCTGACTGTTTTGGACGGTGACACCAGAGGAAGAGAGAGAGGTTTCTCCCTCCCTCGCTCTGGGCCGCAGTCCCAGTACGACTTCATTTTTTTCCAAGTCTTATACGAATACTTCATATAGTCATAATTCCATTTTGGATCGCCCCACCTCCCTAGAACCATATATTTTGCTTCGCGCATCTCTTTATCATTAAACGAACCGTCACGAGGAAACGGGTCTAATTGTATTATTCCTTCGGACCAGCCAGCTAAATTGGATAGATAAGGTTCAGCGAAGAATGTTTTCGAATTTCTAATCATGAATTCTCTTGGGGTTTCGCCCATCAATGGCCTGCTAATTGTTTCTCCCATCAATGGTTTGGTTATCATTTCTCCCATGATCAACAAACAAAGATCTCTCCTTTGTGTTAGTACAATCTATAAAATAGTGGGGATGTCCAAATGGAATTCTAATAAAGATCTGCAGATCTACATGAACTTTTTGGTATTTTTTTGTTAACCACACAAAAAGTTTTTATTTTATTATTATTATTACTATTACTATTATTATTATTATTATTTTATTCATTCACACGTTAATAAGGATTGGAGTATCATCATTGAAATAGATTTTTGAAAAAGCAAAACATCTACTCCCTTCCCACGTGCAAAAATCGTGAGGAAATCAAAATGAAAGGAAAGGTTGATCAATCCCTCATTCTTCCCGTATCTATTAAAATACGAGGGAACATCATCCCGTATTTCTTTTTTGTTTAATACGAGGAAACCCGATTTTACCAAATATGGCAAAAATCGTGGCACGAAAATATACTTATCTCTCAAACAGACAGTAAGATCTACTTATAATGTATTTCTTACCTGTCTGGAGAGATCCCGGACGAGCCCCCAAAACTGTTAGATTTGTTTCCCGGCGTGCCTCATTCCAGTCCTCTTTTTATTAACGGTTGAATGAATAAGTACTCAGCGCTGAGGGAGATAAGTTGTCTCTCAACTTTATTCTTTATCTTTTTGAATATATATAGAGAAATGTCTTAGGGGAGTAACAGAGTCAACCAATGAGAGAATATAGATAACATCATATAGGAATCTCAAACATGATAAGATCATATAGGAATTTCTATACATGGCAGAACCAAGTCTATATATGGTCAGTTGTCCAAGTTTTACCACGAATACATTGGGGCCCTGCAGGTTTCAGGTATGTGCGTGCTGGAACCACACCCACCACGCCCTGCCTATGGACGCACTCTTCTTTGTTTAGCTGGTGTAACAATAGTTGGCCGAACCAAATATAGAGTTGTTTTTCTGTTGGGCAGCTACACCCCACCCTAAAGGGGGAAGTAATTCTCGCACAAATATCTGCGCCCATGTTCACCTAATGGTCCATATGCATATGTTCACATCTAACACAAAAACCCATTCATGTATTTTCAGTTCTGATACTACATCTGATACAAATCTTACAGCTACAGATTTCCTTTCTCTCTTAGCCCCATTTGATCTTAAACGGCTCATCACCACAGGTACTCACAAATCAGGCGACCAGCTTGACTTAATCTACACACGCAACTGCATCACAGGCAACATACTGCGACAGACACTTTATGCACCACTTTAACTTCATGTCTAGAAAATATCTGTCCGCTCTCTTCTAGATCCCCAACTGCTACTTTCTCTAACCCTTGGATAACTGATGTTCTTCATGAACACCGGACCAAACACCACAGTGTGGAAACCAAAGTGCTGAACAGAGAAAATACACATCTAATGAAAAAGACAAAGACAAATGACCAATTGAACTGTCGAGAGTGAACACATGCTTCAGAAACCGGTTCACTTAACAGTATTCCCATAGTATCAACGCCATGACACAGAGACCAAA
Source organism: Rhodeus uyekii (assembly GCA_037043235.1). Classification (NCBI taxonomy): domain Eukaryota; kingdom Metazoa; phylum Chordata; class Actinopteri; order Cypriniformes; family Acheilognathidae; genus Rhodeus; species Rhodeus uyekii. The sequence continues at coordinate 806,717 of JAWRVZ010000137.1, forward strand.
GATCCTATTCAAAAGGGAACTATAATAACCTGATCTCTTTGTGTTTTCAATGTTTTCGGCTCCGACAGTCATAGCTGTTGTTTCATTAGGTGAATATAAATCAGTGATTATAAACACAATGCCTGGAAAAACATCACAATTATAAGTTACTCTACTGTCACAAATGCATGAATTAAAGAAGCTTTTAGCATGTCAACATTGTCTCTTCTAATTATAGGTGCTGGATTATAAATAATTTTTTTTATTTTTATAATATTATGATTTTATGATTTTATTTTATTTTGATCTTATTTTAATTGTGTTTTTTTGTCTTTTGGCCCAAAGATTTATTTGTTCCAGTTTAAAAGTTAGGTAAAAAAAACTTTTACATTTGAAAGGTTTTTGAATTTGTTCCTTTCTTTCTAGGGTTTTTCCTGTTCCTTCCTTTACTCCCACATTCGTTGTGGGAAATTTCTCAGATGATCCAGATTGTTCCAGCTCCACCACAACCATAATTCAACCCAGAATTAATGCAGTGGAATATGTTTATAATTAAAAAGGGCCAACTTTACTGAAATTTCACATTTACATTAATGCATTCAGCAGATGCTTTTATGCAAAGATATTACTGATTTTAGAGTTATTAAGCATTTAATAATCCATGTTTTAACATGTGCATGTCATATTGAAATTGACACTGAACCTCTTTTAGGAAACAAATTTACATGTTCAGCATGAAACTAGAGTCACACGCATGTGGATTCAGATATTTCCTTGATCATTTGATTAAACAGCTTACAATTCCAACAATGATGTGGAAAATATTTGGTTATTGAAAACAAGAGACACACAAACACTGTCAAAATCCAGTAATAACTCCTGCATTCTTTAATGTGGTGTAATGTGTTTTATCTCTGAGAGTCTCATGTGATTGTAATGAAACTCGTAAAATTCCTCAATCATGATGAAATTTCAGTGACATTTATGCAAATCAGTCAAATATGTAAATATGTGAATATCCTTCATTAAGAGATAAAATATCACAGTAAGTGCAATTTATTAAAAGACAAACTGTATAACTATCAGATTTTGTTTTAGCTGTAATTTGTATGAGATTCAATCTGACTGTAGCAAAATAATCTAAATATTGTCTAATAACCACTAATAAAGGTTATGTTTCGTTGGAATCTTGTTGCTTTTATTAAATATATATATATATACACTATGAAATACTAGTGTATACTTACATGTTCTCTGTGAACAAATGTGACTTGAATGTAAATGAGACAGTGTTAAAGCACAAATAAACATGATTTGCATATGTCAGCAAATGAACTGTACGTCATTGTTTCAGTGTCTCTGATCTGCAGATCATAATCATACGGATTCATATGTGAACGGATGAAACTCTCTCTCTCCTCTTGGACTGTGAACTTTTCATCTCAAGAATGTAATTCTTTAAGATTTAAGATTTATTACTAATATCTGTAGAAAGGAAATCAAACTCTTGTGTTTCTATCAGGCTGTGTTTGGGAATTATGTCTCGACAAAAGCAGAATTTGCTGTGGCTGATGATCTTCTGTTGTGCTTCAATACAGATGAGTAAGTTGCTTTAAACAATTAAAATGTTTTTTTGTTTTTTTGTTTTTAAAGATAATGACTCTGGCAATCTAAATTTTAACACATAAAATAATACCATGTCATACATCGTTACATAATGGCATTATATATCTTGTTTGTGCAGCCTGCTCAAAAAAAATGAAAATCAAAGTCAATTTGACAGATGGATATTTCTGGAATTCAAGCACCTCAAACCCACCAGGTAAATGTGAAATATTCTGCAAACACGACTGAATACTGTATATTATTGTAACACTGGTTCCTGTTTGTCTGGGTCTTCTTTGTCACTTCCTGTCAGTCTGGTCTTTGTTTCACTTCCTGTCCATCGGGTTATTGTTTCACTCTCTGCACCTGTCTTGTAATCACTTGCTCGTTAGTCTCTCAGGTGTTTTTGATTCCCCTTGTGTTTAAATCACTTGTGCGTTTCCCTTGTGTTTGTCAGTTGTTAAACAAGTATGTCTATGTTCGAGTGTATGGATGTCACCTGTCTTACCGAGTTTCTTGTGTTCTTGTTTAAGTTTAGTTTTGCACAAGTGTGCTTCTTTTGTTTATATTTAAAGTGTTTTGTTCTCATTTGTATTAAAGCTCAGTTTCAGTTTGGAAACCTGCCGTTGTTGCCTTGTTCCGCGTCACACACCAGCACCCAACTGGGACAATCATATTGTCAGTCAGTATTTATGAGTCATTGTGTAAATTTAAATTCTTATTCCAGCTATAAATCTGACATCTCTATCAACTAAGGAGATAAAGATAAATGATGTTGATATGATCAATGTCACACTAAGCATCTCTACTGAAGGTAAAACCTGTGAATAATTTATTAACAAACCATTCTTTCAAAGCTCTTTCAAAGTATGTTTTCAGCAAATGTAAGCTGTTCTCTCTGGTTTCAGGACGGTGCAAATCATACAGTTTCAGCATAAGAAAACATGGGCAATGTGAAATCAGAATGAATGACACGCTTGAAGGAATAAAGCTGTGGTTTTTGCCAGATGATAATTGTTCCCCATCAAACTCAACTTCACCAGGTGTGTGTCGTCCTGCAGTTGAAACAGTGTTAGTGCTGAAGGTTGTGAGTGTTTGGTGTGTTTGTGCACAATAACAGCACAGAAGAACAAATGCAGTGTTTCACTGTCCACTATGATCGATCACTGCTGTCAATGCAAACCAGAAACACTAAACTATCTAAATATGAGTCTGAATATTAACATGTAAGCAGTGAAATGTGTTTTTCAGCCGATCATGACACAATCACACACTATTTTACATTAATTATATATATAGTGAGTCTTGTAATAACAATAATGTCTTCCCTTTGACAGGATTCAGGGATGTGAGCTCTGATGTGGAGTGCCAAACAGGGTCAAACACAGGTAAGATTTGATCCACTTTTATATTGTGTTTCATTTCAGTTCATGTCTTTAATTAGTGCAGGACAGTCGGTTATTGAACAGAGAAACTGTAAACTGGTATTCTGGTCATTTATATTTAAATGGTTTCTGTTGCTGAAACAGCAGAACTCCTCAAACAGTGAATAAAGTAGAAACTGCACACATTCACACACAAATAAATGCACTTTCACAATCATATTAATATTCAGAGTTTGAGAGAGGTGTATATTTCCGTTCATTTCCATGTTCAGCTTATTCCAGCTCAGTGGTTTCCTGTATCAGCGTTCAGCTCGTACGCACACACACACACACACACACACGAGTCATGAATGATGAACAGGATTTGCTTCTGCTCTTATTACAGTCTTTTATAATAGAAATGTATGCAGAACCAACAGAAGGAACTGTAACATGTTAGGTTACACTTTTATCACACCATGAGTATTAACTGTCTGGTGTTTGGTCTTCATTTACATTTATTAATACTATTATAAGTGCGGAGGTTTTATTTATTGTTCATATATTGAACTGTTTTATAATTGAATTATGTGTTGTTGTTGTGTTCTCTTGAGGTTCTTCAACCATCAGTTCTGTTGATCCTGGAGAGAGATGTAGAAACGCTGCATATGACCAAAATACATGCAGCATTAAACGTATGTCTAAAATGCTTTTTGTTTTATAAACTTCTTTTTCAGTTGTTTCAATTCACCCATCAAACGTTGATTTAAAAAGCAAGATATTTATAATACAACATACAAAAAGTATCCATAGTTGTTAGTAAAAATATCAGTTGTGTGAATGTACGAGTTCTTCAGATTCTCCAGGTCTCGCTCACAATGACTTTGTTCCTGCATGTTCTTGCTTAAGCCAATGTTTCTTAAGTTCATCCTGTTGATCCCAGTGTGGCAGATCTTGGCTGCTTCACTAATGAGACACAACCAATGTGAGTGTGTCCCAATTCAAGGGCTGAGTCCTTCAAAAGCCACGTCCTTTGAGACTTGTTGTTACGTATCGATAAAGGCCAGAGGACTCAAATGCAGGAAAAGGATTGTTTTAATAACATAAATGATCAAACACACAAAAGAAAACACCCACGACGGGGAAAACGATAACTTAAGCAGAATAACTAAACAATCGATAAATGCACAAACCAGAAGATCGGGGAACAACTGCATACTGGGAACACAGGCCTGGAGGACATAGAATGACAACGACACCACACAGAACAGCAAACACAGCAGGATTAAATAGAGTACATGAGGAAAGGTAGTGATGAGACACAGCTGGGAATGATTATGGGAAACAAGGAGGCGGGGCAGACGGTAACGAGACAAACACACGAGAGAGAGAGAGAGAGAGAGAGAGAGAGAGAGAGAGAGAGAGAGAGAGAGAGAGAGAGAGAGAGAGAGAGCAGTGCCACGGTTCTGTCCACTAGAACACTAATAACAGAGACAGAACAGTGACACTTGTTAAATGGTGGCAAAGACTGTCTCAATTTTTTTGGGGGGGAAAAATTGGCAATTAAACATTTAAGGATTGGATTTCAACTCATTTGAATAAACTAATAAATCTAATGATACAAATAAATTAAATGCAACACATAAATAAGGTTGTTCAAATGCTGACCATGTTGATATGTTTCCATCATGTGATTTTATATAGTTTAGACTCCTTCAAATGCGATCTCTAAAAACATCTTTCTTTTCCTGTGAAATGAAGGATAAAACAGATGGATCCTTTGCGTCCTTGACTATCCCAGAATTCATTGCACACTGGTGACGATAGATTTATTTAAAAGCATTGCCAGATTAGACTTTTAAATTTAAAGATCAGGTTTCAATTTATGTTTATTTAATGAATACAATATATAAATACAATGGCTGAAATATTGACATATGTTACCATCAAGCAATTTTATATATTTTATTCTCTTCATGTACGTTCATAAATGGGCCCTAGTTAACATATTTACACATTTAAAACCATGTTTTGTTTTTAGGCATGTAGCAATCTATAGCTTCTACACAATGCTTCCTATACAGATTTACTAATTAACTTTCCTAAGGGAAAGGGAATATACAGTAAATTTGAATGATGTTAATTTGGACAAAAGAAAAAAGAATTAAATTGCAAAATACTCAATAGTAGCTCTTTTACTTTATCCTTTACCCAGGGTATAAATCACAATTTACAGCTCAAACATAAAGTATTTGCATGTGCAAGTAGTACTTATTTAACAGATTAGTTTTCCAAAATTCGCATTCACTGGGCCCAGACTCTTTGAAAAGTGTTAAACTTTCACTTTAATCCCAAACAAAAGTAAACAAATAAAATCAGACGCAGGTCTGAAATGCTGCTCGGTTGCGTTGGGGCGGGAAAAATATATTACCTCTTCGCTCTGAATAGAGCAAACAAATGTAGAACACTACTCACGATTGGGCAGGTTACTAGTCCAGTTCTCAATGAAATCGCAGCACTCGGAGTAAGAGGGAAACGATCAATCACGCATCATTGTGTAGAAGTATCGACGCAGGAAATCCAGCGTTGCCAGGGGAGCTTTCATGAAGACCAGGGTACCTGAAGCACTACCTGATTAGGGAATCCAACGAGGCCGGAGGAGCTCAGTCTCCGGTTACTCCACTTCACTGTTAATACATGAGTCATCATATGGCGTATGTCACCCACACACTCAATAACTAAAGCAGGAGTTTACCTTTGTAACTTCTGTACGAAAAACTCACTACCCTCTCAGTATTAACACTCAAATATACCTGAGTCAGATAAAGATAGATAAACTTTACACACTTAACACTCAAAGTCATTTTCAAGGCAATCAAATTGGTTACAAAATGCATAACACTAAAACACTAAAACAACAAGCAAAACAATAAAACAAAACTAAGCATTGACTGAAAAGCAAAAAATAAAATAAAGTTATATACAGACATTTTTTAATCAGGGCTACAGGCAGTTCCCTGTCAAGGGAACTCGCACTGCGTCGAGACGCGATTGGGAACCTTTCAGTTTATATGTCTCTTGAAGCACAATCAAACTCCGGTGCGGGAGTGTACGTCGCCGTGATGACGTCATCACGTCATGACCCGGGAGTATAAACGCACGTCACGACCCGGTAGTGGGTTAGCTTTCAGTGTCTTCACAGCGCTCTAAGCTCAACGTGTGTGTGTGTGTGTGTGTGTGTGTGTGTGTGTGTATTTGCCGTTTGTGTGAGCCCAAGTCTAGTTTAAAAGAAAAGGGATTTCACCGTGTGTTTGCATTTTGAAGAGTGAAAAAAAAAGTTTTTCGGCGTTGTGTTACCCCTTGTCCCCGTTTTCTTTCGGGAAGGGATACACACGCCTTATGTGTAACTTGCCTGGGTGAGGAGCATGCACGATCAGCGCTCGAGGGCACTGATTGTGCAGACTGTTTGCAAATGAGTTTGCGAACACTCCGATCCCGCCTGGCAGTTTTCGAGGAAACCGCCCAGGCTAGCGGCCCTCGTGGTTCCGGTCCCGCTGCGGCTGAGGCCCAGCGGCGGCTGCGATCATGGGGGTCACAGATGGATTTGTCAGAGGGGTCGGAGACGGGCCTGGCCTTTTCTCCACCTTTTCCTGGCAGATCTAGCCCCGTTAGGGAGCCGGAAGCACGCCCTGTGGCGGTTTCTTCCGACCCTGACGAGGCGATACTGCAGCAATCCAGTTCCGAGGAACTGGACGTTGTTAGTATCGACGCTGATGAGGAGGTTCCGCCAGCCCCCTCACCAGCGTCAGATGAGTTGCTGGAGGTGGTGACTCGCGCCACCGCTAGGCTGGGCCTCGAGTGGCCGGCTGAGCGGACGCATGCTCGTCCAAAGAGCAGGCTGGACGAGCGCTTTTTGCCGTCCAGAGCACCACCTCAGCGCCGGTGTCTGCCTTTTTTCCCCGACCTCCACACTGAGGTGTCGAGGTCCTGGAATAGGCCCGCCTCCCACAGGGTGCATAACAGCGAGACCGCTGTTTATGCCTCCCTAGTGGGAGCTAAAGAGCGCGGATACGGGGCGATGCCTAGAGTAGAGGAGTCTAATCATTTGGCTCCTCACTCACCGCAGCCCCTAAAGGCACCGGTGCTCCCCACCAAACCTCTCAGGGTTACGTCATCTTTGGTGGGGCGGGCATACTCATCGGCTGGTCAGGCTGCAGCATGCCTCCACACCTCTTCCATGCTGCAGGCCTACCAGGCGGAACTCCTCTCAGATCTTGATGAGGGGGGAGGTATTGGGCCAGAAGCAGTAGCAGAACTGCGGAGGGCGATGGATATTTCTCTCCGGGCTGCTAGGGAGACGTCCGCCTCTATTGGCCGATCTATGGCAGCCCTAGTAGCTACGGAGAGGCATTTATGGCTGAATTTAACAACCCTCAGCCAGAAGGATAAGAACATCCTTCTGGACGCCCCTCTGACGCCTCCTGGCCTCTTCGGCGACGCGGTTAAGTTAGCGGTCGAGAGGTTTCAGGAGGCTGCTAAGCAAGAGGCGGCGTTCAGAAAGATCCTTCCACGCCGCCCTCAAGGTTCGCAAGCCGCGTTCCATCCTCAGCCCAGTACCTCCTCTTACCGCGCTGGGCAGAAGTTGAGCGTTGTGACTCGTCAGCCTCCCCGGAGAAAAGGGAGGGCTTCGGGCCAGCAACCTCAGCCTCAGCCTTCTGGCCGGCGGACCGACCTGAGGGTCGTTCTGCAGGGCAAGAAGGCTAAAAGCAAGAGGCCCTGACAATTATGGTGTCAGGCCTCGCAGGGAGCCCCCCGTTGGTCTACCAGCATGCCAACGCCCTGCACAGGCCCCTGCGGATCTGGTTTCTCGAGAGAGCCAGTCCGATCAGGGACCAGGTGGTCTATCCCAGTTGTCACCCCGGCAGGGTGCACTGGGCAGATTGCCCCCTCTAAGGAGGGTCCTAGAGCATCCACTCCAGGTCCAGCGGCCTGGAGTGGAAACCCAAACAGAGACTGGTCTCGAGAGACTGGTACCCCTCGAAGAGTTCCTGGCGGCGTGGGCACGTCTGCCAGGTATTTCTCAGTGGGTCCTGCGCATTATTCATGTGGGTTACACTATCCAGTTTCGGTCGAACCCTCCCAAGTTCGCGGGGGTTCTTCGGACAGAGGTAGACCCCGGGCAGGCTCTGGTTTTGGAACAGGAAGTCGAATCATTACTGAGGAAAGAGGCCATAGAGTATGTACCTCTCTCAGCCACAGATTCGGGCTTTTACAGCCGCTACGTCATAGTTCCGAAGAAGGATGGAGGTATGCGTCCTATTCTAGACCTTCGCCTGTTGAACAAGACTGTCAGGAGCCTGAAATTCAAGATGTTGAATTTGAAACAGATCGTATCCCAAATCAAGTCCGAGGATTGGTTTGTGACGATAGATCTCAAGGACGCATATTTCCATATCTCCATCCTTCCTCAACATCGGAAGTTTCTCAGGTTCGCCTTTGGGGGCAAGGCTCATCAATATCGAGTACTTCCGTTCGGCCTAGCTCTATCCCCTCACACCTTCACCAAATGCATGGACGCAGCGCTCGCCCCGCATACCCACTGGTATCCGTGTACTGAACTGCATCGACGATTGGTTGATTTTGGCTCAGACACGAGAATTAGCGGTTCGGCATCGAGATGTCGTCCTCGCGCATATGAAGGAGCTGGGGCTGAGACTCAATGCCAAGAAGAGTATCCTCTCTCCTGTGCAGAGGACAACCTTCCTAGGCGTTGTTTGGGACTCGGTGTCAATGTCTGCACGGCTATCCCCCGCGCGCATTGCCGCCGTTCTGTCCATAGCCCAGGATATCAAGCTAGGCCAGCTGCTCACTGTCAAGCACTTTCAGAGAGTGCTGGGGCTCATGGCGGCAACGTCCAGTGTTATCCCACTGGGCCTGCTCCACATGAGACCCCTGCAGTGGTGTTTAAAGACCAGAGGGTTTTCCCCGAGGGGCAACCCCTTCCATCTGATCAAGGTTTCAAGGCGGTGCCTTCGAGCCTTGCATCCGTGGAAGGAGAACTGGTTTATTTCCCAGAAGCTCGCACTGGGAGCCATCTGTCACTGCGTCATGCTGTCGACAGATGCGTCCCGCACGGGCTGGGGGGCGGTCCTGAGGGACCGCTCGGCCAGGGGTCTATGGGACGGGCACCACCTCTCCTGGCATATCAACGCCTTGGAGATGATGGCTGTCTGGATGGCGCTACGGGCGTTTCTCCCCGACCTCAGAGGCCATCATGTAGTAGTCCGAACCGACAATACGTCAGTGGTCTCCTACATAAATCACCAGGGAGGTCTCCGTTCTCGTCGACTTTCCAAGTTGGCGATCAGGATCCTCCTCTGGGCCCAAAGGGAACTGCTCTCTCTTCGAGCGATATATATCCCGGGGGCCCAGAACCTGGGGGCAGACTTCCTGTCGAGGCAGGGGCCGAGGCCCGGGGAGTGGCGACTCCACACTCAGGTGGTGGAGCAGATTTGGGAGAGATTCGGCCAGGCTCAAGTGGATCAATTTGCGTCTCAAGAAACGACTCACTGCCCACTCTGGTTCTCCCTTTATCTTCCAGCGCCTCTCGGCCTGGACGCCATGAGGCAGGGGTGGCCAAATCTACCCCTGTATGCCTTTCCCCCCGTAGCTCTGCTTCCAGGGGTTCTGGAGAAGGTTCGCCGGGAGAAGGTCCGTCTCACTCTAGTTGCCCCGCGCTGGCCGGGCAGGGTGTGGTTTTCGGACCTGGTGTCCCTCCTAGACGGCACTCCGTGGGAGATTCCGGTCAGGAGGGACCTCCTGTCCCAGGCTCAGGGGAGGATTTTCCATCCTCAGCCAGAACTGTGGAAACTATGGGTCTGGCCCCTGAGGGGGCCCAGCTCATAGAGTCTGGTCTCTCAGCCGAGGTTGTGGAGACCATTCTCCACTCCAGACCCCCGTCCACGAGGAAACTGTATGCTCAGAAGTGGAAGATTTTCACTTCTTGGTGTTGCGAAAAGCGCCTGAGCCAGATTGGCACCGTGCTGGAGTTCCTGCAAGAAAGGTTCGCAGCAGGGCTGTCCCCCTCCACACTAAAGGTTTACGTGGCTGCCATAGCTGCTTACCACGTACCTTTGAGTGGTGCCTCTTTGGGCAGGGACCCCCTCATGGTTCGTTTCCTACGTGGCACTCAGAGGCTGAGGCCTGTGGTACGTTCAAGGGTGCCCCCTTGGGACCTGTCCCTGGTGCTCCAGGCCTTGTCCCAGGCTCCCTTTGAACCGCTGGACGAAATTTCAGATAAGCACCTTACACTTAAAACACTCTTTCTACTCGCCATTTCTTCCCTCAAGAGGATTGGTGACATGCAGGCCCTCTCTGTGGCCCCTTCATGTTTACAGTTTTCGCCCGGCTTGGCTAAAATTTTCCTCTATCCCAGGCCGGGTTATGTACCTAAAGTGCTTTCCAGTCCTATGCGCCACATAGTACTACAGGTCCTTTGTCCTCCTCCATTTATTGATCATGACCAGGAGTTAAAGAACAAGGTTTGTCCAGTGCGAGCACTGGACGCCTACGTCCACAGAACTGCCGCGTGGCATAGGTCAGACCAAATCTTTGGGGCCCCCAGAGGTTCCCCTGCTTCTAAGCCTACTATGAGCAGATGGATTTCGGAGTCTATTTCCTTAGCTTATGAGCTTGCAGGACAGCAGTGTCCACTATCTGTCCGAGCTCATTCTACTCGGAGCATGGCTGCCTCGAAAACCTTTTTCGCAGGGGCTTCCCTCGCGGACATTTGTGATGCGGCTGGCTGGTCCTCACCGCATACCTTCATTAGGTTCTACCAGTTAGACCTAAACCCCGCCTTGGGATCTTTGGCGTTATCGTAGTGAGCTACGTTTCGCTTGGCATACTCCCGTATGCTGAGGCAGCGTGGGTATTCCTCGTTCCCAATCGCGTCTCGACGCAGTGCGAGTTCCCTTGACAGGGAACGTCTCAGGTTACGTACGTAACCATAGTTCCCTAAGAGGGAACGAGACACTGCGTCTTGCAGCCTCAGCTCCTAGGCATGCCGGCCTGTTCAGACACTGGTCAAGCTAACCCGCTTCCGGGTCATGACGTGCCTTTATACTCCCGGGTCATGACGTGATGACGTCATCACGGCGACGTACACTCCCACACCTGAGTTTGATTGTGCTTCAAGAGACATATAAACTGAAAGGTTCCCAATCGCGTCTCGACGCAGTGTCTCGTTCCCTCTTAGGGAACTATGGTTACGTACGTAACCGGAGACGTTTAATACAGGCTTGGTTTAAAATTCCAGTACCAACCTTACTGTCGCTCATCAACGGCAGCGCATCATTGAGGCTTAGCTGTAGTTAGCAACTATGTGTACTTATTGTGACAATATATTTTTTTAGCATCATTCTTCAAATAAATAGTTGTGGAACATAATTAAATAAATTTACGCTGTATTTAAAGACAAATACTCAGTGGTAACTGGATCCAATCTTTCTGTCCTTTGCACCCTGAAAAAAGAGTATGTTGGCCAAATTCAAAGGAGCTTTTAAATTGGGACAGACTTCGATGGGCCGCAGTGACGCAATCGTTCATCTGAATTGGGACACAGCTTGTGCTCTGATGAGTTGAATCAGGTGTTTAATGAGGGAGATCAGTGCCGGGGGATTAAGGACAGGTTTGAGAAACACTGGCTTAATGTACATTTATTTACACAATACATATTTCTGTTAAATCTTCTCCATTGTCAATATTATTGAAGGACTCGTTAAGGACTGTTTCTATAATGAATAGGCCAATGTGAACTGTGATGAACATCCTGAAATTACAATACATGTTTAGGTTTATATATAATTCATTTAGAGTTTCAAAGCACAGATATAGAACTAAAATCCATCTCTTATTTCTTTGTGTTAAAGAGAATGAAGGAAGCAAATACATTCTGTATCTTAATGGGAATGAATGGATGTGTGTCATCTGTGTAGATGAAAGTCCAACTACTGTCACACCACCATCACCCACCACCACTAACAGTCCAACTACTGTCACACCACCATCACCCACCACCACTAACAGTCCAACTACTGTCACACCACCATCACGCACCACCACTAACAGTCCAACTACTGTCACACCACCATCACGCACCACCACTACCAGTCCAACTACTGTCACACCACCATCACGCACCACCACTACCAGTCCAACTGCTGTCACACCACCATCACCCACCACCACTACCAGTCCAACAACTGTCACACCACCATCACGCACCACCACTACCAGTCCAACAACTGTCACACCACCAATGATCATTTACAATCTAACTACAGACGATCTAAAAGACAAGGATGGATTGACTAATCCCTCAAAAGCATCGTAAGTGAGTGGTTAATACTTTTAAATTTAAAACTATTATTAAAGAATATAGAGTGATTATTCATTTTTCAGAGCCGTCTTGGACAATCTGGAGTCTACGATTAAAGAGTTGGAAAGAAACAATATAAGCAGCGCAGAGATCGTCATTGGGGATGTTATTGGTCTTGTTCACGTACAAGCCAAAAACTCAGAGACCAGAGAATCTTGTTACTCTTCTGATCCGAGCAGAATAAAAGTAAGACTTGAGAATCAATAAAACATGGTTTGATTCCTCATTTATCAAGTTTATTCTTTTATCAAGCTTATTCATTTCTCATGCTTGTTTTGTTTTCACAGGTTGTTGACTGTCAAAGTGACCTGAATGCAGACATTCCCTGGTCTGTGAAGATTCCCAGTGAAGCCTTTAATAAATCACGACTGGAAAACAATGGCAGTGCGTTACTCGGAATTCTACGGTTCAAAAACATGGGAAAGGTACTCAATATTAAAAATAAAACATTTCAAGGGACATTTACAGGATATTTCACTCAAACCTTTCCACCCAAAACAGTTACAAATTCTACTTTTGTGTTCCACTGAAAATGTTACAGCATAATAGATATTATATAACTTTTCTTTCAACAAATGTTTCTTGATCTATTTTATTCACACATTTATATTTGCTGTATTTCTTAGAATGAAACTGAAACTTACACTGTTTTGAACAACGAGGTTTATGGAATAACGATGGGGGCCAATATCTCCAACCTTACCAACAATATAGAAATGTTTTTTACACGCAAATATCTGGTATGGTGATATTTTTATAATAATAACAATAATGACCAGACATTGTGAAAGCATAATCATAATCAAGCATGTTCTTACAGGTCGGTAATGCGTCTTGCAGTTCTTGGGATGGGAAAGGTAAATTTATTTATGGCTGTATTGATCAGTTCCCATCAACAAATCCAATTTATTTCCTCACACTCTTTTCTTCAAAGGAATTCTTACATGGACGACGTCCGGCTGTGAGACAGTAATAATCAACAATACCATAAAGTGTTCATGTTCACATCTGACGTTCTTTGCAGTGCTGATGGTGAGAAGCTTCTCAGAGTTTCATGCTAGTGAACTTGTACAAGATGACTAAATAAATTTAATAAGCATTTTTAAATTATGATTTTTTAAAAGTTTTCTCCAATCTCTCAGTCTCCTCCAGGTACAAACATCTCAGCATCGGATGTGGAATCACTGACCTTCATCACTTCTATCGGCTGTGGCATCTCCATGTTTTTTCTGTCTGTCGCTCTGTTCATGCATTTCCTCTTACGGTAGAGTATTTTAAAATTAAGCAAATACAGTGGTGTGAAAAAGAGTTTGCCCCCTTTGTGATTTCTTTTTGCATGTTGATCACACTTAAATGTTTCACTTTAAACTTTAAACTGTGTGAAAAAGGAAGCTCTATCAGTCTGGAAAGGGTTCTAAAGTCATTTCTAAAGCTTTGGGGCTCACAGTGAGAGCATTATCCACAAATGGTGAAAAAAAGGAACAGTGGTGAACATTCCCAGGAGTGATCGACCGACCAAAATCACCTCAATAGCGACGACTCATCCAAGAGTCACAAAACACCCACAACAACATCCAAAGAACTGCATGCCTCACTTGCCTCAGTGAAGGTCAGTGTTCAAATAATGACATGACATGACAGAGATCCAAGACGAAAACCACAGCTGAGCAAATACAAGTCTAATCTAATTTTTGCCAGAAAACTTCTTGATGATCCCTAAGACTTTTGGCAAAATACTTTGTGGAATGACAACATAAAAGTTGAACTTTTTGGAAGGTGTGTGTCCCATTGCATCTGTTGTAAAAGTAACACCGTATTTTAGAAAAAGAACATCATCCCAACAGTAAATATGGTGGTGGTAGTGTGATGGTCTGGGGCTGTTCTGCTGCTTCAGGACCTAGAAAACTTACTGTGATACATGGATCCATGAGTTCTGCTGTCTACCAAAAAATCCTGAAGGAGAATTTGTTCGTGACCTCAAGATGAAGTGAACTTGATCCAAAACACATCAGCAACTCCATCTCTGAATGGATGAAGAAAAAACAAAATGAAGAATTTGGAGTGGCCTTGTCAAAGCCCTGACTTGAATCCTATTGAGATGCTGATGACCTTAAAAAGGCAGTTCATGCTCGAAAACCCTCCGGTGTTAATGAATTACAACAAATCTGCAAAGAAAGTGGGACAAAATTACTTCACAGCTGTAAAACACTCATTGCAGGTTTTCGTAAACACTTGATTGCAGTTGTTACTGCTAAGCCAACTGGTTATTAGATTTAGCGGCAAACATTTTTTCACAGGACCATGTTGGTTTGGATTGTTTTCCCTTAAACAATAATAACGTTCATTTAAAAACTACATTTTGTATTTACTTGTGTTATCTTTGACTGATATTTATATTTGTTTGATGATCTGAAACATTTAAGTGTGACAAACATGCAAAAAAACAAGAAATCAGAAAGGGTTCCACTACAGTTCCTGTATGTTCTTCGACCAGTTGTCCTCTTTTGGATACAACTATTACAAATACAGGTGTCAGGGTGTGTGGAAGGGGATGAGGCGAGCACTCAATGATGCGAGATAATGGGGATTTTATTGAAATAAACAAAAATAAAAACTGAACAAAAACCACACCGTGGGGGAAAAACAAGACTAGAAAACAAGACTCGACCAGAAACTAGACTGCACAAGAGACAGCATGAACACAACCATTAAACGACGAGAAACCAACACAAGACAGCAAACACAAATGGATTAAATACACACAGTAGGAAGGGTAAATGATCGGGAATCAGTTGGGACAAATCAAACTAATCACAATGAAACAAGACGGGTGGGCGGACGCACATCGCTGCATATTCACATTACACAAGACGACGTGCAGCTGGTGACAACCAAACTGCGCGCACAACACAACATGAAAGCACGCGGCTGATGAAAACACGAACCACGTGCTAAACAACACACAGACGAGAGAGCGCGCGCCTCGCGCAAAGCTTGAAACCGCGCCCACTCACGACATAGAGTGCGCAAAAACGAGTAAACACCTGTTCTCGTGCGCTCACAACAAGGACGAACACACGATTAATGAATGCCCGAATCCCGACACAAAACCGAAACTGAACCAAATCAAAGTATAGGGACCGGACATCATAACTCACACAAAAGACATCACATAGACAAGCGCGCACGCTACTCGAACACTCGAAGCCGCGCGCACACACAACTCAAGACACTAAGGTAGTGTCAGAGCTCTGCCACAACAACAAGAAATGACTAGACCGAATGTGGCAGAACCCTGACAACAGGTTTTTTTTTTTTTTGAACAGGAAAGCCAAATCAAATCAGGCCACGAAGATCTTGATGAACATGTTTGTGGCTTTGTTTCTCCTGAATTTATCCTTCTTGTCAAACGAGAGCGTCGCCAACACAGAAGACAAGTCTGCGTGCGTCTTCATAGCGCTGCTCATGCATTACTCCATGCTGTCTACATTCACGTGGTTCTTCATTCAAGCTCTTCATATGTACTTATGGCTCATCAGACAGAACGTCACCATCACAAACTACATGAGGAAGATCACCGTGTTTGGCTGGAGTGAGTAACATGAACAAGGCACCTGTTACACTGTTCGCTTTAGAAAATATTAATATAAGCTGTTTCAGCTTATCTTCCATCAGTGATATTTTAATATGAATTTTAGTAAATCAAGTGAAATAAATGAGAAATGGCAACAAGCTGAAAATAATATATACTATGTTACCATAATAACCCTGATCTCTGTGTGTTTTCAGTGTTTTCGGCTCCAATAGTCGTAGCTGTTGTTTCATTAGGTGAATATAAATCAGTGATTATAAACGGAACATCTGGAAAAACATCAAAAATGTAAGTTGTTCTGATGTCACAAATATATAAATTAAGGAAGCTTGAAGTGCTCCTATTCTGGAACTTTAAAGGTTCCTAATTTTGTTTTGGATTCTCAAACAACAGATTTACATGCATCCAAGGAGAAAACAAAAAGCAAAAAAACCACTGTATTTTTCTCATAATATCCACTGCAGCATCAGCTCTTTCTCAAAGTGTCTGAAACAGTTTGTTTAAAGATTCATTATTTCTAAGCTCTGCCTCTCTGCGAGCTACTCTGCTCTGATTGGTCAGACAGACCTGTTGTGTAAGTTCTCATTATCATATCTGAATCTCAGATCTTGATTGGCAGATGTGAACAGTAACAATGACATGGGTTTTACAGAATCAATCTCATTAAAGTGGATTTGCATTGGCAGCAGAAACAAACACTTTAAGTGTCTTCTGATTGTCTTAAATTATTTTTCACTCTCTTCTAATTATAGGTGCTGGATTAAAGATAATTTAATTCACTACATAGTGAACATTGGCTACTACGCTTTAGTCTTCATCTTCACGTCAGGAATCTTCATCATGATCGTCACTAAGATTGTTGAAGCTCGACACATAAGAGCATCTGACGGCAAGAGAAAGACGTTCAGAAAGCAGGTCATGATGGTGTTGAGTTTGTTCCTGCTCTTCGGTCTGACGTGGGCTGTGTCGTTCTTCAGTTATGGACCGATGCTCATTCCCTCATATTACATCTTCACTGTGTTGAACTCCTTCCAGGGTGAGAAACTCACATATCATTACACTTGCTTTAGTAGAAAAGCTGCTATTTAACAGATCTCAGCCAAAAATATTTGAATTTGATATTAAAATAATGTATTATTTTTTTTAAATATATAATTACATGGGATACTTATAATTATACTGAGAAATTTTTTTTTTTTGTTATAGTTTCAAAATCATGTAAATGACTTAAAATGTATTGGAGGAGGCAGAATTAGTAGGAATTATTTTCTCTGATTTATTTCAGGGTTTTTCCTCTTCCTGTATTACTACCAGATTCACAAAGACATAGAAGGTCATTTCTCAGATGATCCAGAAAGATCCAGCTCCACCACAGCAATCGCTCAACCCAGAATCAATGCAGAGGAAAATATATATAGTTAGCCTAATTAACAGAGAAACCCATGTTGAGTCTCAGACATCTGTAGAGTGTCAGAATACTAGCCATGTTTAATATGCTGTTTAGTTTAATATGTGTGTTTAATAATAATCTGTGTATCATAAGTTGTATGGTGAGGTTATATAACTCATAATGGGATCATAAGTGGGATCATTATGTCAGGCGCTGGGGTGCGAGTGTACAAAACGCGGAGCAAGAATTCCAACTGAAATCTCTTTATTCCGAAAACCAAAACACTTTAAATACATTTGAAAATGGCAAATTATTAGTGTAAACTCTGAGAACTGGGAACATTCACACTCGTAGACACACGGAACTGACACGGACATGAAAGCGTTCACAACTGACAAAGACAAAGGAGCACAGAAGGGTATTTAAAGACAAACACGGGATTGGAACCAGCTGACGAGACTTGGGAAGTGATTAGACAGAGACGGAAGCGTGTAGGACCTGGAAGATGCATAAGGAACCCGGATGTGACACAATAGTGGACATTTTCAACAAAAGTTAATTTAACACATACATGAATATTGTCACTGTAAGCTTCTTTAAAAGTCACATATTTTCTCACATATGTAAGTTCAGGGAAACTGTAACTCTAATTAAGAAATATATATTGATTGATTGACTATTTAATTTTTTAATTATGCCATGAATATTACACTGCTCAAAAAATTTAAAGGAATACTCAATCATCACAGTATAACACCAAGTCAATAAAACTTCAGGGATAAAACTTGCCATCTGTTTATTTCCTGGTTTCCAACGTGTTTTTCCACTCACCGGTCTTGTCATCAACCTTATTAGTCTTATCTGCTGTGTCTCATCCTCTAATCATCCCCTGTGTATATCTACCCTGTGTTTTCCTAAGGTTTTGCTCAATCTCGTCAATGTAAAGTTGTGTTGTTCTGCTCCTGAGTTACGTTTAAATAAATACTGTTGTTTCGAACTGCATTCGTCTTCGTGTCTATATCCCTGCCCCACAACCTGTGACAGAAGATCAGACCTGGCAAGAATGTCGACAATCAGACCAGGGCTGATCTGACGGAGAGTAGATATCTACTTCTCACTCTCAGCCAGAACGTAACATCGCTGGAGGAGTTTGTGAGGGAATCTTTGGAGCAGGTCCGTCTGGTGAGCTGGAGTGATAACTGGAGTGGTTATAGGACTTGATAACCAGCTGTTCACCCAAATGACTCCTGATGATTGCTACCAGCCTGTAGCGGATTTCATCAAACACGTCCTCTAAGTCCAAGATTCGCTTGTGACTTAGAGGACGTGGAGGACATTTCCAGCTAACATTACATCCCATCATGAGGCAGTTGAGCCCTCCAGGTCTCCCAAAACCCACAATCTAGTCAGATCCAGCAGGCCCAGCCCTCCTCGCTCAATCCTAAATCCAAGTCCCTGAGTGAGTGTCAGGGAGACATGCACTCGGATCACCTCCAGAGATCAACAATGTCAAATAATTTCCAGCAATTTACAATCCCCAGTTGTCTCCAGTCAATCCCTTTGTCCAATCATCACCAGTGAGTCCTAACCCAGAGTACTCAGAGGGATGGGTACCAGCTGTTTTGGCCACTGCGTTGCTGAGTGGATGGGCTGCAAACACAACAGCTCCTGAACTCATGTCAATCTTGAGCATGCTCCTGAGCACCCTCTAGTACTAAAATCTGCTCCAGAGTGACCTCTCTGAACTCCCGGCCCCCTGCCTGCCCCTTTGACCGATCTCGTTACTTTAAAGTTTAAATCTAGACTAAAAACACATCTCTTCAACCTGGCATACACATAACACATTATACATACATTTTTAATCCAAATCATGTAAAATGATTGTTAGGCTGCATAATTTAGGTCAGCCGGAACCGGGAACATTCCCATAACATCTGATGTACTCGATACATCAGAAGAAGAATGGCATCTACGTTGATATTGGTCTCTGTTTATTCCGAGGTTACCGTGGTCAGCCGGATCCGGGCCGTATCCAGATCAGATGAAGGACCTGCACCTGGACACGAGCACAGCACTACCCTGAAGTGTGTGTGGAGACCGTGACTCTACTAGACCCTCCCCTGTGACGATCATGAACCCATCTCCAATCAGACCAAATTAGACTTAATATTAGACTTTATCAATATAATAATCAATCAATCAAATCAATTAATAATCAAAACTTAAAACTTAATATTCATCAATAGTATTAATTCGTCTGCTCTTTTAAGGCTGCCGTTCAGCCAAACAAACTTTGTTTATAATGTGACCACTTTAAAGCTGCTTTGAAGCAGTCTGTATTGTAAAAAGCGCTATATAAGGTGACTTGACTTGACTTAAAGTTGTGTTGTTCTGCTCCTGAGTTCCATTGACACAAAATACTGTTGTTTTGGATTACCTTTACCTTCATGCCTTTGTCTCTGCACCACAACCTGTGACATATCAATCTATCCAGATAGGAAGCAGAAGTGACTGTTGAATCAGTTTCACCTGCTTTGGTGCAAATGAAAGTGACAACAGGTGAACTGGAGAGGAAACAGCAACATAACACCTAAAAAGTCCAGACTTCATGAGCATAACATGAGGTGAGACCTCTAGTGGGACCAGTGCTCACAGCTCAGCACCGGCAGCATTTGCCAGAGAACACCAGAACTCAGAGAAAACCAGAAGTTCTCGTCACAGATGAGAGCAGGTTCACACTGAGCACATGTGACAGACGTGACAGATACAGTGGGGAACGTTATGCTGCAACATCATCCAGCAGGAGCGCTTTGGGTCAGTAACGGTCTGGGGAGGAACATCTTTGAGGGTCGCACAGACACATCAGTTCTGTGAATGAGTCATTGTCAGACCTTTTGCTGGTGCAGTTGCTCTGGGTTCATCCTGGATCATGATAATGCCCGGCCTCATGTGGCTGAAGTGTATCTTAAGAGCACGACTGTGAGAAAATCACTGAAGTGCTGCTACAAAGTAACTTGTATTGCATTCAAGATACACACTGACATTCTAATGGGGATCAAAACCATGACCTTGGAGTTGCAAATACCACGCTCTACTGTTTGGACAGGACAGTTCTGACAATGTGTTTCATTTCTAAATGAATCGGCTGCTTTGAACAGATTGGTTGAGTAAATGATTCAATGACTCACTTATTTAGTGTTTTGTTGCACCTACTGACAGTTTCATATTTAAAAGTAAACCTATGATTTAATTTTTTCATTATATATTTATATTAAACATTTTATTTTTAAAACATTAATCTCAAAAACATTTATGCAGGTGTAATTGTAACTTCTGAGCCTCTGCAACACAAAGATTAACTTTATTGTTAATGATTTGATTGGTTACAGCTCTATTTAGTGTCTTATACAGTAGGTGTCGCTATAAAGTCTTCTGAAAGAGTGCAGAGTGGACTGATCTAAATACACGTAAAGAAGAAGCAGATGTTTATGTAAAATAACACGATCATCAACATTAAACGGCATATAAATCAAACCTGTCTAATGTTTCTGAATGAAATCTCAACCCAGGACGAGCTTTAGAACTGAGAAGCTTTTAGATCATTTTCAACAGCTCAATTATGAGAAAACTCATAATCATGATTATTGGTGTGTGATATGCCTTAAATATACCTTATTTTAAAAGTGAAATTTCCTAATTAATCAATATTTCAGCAAAAACTAATAGAAGTTTCACTAATGTAAGAGTAGGGCACTCAAAATTATTAAATATGACAAATAAAACCGTCAGCAATACAAGAACAAAAAACACGTACTGCAAAAAACACGGATACAGGATCTCTCTTGCAGCATAATGGTCTTTTAATAACTATTTAATATCAAACATGTCCTGCACTTTAGCAACACTCACTTTTGTGATTGATTTTGTAGACTTGAAAAACAAGCTTTTGTCCCCGTTGTTGTTTAAATCACAGGACTGGACACCAGTAATATTGGCAAGATATTTCTTATTTATCTTTTATTTATCAGTAGAACCCCGACTTACGAAACGCTCTACGTACGAAAAGTTAGACATACGATAAAAGTTTTTATTTGCCCGAGTAACGACAAAATGATCGAGATAGGAAAAATGAAATCTCGGCGAGGCGACGATTTCCGAGTTTTGTTTTGAAATTCGCGCTCCACTGACCCGTAAACTCGCACCAATCGTCCCGCTCTCCCATTGGTTGTCTCCCGGCTTGGACGCTAGCTTTCTCTGCAGCATCCTTGAAAAATCTTGTGAATCTGAACTCTGATTTTGGTTCGGGTTGAATGATGTATATATTTTAAAATATGTATATCTCCAGAACTGAGCTGGCCTTCCTGATCAGCTGATTACTGACACTCTCTGTTATTGGAGAGCAAACTGAATTGGGCTGAATATCACTGATGTTAGATTTATCAAGTGTTTAATAATATGTTTTAACATGCATGTCAGATTGAAACTTATACTGAACATCTTTAAGAAAACAATTTACATGTTTTTGCAAGGATTCTGATATTTCCTTGATCATTCGATAAGAAAACTTACAATTCCCGCACACTGATGTGGAAAATATTTGGATATTGAAAACATGCGACACACAAACACTGTCAAAATCCTGTAATAACTCCTGCATTATTTAATGTGGTGTAATGTGTTTTATCTCTGAGAGTCTCATGTGATTGTAATGAAACTCATAAAATTCCTCAATCTTTTCTAAGGCTGCACGTTATTGGATTTTTGACATTATTTTTCAGCTAATATTGGCCAATGGCCGACAGCCAATGTCAATACAGATATATATAATCTATTTTTTCCCTTTTTTGTAAAGAGCACCAAGTACAAGTTCACCTGTGCTAAAATTTCTATTAAAAAAAAACTTTTTTTGTAAGTAACACTTAAATTGTTCTCTGTGAACAAATGTTGAAAAACTAGTCCTGAGTGTAAATGGTTACTGAAACAGTGTTAAAACCAAAATAAACGTGATTTGCATATGTTTGCAAATGAACTGTACGTCATGTTTCTGTGTCTCTGATCTGCAGATCATAATCATACGGATTCATATGTGAACGCATGAAACTCTCTCTCTCCTCTTGGACTGTGAACTTTTCATCTCAAGAATGTAATTCTTTAAGATTTAAGATTTATTACTAATATCTGTAGAAAGGAAATCAAACTCTTGTGTTTCTATCAGGCTGTGTTTGGGAATTATGTCTCGACAAAAGCAGAATTTGCTGTGGCTGATGATCTTCTGTTGTGCTTCAATACAGATGAGTAAGTTGCTTTAAATCAAACTTTTTTAAATACATCTCATAAAAACATGTGATTTCTCATTATCAACTGGAAAGGGTGTCATTTGCTCTTAGATGTAATAGAAGGGTCCAATAATGAACAAGCTGAAATGTTTAATTAAACTGTTAAATCAGCTCACAAATCGTACTGAATGATTCATTCTTGGATTTGGCCGACCTGATGCATCTGTACTCAATTCAACAACAAACTCTCTAGCTAACAACTCGCTGAATTCACAAGTCTGAGTGAAATGAGCCGAGAACAGCAGATGCTCCGTGGTTTCATGTGCTTGTGAAAAATAAGTTGTTAATGCCAAACTTTAGGACTGATTATTGTAATGAAATCATATTTATTGAAAATCATCTATTTAGTCAGTGACCAAAATATGGTGTGAAAGGTGGTGTGACAAGCTGTTTAAATCACTGTATGAAATGCGAACATAACAAGTGAAAATAATACATCATACAGCATTTGATATATTGTATACAACAAAATGTGTGTAAATCTGTTGACAATGATAAACAAATATAAAAACAGACATAACATGGGGCAAAGTGTGTTAACATTTAGGGAAGAACGCTATGCAAACACTAGTTTTGCATAATTTGAATATTCTACGGCAGCGGTTGAGATGTTCACATGTTAATGCCATGTTTTTTGTTTTTATAAAACCTTCCCGTACAGACGGTTAATACATTTGCACACCTGAAATAACAGCAATTATTAGTAGTATCAGGTCTGGTCTATGACCAGTTTTGGTAAGAAAATACTAGCAGATCAAGACATATCAAGTGTCTTTATTGACTAATGCTGACTGTTTGATTCATAATAACTCATAATGTAACATGTTTAAGCTCTATCTGTGCGTCTATCAGCTCGATTCTGGACAAATGTAGAATCACGATTTTCTTGTTTCAAACAAAGATCACGATTCTCCCACAATTCTGAACAAACAAGAGACAACTAAACAAAATAACGTAATATACTAGATGACCTGATAAAATGTTTCAAAACAGTCTATTTAAAATGTTTAATTTGAGTGAATTATTAAAAAAACAGTTTGAATGAATGATTCAATGACTCCATCATAAAGTGAATAAATCTGCGTTGAATGATTCAATTACACACATTTATAAGTCACTTGTTGCCAATGAGTGGCTTAATGATGTAATGATACAATTGCAAGTTGCTTTCAAAAGGAACTTCAAAATTGTGAAGGCTTCTGTAGACATCATCTGAATGTTCTGGTGTGATTTTGACAAATGTTTAATAGGCAGAGGAGAATTATGGTCATTTAGGAATGAAATCATGGGGTGTTTGAATCGAGATTGCAATCTTTTAGCGATTAATTTTCCAGAACTAGTGCCTTGTATATTATACATAATAATATGTTTTACTTTTAATACTGAATTACGTTCAAAATTAAATACTTTTATACTTTTACTTGAGTTAAATGTTTTATTAGGGAATCTGTACATTTACTCTATACTTCACTTGTGCACTTTGTCCACCACTGGATGCTTAAAAAATGCATTCATAAACTTAAAAGAGAGAGTTCATAACACCAATGAATATTCAGTTTGATGCACATTGGGAAACAAATGAAAACTCAAACAGTAGAGCTTGCA
The DNA here is from genome assembly GCA_037043235.1 of Rhodeus uyekii. Classification (NCBI taxonomy): domain Eukaryota; kingdom Metazoa; phylum Chordata; class Actinopteri; order Cypriniformes; family Acheilognathidae; genus Rhodeus; species Rhodeus uyekii. The sequence goes on from JAWRVZ010000137.1 coordinate 831,027, forward strand.
ACATCAAGGTCATGGGTTCGATTCCCAGGGAAAGCAAGAACTGATTAGAATGAGATGCAAGGATAAAAAGCATTTGCCAAATGCAGAAATGCAAATTGTAAACGAACCAAAAAATAAAAAATAAAAAGATTATCTCTAATATAATCATTTCATGTTATACATTGGAAAGACGGCGCACACATATTACTCTGAATGGGAGAAAGTGCAGCATGCAATACGGAGGAATAAAACAAGTGGCAATCGTCAGAAAGAGACAGTATTCATTATCTTAGTCCAGCCTGAAAAAATGCTGTATTTTTGCCATGATTCAAGCGTTTAGAAACATTTGATACAATTGTTGTCAGGTTTCATTAGTGGTTTCAAATATTAAATATAATATTTAATACAATATAATTTTTTTAGAATTTGATGTTTCCCCATTGCATGCTGAGAGGCGTTTCAAAGACGGCCACCGAGTGAAATGACTTGACTTAGAGGAACGTTGATAATAGCCTTATAAACCTTATCTTTGTGCAGCTTTCTCAGAAAAACAACTGAAAATTCAAGTTCGTTTCACAGAAGGATGTTTCTGGAACCAAAGTAGCTCAAATCAAGGTAGATGTGAAATACACAGCTATCATGACTGAATATATGACAATTGTTGTCTGAAAGCACAAGTAACGACTGCCAAACTCATTGAGGTCATTTCTGTTTTTCTTCCAGCTATACATCTGAGATGCAATAATAATGAACGGAGTTTGCATGTAATGAATGTTAAACTGAACATCTCTTCCCTGGGTAAAACCTCTCTATATTGTATCTATAAACTGTTCTTGAGTTCAACACCTCTTTAAATGTGTTTTCAATTAATGTAAAATGTTCTCTCTGGTTTCAGGACATTGCAAAGCATACAGTTTCAACATAACGAAAGGGGAGCAATGTGAAGTCAGAATAGAAGAAATCACTGAAGACAAAGATGAGCGATTTCTGCGGGAAAATAATAATGAATGTCATCTATGGAAGCCAGCAGGTGTGTGTTATCCTACAAAAAACGATGTAAATTAACTTTCACAACTTAGTTATTTTATGACCCTAACACACCAACAAAAAGTTTGGACGGATTTACAGTAATTATGAGTTGGTCGAGATAATTGCCCCTTAAGCACATGAAAAGAAGAAAAGAAGTGAACAGAAATGTGTCATCCCAGACTTTGAGCTGATGAATTTGCAGCTTGTCAAGCAAAGGAAAACTGGCAAAAACACAACGACAAAGTGAAAGTCCAGCACAACACTAGTGTATATTAATATAAGGGCTGTCGATTTAATGCATTTGATTTATTTACACACACTGCCCCAGACCTGTAGTTCAGTATTCACAAGTAACGATTGAAATATCACATGAGTGACGAGCGCAATATTTATTAAGACAATTAATATATTAATAGCATATGTAATTTTTAATAAAGGCAATATATTATTAATGTTCTAAATGAGTTGGATCTTGCCATAGTGTAAAATATAGATATATGGTGTATAATATTGAATTAAATGTCTAATACTTCCATTCAAGGTAAGAAATCAGAAAGCAGAACGGCTGAGGAAGAGAGTAAGTCAGGTAAGACTCTTAAACTGTCAGACAGTAAAGGAATATACTAGAGTGTGATAGACATTAAACTATTTAAATATAAAGTACTTACAACAACAAAGTATAGCTAACAAGCACAACTTCATGAACACAAGATCACACAAGATACAAATGCAATCTCACACGAGTAACGAGCACAATCTCACACCAGTGAGAGATGTGAAGCCTAATTGCCACATGGTGTACACAGAGTACACACAGTAATATCATGTATCAATAAATGTTCAATAAGTGTTAAGTTAACAGCATTGTCACTTTAAGAGGGTGGGGTTTCGGGGGGCTAGAGTCTCCTCTTATCCATCAAGGCAGCAGTGACAGGTAAAGTGTGCATTACAGTAAATTGTCAAATATTTTTAGAGTTTAATTGTCAGTTATTAATAAGTATTTATATGAGATCTTAATTGATATTTTAAATGTATTCAATAGGTTAAAACCCCAAAAAATATTTAAAATGGGCATTTATGGTCGTGTGGAACGAATCAAGTGATTTTTAGTGCATTCTTATGTGTAAAATGTGTGACCCAGCATGATTAGAATTATATGAAATCTAACATGAGGATAATCACTTACATTTCGACACACATTATCACCTCATTCATCTGGGATCATGGCAAGATTGACTGTGTTATCATGACACTGAGTCAAAACACAGACCAAAGTTACAGACTATTTACAAAGCAGTTTTCAGAATACTTTTGTTGCTATTTTGAAATGCTTGGACAGACAGCGATTAATCAGCAGAACAAGTAATTTAGTAGTTTGTTTTAGCAATGGTCTGGTCTTCTCATTGTCCTAACAACTTGTATAAAATATTCATGTTCTTGGAACAGAATTGATAATTATGTGAAATGTGTCATGGTCTCTTTAGATTGTTCTGAAATCCCTCCTTTTGATCTTGAAGAGATTTGTACAAACGCTCCACATAACAATGATACATGCTGCGGTAAGTCTGTGACTTAATATTTATAAAATATTTATTTAATAACATATTTCTTAAAAGTTAGTAGTCAGTTTTTGTCATTGATAAATGTGAACAATGATGACTAGGCATCTAAATATTATAATTATGAAACTATGATGTTTATAGATATGAGAAAAAGAAAATACTTGCTATAATATATTTATCAACACCTGAGATATGAAATCACTTCAATCTTTGAGATTCAATTATTGCACAATTAAATGAAATCATCTCTAATTAATTTCTGTGTTGAAGATGCTGAAAGAAGCACATACATTCTGCGTTTACACAACCATACATGGAAGTGTGTGACCTGCAGTAACAGTCAAACCAGCGGTTCTTGTGAAGGGAACGACTGTCTTGAACCACATGAGAAAACATACACTATAAAAAGAGAGGATTTAGAAGACGAGGATGGAGATGTTGATTCCTCAAAAGCATCGTAAGTGTGCGGTTTGCAGTGATTTCACATTACTATTACAGAACGGCATGTGATTTAAACTGGTTTTGCAGAGATGTCTTAGATGATTTGGATAATCTAATGGAGACTATGGAAAAAAACAATACAAGGGATGCAGGGCTGGTCATAGGGAAGGCTATTGGTGTTCTCCAAATACAAGACAACAGCTCAGAAACCAAAGACATATGCTACTCTTCAAATCAGACCATTATCAACGTAAGGCATGAAAAACATTTCCATGTCCAACTGGGCAAGGATTCTTCATTAATCAATGTTAATTGATTCATCTTTTCACAGGATGTTGATTGTCAAGGTCTCCTGAATACAAGACTTCCCTGGTCTGTAAAAATTTCCAAGGAAGCCTTTGATAAATCACGTTTGGAAAACAAAGGAAAAGCGTTTCTTGGAGTTCTGCGGTTCAATCATATGGGAAACAAGGTACTTGCATTTAAAAAATGTAAAATGTTTTTATTTGAGAATTTTAAGGAATATGTAAGAAATGTTTCACCCAAAACTCACAATTCTTTCTTTACTATATTCAGTTATATTTATTATTATAAGCAGAATATTTGTAATGTATTTACACACAGCTGTTTTCCTCTGTTTAAATCTCTTATCGTTTCGTCGTCATATCTACTTCTATTATAATGCAAATTTGTTTGTTTTTTCGTATAAATTGTTGTTTGAAAAGAGCTGAAGATTCTAACTTCTAAAAATTCTATTCTTGTGTTCCAGTGAAAATATTGCCGCATATTTTTTCGGTGAACTATTATTTTAAAAAAAAAGCTTCTTGGTCTATTGTAATCACACTTTTGTTTGATTTGCTTTATGTGTGTTTTCTGGTTTAGAATGAAACTAAAATTTACACTATTTTGAATGATGAGGTTTATGGAATAACGATGGGGGCCAATATCTCCAACCTTACCAACAACATAGAAATGTTCTTTAGAAAGAAAGATCTGGTAATAAAGGTTTTGTTTTTTTGCTAAACATTTTTATCATAATGATCAGACACTTTGAAAGCGTAATAATAATAATCAAACATGTTCTTACAGGTTGGTGAGGCGTCCTGCAATTCTTGGGATGGCAAAGGTAAATTAATTTATGGATATATTGAACAGTTTCCATCAAGTTATTTTATATAATTGATTTAATTCTCTGCTCTCTTTTCTTCAAAGGAAATCTTACATGGACAACATTCGGCTGTGAGACATTGAAAAAAAACAACAGCACCATAAAGTGTTCATGTTCACATCTGACGTTCTTTGCAGTGCTGATGGTGAGAAGCTTCTCAAAGTTTCATTAAAATACCCAATTAAATTAATATCTGTCACAGTCTTGTCAAGTGGTTCCCATCCTGGTCCCCTCTATGTATCTTCCATGTCCTTCACGCACCTGTCCGTGTCTAATCACTTACCTTAAGTCTCGTCAGCTGTCCCGTCTTGTTATATATGCCCTCCTGTGTTCTCTGGTCTTTGTGACGTTGACGTTTATGGATGTAGTTTCTCCATGTGTGGATGTTTGTTCTAAGTTCTATGTTCCAAGTTTTGCACCACTGAGTGCCGTTTTTGAGTTTCTATTTAAAGTCTTTTGTTTTTCATGTTTAAATAAAGTTAAGATTCCTTGTGACCCGCTCTCCTTGTTTATCTCTGCATCGCGCACACTATGCATCACTGACAGAACGATTGACCAGGGACAGTCACCCTCATTAACTTTTTTACTGGCATGGATCTAGCAAACAACTTTATCACCATCGCTTGTCGGAACATGGACCTAGCCCACTACTCCTGGGATGCGCGCTCAACGATGCGGCGCTGAAGGTGTGTACTGGGTCAGGGCGAATTACCATCACCCAAAGGGACCTCTCAGACACAACTGGACTCAGTTGGCAGGAAGCCATCTAGAGGTGTCTGGAGAAGGTCTACCCCCGAACCAGTCAGCAAAAACAACCGGCCATGTCCCCAGGCGCTACAGCGCGTATGCCAGAACCTTGACCTGCTCTTGTTGTCTACCTGGCAGCGCCTTCAGTCTCCGAGTCACGCTCCTGAGTTCCGGTCGCAAACGTCAGAAGCGACGTAAAAGGAGGAAAGGGGTATCCTCCCAGCGCTCCTCGAACTCTTGCCCGAGCCCCCAGCACTCCTCGATCTCTTGCCCGAGCCCCCAGCCCTCCTCGAACTCTTGCCCGAGCTCACAGTGCTCCTCGAACTCTTGCCCAAGCCCCCAGCCCTCCTCGAACTCTTGCCCGAGCCCCCAGCCCTCCTCGATCTCTTGCCCGAGCCCCCAGCCCTCCTCGAACTCTTGCCCGAGCTCACAGCGCTCCTCGAACTCTTGCCTGAGCCCCCAGCGCTCCTTGAACTCTTGCCCGAGCCCCCAGCCCTCCTCGAACTCTTGCCCGAGCCCCCAGCCCTCCTCGAACTCTTGCCCGAGCTCACAGCCCTCCTCGAACTCTTGCCCGAGCTCACAGCGCTCCTCGAACTCTGGCCTGAGCCCCCAGCGCTCCTTGAACTCTTGCCCGAGCCCTCAGCACTCCTCGAACTTTTGCCCAAGCCCTCAGCGCTCCTCGAACTCTTGCCCAAGCTCACAGCGCTCCTCAAACTCTTGCCCGAGCCCCCAGCGCTACTCAAACTCTTGCCCGAGCCCCCAGCGCTACTCAAACTCTTGCCCGAGCCCCCAGCGCTCCTCGAACTCTTGCCTGAGCCCTCAGCGCAACTCAAACTCTTGCCCGAGCTCACAGCACTCCTTGAACTCTTGCCCGAGCCCTCAGCGCTCCTCGAACTCTTGCCCAAGCCCCCAGCGCTCCTCAAACTCTTGCCCGAGCCCCCAGCGCTCCTTGAACTCTTGCCTGAGCCCTGTGAACTCTTGCCCGAGCCTAAGGCCGCCCCTGCGCATTCCCGTCGGCCTGGCCCCTGGTTCCACCTGTACCACCCTGGACATTTCCGTCGGCCTGACCCCTGGTCCCACCTGCACCAGCCTGGACATTCCCGTCGGCCTGGCCCCTGGTTCCACCTGCACCAGCCTGGACATTCCCGTCGGCCTGGCCCCTGGTTCCACCTGTACCACCCTGGACATTTCCGTCGGCCTGACCCCTGGTCCCACCTGTACCACCCTGGACATTTCCGTCGGCCTGACCCCTGGTTCCACCTGTACCAGCCTGGACATTTCCGTCGGCCTGACCCCTGGTCCCACCTGTACCACCCTGGACATTTCCGTCGGCCTGACCCCTGGTCCCACCTGTACCACCCTGGACATTTCCGTCGGCCTGACCCCTGGTCCCACCGGCACCACCCTGGTCCATGATTAGACATGGACCCACCCCTTTCCATGTCTAATCACTTACCTTGTTAAGTCTTTGTCAATTGATGACGTTTATGAATGTCTCTCTGTGTGTGGATGTTTGATCCAAGATCTAGGTTCCTCCAAGTTTTGCACCACTGAGTGCCGTTTTTGAGTTTCTATTTAAAGTCTTTTGTTTCCATGTTAAAATAAAGTGAAGATTCCTTGTGACCTGCTCTCCTTGTTTATCTCCACATAGCACATGCTCTGCATCAAGTGTCTATTACATAATACACAATATCAGAGTCTATTAATGCACATCTATATGCTAGTGAACTTGTAGTAGATGACTAAAGAAATTTAACAAATATATATAAAAAAAATTCAAATTATGATTGTTTAAAGGTTTGTTTCTGTTGTTTTCTCCAATCTCTCAGTCTCCTCCAGTTGCCAACATCTCAGCAGAGGATTTGAAGTCACTGACCTTCATCACTTCTATCGGCTGCGGCATCTCCATGTTTTTTCAGGCCATTGCTCTGTTCATGCATTTCCTCTTACGGTAGAGTATCTTAAAATATAACAAAGTACTTTTACCAGTTGCTTTTGTTCCTCTTTTGGATAAAAGCATCTTCTATATGCATTAATGCATGTTACAAATACAGGTTGTTTTTCTAACAGGAAAGCCAAATCAAATCAGGCCACGAAGATCTTGATGAACATGTTTGTGGCTTTGTTTCTCCTGAATTTATCCTTCTTGTCAAACGAGAGCGTCGCCAACACAGAAGACAAGTCTGCGTGCGTCTTCATAGCGCTGCTCATGCATTACTCCATGCTGTCTACATTCACCTGGTTCTTCATTCAAGCTCTTCATATGTACTTATGGCTCATCAGACAGAACGTCACCATCACAAACTACATGAGGAAGATCACCGTGTTCGGCTGGAGTGAGTTACATGAACAAAACACCTGGTACAGTGTTTACTTAGGATAATTACAGAGTTTAAAACAAAAACCTGCAAGTCAGGCTGTAAACTTAAGTTCACCTGAAAAACAAAATATGTTCTGCAAGACTTATGAACAAGTTTTGTGACCTATACTTTTGCAGCTTTGGGGCATTTTAATATGAATTTTAGTAGATTAAGTAAAATGAATATCAGAAATGTTGGCTTTTTGGTTTTAGCTGCATTTAATAACCCTGATCTCTGTGTGTTTTCAGTGTTTTCGGCTCCAATAGTCGTAGCTGTTGTTTCAATAGGTGAATATAAATCAGTGATTATAAACGCAACGTCTGGAAAAACATCACGAATGTAAGTTGTTCTGAAGTCACAAATATATTAATTATGAAGCTTGAAGTGCCCCTATTCTGGAACTTAAAAGGTTCCTAATGTTTTTTTGGCATCCAAGGTATAAAAAAAAGTGTCTGAAATGGTTTCTTTAAAGATTCAGTCTCTTTAAACTCCGCCTCTCTGAGAGCTGCTCTGATTGGTCAGACTGCCCAATCTGTTGTGATTGGTTGGGAACCAAACCCTCATTTGCATATCTGAATCTCAGCTCTTAATACAGTGATACGAACAGTAACGATAACAATGGTTTTACTGAGTCAATCTCACCGAAGTGGATTTGCTTTGACAGCAGAAACAGCGTCTTCTCCACATGAACAACATCAAGCAAACTCTTTTAGTCTCAGACACAACGATAGTGATTGAGGGCGGGGCAAACAGACGCTGTTCAGCCAATGGTGTAACATTATGTAAATTAGCAATGTCGGTTCAGCAGGAAGTGAAACTGTGTTACTGACGACTCGTTTCAGGCGGTTCAGAATCACTTTGTTTTTGGGAGACAAAAATCATTCATCTTTGAAACGTTGCGTGTCTTTTACATTCACCAACAGCTCCATTACAAACTAAATGAAATGTAACATCCCAAAAAGCATTTTAAGTGTCTTCTGATTGTCTTTACTGTATTTTACTCTCTTCTAATTGTAGGTGCTGGATTAAAGATAATTTAATCCTCTACATAGTGAACATTGGCTACTACGCTTTAGTCTTCATCTTCACGTCAGGAATCTTCATCATGATCGTCACTAGGATTGTTGAAGCTCGACACATAAGAGCATCTGACGGCAAGAGAAAGACGTTCAGAAAGCAGGTCATGATGGTGTTGAGTTTGTTCCTGCTCTTCGGTCTGACGTGGGCTGTGTCGTTCTTCAGTTATGGACCGATGCTCATTCCCTCATATTACATCTTCACTGTGTTGAACTCCTTCCAGGGTGAGAAACTCACACATCATTACACTTGCTTTAGTAGAAAGCTGTTATTTAACAGATTTCAGCAAATTATCTGAATTTATTCCTTTTTTTATATGTAATTATGTTTTTTTTAAGAGAATTAGGAGAATTTTTGGATTTTAGGAGAAATGTTTATTTTTTGCTATAGTTTCAAAATCATGTAAATGACTTAAAATGTATTTGAGGAGGCAGAATTAGTAGGAATTATTTTCTCTGATTTATTTCAGGGTTTTTCCTCTTCCTGTATTACTACCACATTCACAAAGACGTAGAAGGTCATTTCTCAGATGATCCAGACAAACCCAGCTCCACCACAACCATCATTCAAACCAGAATTAATGCGGAGGAAAATGTATATAATGAGCCTAATTAATACAGAAACCCATGTTGAGTCTCAGACATCTGTAGAGTGATACTAGTCATGTTTAATATGCTTTTTGTTTAATATGTGTGTTTAATAATAATCTGTGTATAATATGTTGTATGGCGAGGACTTATAACTCATAATGGGATCATAAGTGGGATCATTTGGGGACATTTTTAACAAGTTAATTTAACACATACATGAACATGTCACTGGAAGATTCTTTAAAAGTCACATATTTTCTGTCTGTCAGTTCAGGGAAACTGTAACCCTAATTATTTAATGTATATTGATTGATTGACTATTGAATTTTTAAATTATGTTATATATTACACTGTTCAAAAAATTAACTATAGTATAACAGCAAGAGAGTTAAACTTCAGTGAAATCATTCTGTCCAGTTATGATGCAGAAGTGATTGTGAATCAGTTTCAGCTGCTTTGATGGGAATGAAAGTGAAACAGTTGCACTGGAAAGAAAACAGCAACACAAACCCCCAAAAAGAGGATGATTTTACAGGTGGAGGCGAAAGACGATTGTTCTCTCTTTATTCCTCCTGACTGACGTGTCTTTAGTTTGGTGTTTTGTTAGGGTTCTTGTCTCTGTCTGTATGAGGCAGTTCCTGAAACCCAATCCGGTTCCACAGGCAGTTCTGCTCCTCCAGGATGATCATCCATACGTGCCGTCGCACAGAGGTTTGGCGTTTCTCCTTCCAGATCCCATCAAAATGAGCTCCAGCAGGAACTGGTGTGCATGTTTCTGACCAACCTGTCAGAAACAGACTTCATGATGATGGCATGAGGGCCCGACGTCCTCTTCTGGGATCCTTTGCTTAAAGATCAACAATGGATTAAAGCTTGATTGGCTTTTGCCAGAGAACAGCAGAACTGCCAAGTCCACCAATCCTCAGAGTTGTTGTCAGAGCTTATCCTGGTGCAGTGACTCTGGGTTCCTCCTGGATTATGATAAAGCCCGGCCTCATATGGCTGGACTGTGTCGGCAGTTTTTAGATGTAAGGGCCGCTCAGCTCGGCCCAACGACGGCTTCCGAGGAGCGAGTTTAAGGATCACTGCGTGTTCGGTCTTTTCAGTCGTGGTAAATTCCCACTCGTTTCTTATCTGAATCCATGTCTAAATATGTCATTGATTGTTGGTCTATTATCCTATGGAACTCGTTACTCTTATTTCACTCGTTTGCAGTAACAAAGGATGCAACGCGATCTACTAAAGGGAATATTTCAGAGTAAAACAATCAAATCAAACGTAACAATTTATTAACATTCAGGTAAATGTACAAACATTGAATACATTCAAAGATAATCAGTACAAACATTGAATGCTCAGAAATAAAGTAAAGGATGCATACCTGAATTTAGGAAAATACATAATTTCAGATGTCCGAAGGCATTCAACATAATTAACATAACCTTTCCATTGACACATAATTCAGTTCTTAACCAATTATAAAATGTATTTGTGTGATTTAAGTGTTCCCTTCATTATTTTTGAGCAGTGCGTTTCTTTCCGTATTTCTTGATGTAGGCTATTAGTTGTAAAGATATCAAGTAAATGGGTTTTGTTTCAAATAACTGTGTAATGTAATTTACATCTTAACTTTTGCTTTGTCATTTATCTCTGACAGCTAAACAAAAATATATTTTATTGTATACAGTGCATTAATATGATAAGTTTTACTATTGCCCACATAATAGCATGAATTTTACTACATTCGATAATAAATATATTGTATTATATTCAATGTTATGATTTGGTCTTTCTACAGATAAATATATCAGTGGAAGGCTACTATGTTTCTCAGTGCATTCATGAAATGAGTGCTAAAGGGTTGTGTAACACTAGAGAGCGCTGTGAGATTGTGAGTGTAAGAGGATTGAGTCTGAGGCTGGAGTTGGAGATGAAATTGAGATCATTATCAAACACAGAATCAGTGACTTGTAGTTGCAATAATATCCAGCTATTGACTCCATACTTAGGTTCATTAGTCAGTGTGAGTCATAAGGACTTTTGTCACATTTGAACTGAGAATAGACAAAAAAAACTGTCTGGATATGAGGAGTTGATAAACAATAATTTGTCAAAACATTATTAAATATTTGGCACAATCCAGAACAAACACACACATAAATGAAGGCATGAGACTATAGAGCATCCCCAATGCACAACACACACACACACACTGACACACTTATTCCCAGTAATTAAAGTAAAAAAAATATATAAGTGAACCTCTAGGAATACAGTAAAATATATATATATTTTTTAAACTTGTCAAAACATCTTTAAAATCAAATAATATTGCACTGTTTTACTGTTCTTATATCAAATAAATGCAGGTTTGCTGAACAGTTTTTCTGAATACTTCTTTTAAAAACATGAAGACCACAGAAGACTCTTAATAACATAAACTAATACAGTATAATAACAGATAATAAGGTAACCTTGATTATGGAGCAGATAAAGTGACAGTAATTTATCAGTTGAACTTATTACATAATTTAAGGCCTGAAATGTGTTTATTGTTTGTTTGTTTTTTTTGCCAAAACCTTATGTGAAATTCTAATACATGTTATCTTGTAAGACACTCTTTTAAAATCTGGCCATTTTTTATTGTTTTTAAAAAAATAGTTGGTTTTTGACATAAAACCTGTGCAGTATCTGTATTTTTTAAATATTTCCAGCGTACATTTTAACGATAACATGATAATACTTTAACTTTAATCAAGAAATAAAACTATAACTATAATCAAGAAATAAAACTATAACTATAATCATGAAATAAAATCTCCATCTCTAGTTATCATCTAGTTATGAAGCACTATAAAATCAATGTTTTTACTGTATAACACTGCAAAGTCTGCAAAGAACTGTATTTTCTGATTCTGTTCTTTTCTCTGACATTAAAGAGTGACGTATACAAGCCTACAAAAACTCCTAAATTAAACTCTTAGTTAAACTAAACTCTTCAGTTAAATTAAAATTAAACTCTTAGTTAATATTAGCGCTATGAAACATTATTGAAGAGATTGAAGTGTTGTATAACATGAGCTCTCGTCCACTTTCAATCTCAGAGCAGCTCTAATGAAAAAAGCTTGCTGACCCCTGGCCAGGATAATGTGTTTACTGGCAATAAAACAACTGTTGATTCTTGGTAAAGCATCAAGAACAGAAGTTTCGTGCGTTAATCAAAACCGTATCGTGATGAGCTGGAAACCGCAGTGTCCAGTCAGAGACGTTTGTTTGCTCGATTCTGCCTGGACAAGATATGGCTGGAGTTCTCCTCGCTGGAGACAGGGAAAGACCAGGAACAGCAGTGCGGTCGCTGAGATGTTTACGCGGATCAGATTTGCAGTCTGATGTGGCAGGAGTGGGATCGCAGAAGGAAATAGCTGGGAACGGCATTGTCCGTGGCATGTCTGTTGAGCAACATGCAGTCAAGACAGGATCCGAATGCCGAATGCCTGAGGAATGAGCGGCAGTCTGGCAGAGGGATGCGCGCAGAACCAGCGCTGTTTGTTACCGGCAGATGATTAATAGGCTGAATCATAACTGCTGCCAAACCGCAAATAGGTGATTACTGTCATAAACGTCTCTTTGTCAAGAGCGTAATGAGTTTGATAAAACAATAGTAGCAAGTCTGTGCTTAACCAAACGCTCTTGATTTCTGACTTAAACGGTTTGTACATTAACGTCTTTCCACTTTTCAAGAAAGTGTGTTTTCCCGTCCAATCCCAACCCAAATGCGAGTTTAGACCCTGTTTTAAAGCGAAGTTCTTCAAGTTATGGAAGTTTCATGTTTTATGCTAAACAATACTTTTGTTGGGAATTATATCCAGATTTTACTATGATAAAAAGTTATTTTTTAAGAGAAGACAGGAAAGACTTGTTTTTAAGTATTTCATAACAGGCGTTGCGTAACATTGAATGATATTGAATAGGCTATTATCCAAATCAACAATATTGATGTGTGCTTTCTGTGGCTTTCTGGTTTTATAATTATAATAGGACATGAATTGGAGTGTGACTCTTCACTGCTCTCACGGTTCAAATCCATCATCATGCCAATGATTCGATATTATGATGCGTTGCATATCCTCAAATGACATTATTACTGCACATGGCAAACATTTTCATCAATGAACACAAGCAGTGAATGTTAAAATAATGGTTGCATTTTTATTACTCACTTTTGTCAGAGAAACAATTGCAGGCTTTAATTATGATTAATTACTGCATTGATGCAAAATCGTCTGCATTGATTTTGCATCGTAGAAATGATTTATTTGAATTTATTTCAATATACAATCTAATGCTGATTTAAAACATTTGAATAAATAAATTGAAAATAAATCTAACTATATTGTATTGTTTAGTGACAAATAATGATGTGTTCTCACTGTGGGTTCCACATGAATAACACATGAAATGTAACGATTTTAAGCCTCCTGTGTATGATAACGCTTTTTAAAAAAAGTAAACAAAATGTAAAGATTTCAAAAAATAAATGCATGTCTAAATGGCTTCCAGATTTCAACAATTAAATTACAATTTCAATTTAAGGGACTTTACTTTAAGGGAACACACTTAAGCCTGAATTAAATGTTTTCAACTCACTAAATTTATACATGTAATTGATTGCATCTATATCACCATAAGTTCCTACTAAATGCAATTAGTTGAACTTAGTTGAAGATTTTTTTAAAGCACCTACGTGGAACTTAAATTACTCTTCATATGTACTTTCATAATTGCTTCTGGTGTCTTTAAAATATAGATAAAGCTCAATGCAATGAACAGAAATTAATGTGAACTGAAATAAATTTAAATATCAGATAACGACACTGCCGCGGTGTGGCTGTAGGAAGTAAACGCACAACGAAGGAGAACAGGTTTAATCATAAATGAATAAGACCAGATGGAGATGAAGGGAGAAAAACGAAGGGAAATAAGGAGCTTATTAACGAGCTGATTGACAGGACGCACGTGATGAGGATGAACTGAATGAAAAGAACAAACTCAAACTGTGATCAAACACACTCAATTGAAATTAAAATGAATTATTTTACACTTGCTTTTCTATGTTAGTCAACACATCAAAATGTGTAAAACACTATAAAATAATTCTGAAATATGTTTACACAAAACGTTATCAGACATTGTTACAAAAACCATTTTTAAAAAGTGTACTGAAGTATATAGTGTCATTAAAGTATGTTCTTAAGTGGATATTAATTTGAATTATATTATCTGAAAGTATCTTTGAAAGTATACTTCTAAGATTTGAAATATACTTTTAATTCAATTAACACTAGTTTCACAAAGGCAGTGAAATGCATGGCCAACAACGCTGATTTCTAACGGACAGATTCAGGTAAGCATTTCACAAACATTAGAACACCAAATATAGAAGATATATTCACAAGATGAAGAGCTGATGCTCAAAACACATGTGTGTAACGTAAACCGTAACTGACTGTCGTAAAACTGCACTTTTCACTGCCATGATAGACTGAGACGCATCACATGATCCAGGAACGCGTTACACTTTCTCCAATGTTCAAACCCCAGAAATAAGGCATTATTATTATTATAAAGACACATAAATACATGGAAATGGGGGGAAAGTGTGGGCTATTAGCAGTGGAAAGTGTCTAGCAGCTCAAAAATAAAACAAAACAACCTTGAACCAAAAGTAAGTTTGCAAGCAAAAGTGCGTAATAAAACATGAATCAACATTAGCTGTGCATCTACAAGAATGACAGGGCAAAGTTTGTGTTGCCAACAATCCCAAACTCCATTCTCATTTGCCTATATATTCATTATCTGATTATAAGTGAAGAGAAATCTCAGCTAAAACCAAAATTATATATAAAAAAACAAACATGTTAACCTGCACACATAAAAATGTATTTGAAGTGTAAGTTGATTGTTAGTTTGTCTCATCCCATCCAGAGAGGAGGAGGGGTTTGTGAGGGTTTTTTGAGCTATACCGCATCCCGCCACCAGGGGTCCGTCGAAACATTTTGGCTTTACTCTTCAAACCCTCCAGTATGTCCACTGCAAGTGCCTTAGTGTAAACATAATTGATTGCTTTTTCAAATGAGCAATGAATCGTTCCTCTGATAATTGACAGCATGTTTCAAACATACTTACGCTACAACTAGTTTTAAAGCCAGGATTGATGCAGCTGCTTGTGTGAACGTAAAGTTTCTTCCAAATGAGAATGAAAGCATCAGAGATCGGCATTTCCAGTAGATGCACTTTGGTTTCAAACTCTTGATCACAAAGCCTCAAACTGTGCATCCGATTTGAGGTTTCCCAGTTTTGGCAGGATGCGACATGAAACTGTGATTCGCTCCAAAATGTAAATAGCAGAGAAGTTTGTGATTAAATGATAGTTGCCAGAACTGATAGACCAGGGTCCCCTGATAGGCCTGTTACGCTGCACAGCCTCAAATGTGCATCTGTGGTCTGGAGGACGTCCAAACAGCATCGCAGGGCTGGCGCAGCTCCACGTTTCCTCAAATACTCATTAGAAGAGTTCATTTCCATGCCACACTGTTGCTACTTGCACTCAGTTCCTCCCAAACACTGGAAAATCTATTTCATTTTAAAACGCCGCCTTTGATTGTCATAATTTCCCTTCAAATGTCAATTTGAACAGACTGTGAACTTAGCATGAGTCTATTTGTTTGTATTTCCAGTTTTCATCCTGAAATATGCAGGAATGACTTGATAGGAACACATTTAAACACAATAAATGTCATCTGACCACCCGTTATACTGCAGACAGTTTTGTGTGGAAGTAAAAGTGACTTTTAGAAGATGTTACTGCTTTTTAAAGTCTGCAACATAAAATGTTACAAAAGATTCTATTTCAAATAAACGCTGTTCTTTTAGAACTTTCCAGTCATCAACGAATCATGAGAAATAAAATGTATCCCTTCCCACAAAAATCTTAAATAGCACTATCTACAAGTTTAGCTTAATTAAATGTGAAATTTGCCTTCTAAAACATGTCTAATCGGTCTTAAACACATGTTGTGTGTCCCAGCAGCAAAACACACGTCCTTGAAATGATTTACTCCCCTGTAACTTGTGAAACTCTTTCTAGTGTCTGGTTTTCCTGCAGTTGTGCCGAGGTCTGCGGTCAGGGCAGCGCTTGCGTGACTGCAGATCCTGACGTGTGTGTGTGTGTGTGTGTGCGCATCTGGGAAGCCATCACTCATTTTTATATTACCCTCATGACGTGGAGCTCGTAACAGGGGTCATTCAAATGAAAGACTGACACGAGAGGCGCTTCGCTGCTCACGACTGAACGCAGAGCAGAGATTCAGAGTTCAGGGCAGGTTCTGCGCTGTTTTTAACTGTTGTTCTGTGCTTTTCTTTAGGACTTGAACTGCATATCCGTTTCAAAAATAAACTGAATATGTTACATATTTGGTATATTAGGTCAGAATTCTGTAATTGCACTTATGAACTGAATGTGTTTTAAATGCACAATAGCCAGATCATCAATAGATACAATTTGTATCATCTCATACACTTTAACTAACTAAATTTAGCTTGTTTCTAAGTTAACTAACCATGTTCATATGGTTTAACTGAAGAAATGCAATTGTGATACTAAGCCATCTGAGTAAATATACAGTTATTCAAATTAAATTACATAGATGCAATAGCTAATAATAAACTATGGCTTGACTGTTTCATTCATGTATTACAGACTAAATTATAACTCTAACTATGTGTTTTAACAATGTAATCTAAATCATAAAGTCATGAATGTATGCAAATGAAGAAATATAATGCCAGTAGATAAATCTTAAATTTAAGCCTGTAATTATTTATTTGAGTGTAAAAGTTAAAGTGCTTTTAAATGTGACAATGCGCATTGTTTCACATAAAGCAAAATATATTGTTAACAGAAAGTTATTCTTTAGCATAATCCTCATTAAACAGTTTCTTCAAGCTGGTAACTGTGCAAAATGACTTAACCCTGGTTATTGAACACATGAAGGCGTCTCGTGCGAACGGCTCATTGAACACCAGCGGGGTCAGAGGGTCAAAGGTCACCGTGAGCTAATGCAAGCCAGAGGTCTGACACTAATCGCCGTCGTCTCCTGATGTCACATCTTTGTTCAGCAGGAAGCTGTGAAAGCGTTCAGACAGTGAGCGTGACCCCCGGCTTCTGCTGCTCTTCTCACGACACGATCACGGACATGAATTAAGAATTTGTTCCCTTGTTTCAGTAAGACACGGCCATGTTGAACTCGTTTTTTTCCCTCGCTTTGATTTAGGTAAAACAAGAGAACAAATGATGATAAAAGGGTCACTATTTAGTAAAGCGAGGGTAAAAATTAGTTAAATTAGTTATTCATGGCTACAATATAACAATATAATAACAATATGATAAGATTTTTTTTCTGCATGGCTTGATCATTTGTTAGTATAATTTAACATATATTAAATGATTTAATTAAATGATAAATAATTTTTTTGTTATATACATTTGTAACTTTTTATTTTTTATTTTCTTTCCACTTAAAAAAAAAAAGTATTTTCTATTTTATATCCTCTACTTTTTATTTGAAGTTTTCATTTATGTTTTTTGACTTAAATCATTGTTTTACATTTTAATTTAATTTTTTTAATTTTAATTATTGTTCTGTTATTATTCAGTTCTGTTCTGTTCTAATCTGTTATTATTTATATAATCATTATTTGTTTAAAATATTTTCTTTACTAATGTTGTGCATGGTTTTGTGTTAGAATAAGGTTTCATCTTGAGTTCAGTATCTTCCAACAGGACAAAATCTGTTGCTAGTTTCATATATCCATCTCTCATCCACGCAGAACTCGCACACAATGCAGTACGTCAACATCTTAAAAAAATAATACCACGTCTGTCTCGTAGAGCACATTCAGCGTTTTACGTAGAATCGTCATTGTAAGACCACCCACTTTTTCCTGGGAACAAAGAGTTTTTAAGAACAATTGTCATTTGTCTTTGGGATGTGGTTGAAGTGGGCCATGGGGCATCATGGCAAAACAAAATGTGTTTCCATTGAAAGTATTGTTAGACAAACCGCATCTGTGGTCGCCGGTGGCATCAGGACAATCACCTCAAAATCTAAACCTACATAGTCCTGTGAAAAAGTGATTGCCCCCCCCCCCCCCAAACCTACTAACTGGTTTGGCCTCTTAGCAGTAACAACTGAAGTCAAGCGTTTGCAATCACTTGTAATGAGTCTTTTACAGCTGTGGAGGAACTTTGGTCCACTTATCTTTGCAGAATTGTTGCAATAGACGTTTTTTTCAGCATCTCAATGTAATTCAGGTCAGAACTTTGACTAGACAACTCCAAAGTCTTTATTTTATTTTTCTTCAGTCATGAGTCAAGAACAGATGGCCGGATCTCCTTCAGGATTTTTTGGTAGACAGCAGAATTCATGGTTCATTTATCACAGCAAGTCTTCCATGTCCTGAAGCAGCAAAACAGGCCCAGACCATCACACTACCACCACCATATTTACTGTTGGGATGATTTTGGAATGATATTTCTGAAATCCGATGCAAGTGAGGCCTGCAGTTCTTTGGATGTTGTTGTGGGTCTTTTGTGACTCTTGGATGAGTTGTCGCTCTTGAGGTGATTTTGGTCAGTCGGTCACTCCTGGGAAGGTTCACCACTGTTCCATGTTTTCTCCATTTGTGGATAATAGCTCTCACTGTGAGTCTCAAAGCTTTAGAAATGGCACAATAAGCTTTTCCAGACTGATAGATCTCAATTTCTTTGTCATTAGTTCCTGAAAATTCGATCTCGGCATAATGTCTAGCTTTTGAAGATCTTTTGGTCTGCTTCACTTTATTAGGCAGGTCCTATTTAAGTGATTTCTTGATTTAGAACAGCTGTGGCAGTAAATCAAGCCTGAGTGTGACTGAAGAAACTGAACTCAGGTGTGATAACCAGTTAAGTTACTTTTCACACAAACCCATGAAGATTTTAACATTGTTTTCCCTTAATAATGAAACCCTTCATTTAAGTTATCTTGGACGAACATTTAAAATCGTTTGACGATCTGAAATATTTCAGCGTGACAAACATGCAAAAGAATAAGAAATCAGGAAGAGGACAAACACTTTTTCACAGAACTATATTTAAGATAAAAACATTTCAATATTCACTTACACTTTTGTCACTCAATAAGTAAATTTGAAACTACATGTCAGCTTCATAAATACCTATATGTGCGGCATATGCACACAATCATAACTTGCACAGTTAAAAGAATGATGTGTGTTCCATTATTAGGATACGGTTCCAGTTGGCGTGCGCTTCGTATGGCATTAGGAGGAAATAATGAGTGAAAAGAGGTGGGGTCAAAGGTCAACCTCCATCACACAGCCTAAACTGCCAGACGTTTCATCTAAATGTCACAAATCCTGTGATTTATTACATTCAGCTCCTGGTTTCCAGTGTCATCCTGTCCAGTTTAAAGGATTGGATTACAGCACACACACTCTCTCTCTCACACACACTCATACATACACACACACACACTCTCTCTCTCTCTCTCATACAGACACAAAAACACTCTCTCTCTCTCTCTCTCTCTCATACACTCATACATACACACACACACACTCTCTCTCTCACACAGACACAAACACACACACACTCTCACTCTCATACAGACACACACACACACACACTCTCTCTCTCACACACTCATACATACACACACACACACACACACACACACACTCTCTCTCACACAGACACAAACACACACTCTCACTCTCATACAGACACACACACACACACACTCTCTCTCTCACACACTCATACATACACACACACACACACACACACACTCTCTCTCTCTCTCACACAGACACAAACACACACACACTTTCACTCTCATACAGACACACACACACACACAAACACACAAACACACACACACTCTCTCTCATACAGACACAAACACACACAAACACTCTCTCTCTCTCTCTCTCTCTCTCTCTCTCTCTCTCTCTCTCACTCACACTCACATGCCCACTCACTCAAGCACTCATTTTCACTCTTTCTCTCTCATTCAGACACAAACACACACTCTCTCCCTCTCTCTCACACACACACACACACACTCACTCAAATTTTTTTGACTACAAACTAAAATTCTGTAGATTAACATCAATATCTATATAGTTTTTAACATTTACGAACTTTACGAACATGATTAAAATAGCGGTTTTAAATATGCAATGATACGCAGACAGCTGCCGTTTGATAACTTCAATATCAAGAACATTATTGCCAGAAACAATTTGTGCAGTTACACAAACACAGATGCGAATGCTTGGCAAGTGCACTCTAAGTGTGTGTGTGTGTGTGTGTGTGTGTGTGTGTGTGGTCCTATTAAATACTCTTACACGCTATGTTGTGCTACTGTAGTGTTATTTAGGTAGCTGTCATAAACATGACAACAGTTTAATGACCTTTGACCTGCTCCATAATTGTCCAGAAAACACGTCAGTTATAGCGCCTCCTGTGGGAACTCTGAGAATGCAAAGCACACGTGTGTTATTAGACCTGCATACTAACATAAACATTGAGCTTGCATGGGTAGAAGAGCTTGCAATAATGTCCTCGTGTAGATTCGGGGCCTGGAAAAACATCACATCCGGCTTTATCATCAAAAGTGAACATGAGTTTTCTGGGTAATTAAGCTTCATGAAATTTCAGGAGGAAACCAGCAGATTAAAGGCAAACTCTTCATTAAGAGGATTTTTAAACGGTTAAATGATGTTCAGTGAATTCAGTGAATCTAATGTACTTTTGATAAAGTGAGTCCAAGAGTTAGTGACCAAACTGACCTTCCTGTAATGGATATTTATTGCCCCGTCGTGCCAAGAAACATCACTGACGGACTTGTTTTCCACTGGATCAGTTTCAGTTTGTCGTTTCGCTGGATCTGGCTGAAGACGGCACGTAAGGATGCAGTTTAAACATGGCAAAAGCGCTGGAAACCCGGTCAAAAAAGAGTCGGAAAACTGAAATTAAGCTTCTAACATCCTCCTGCTGATAATGAGGCTTTTACACAATCACAGAGCAATTCAGAACAAGATACTCCATTATTTTCTTGATTCTTGACATTAAGCTATACGCAAAAAATCATCTCCTTTAGAGTTTGGCAAACCACCTGAACAATCATTTGAGTTTGGGTCATAAAAACAATCTGAATCCCCGAATGATTTTTCATGTGAACACAACAAACCATCACTGTCCATTTCTTCTGAAGGATGATTGTTTAATGCTTTACTGTAGTGAATTACACCATGCTGAGGATACCATGGTATTATTAAAGTCAAGTGTCCGTTTCTTCAAGTAGTCTGGAAGTTGATTTGTCTTATTAGTTAATTGTTTTTTCAATTTTCTTTTTTGTCAATTAAAAAGCCTGTATTTTTTATATTTATATATTCTTCTTAAAGTGCTGTCAATGAAAATATAAAGCAGAGTAAAAACTGTGACAACTAGCCCCGGTCTTCTCTACACTTAACAATTAATATTCATCATTATTATTGATCTGTTCTTCTAGAGCTGCTGTTCAGCCAAAACACACTTTGTTGCATTATTTTCCTGTTATCTCTGTAAAGGTGCTTTGAAGCAATCACTTTTGTACAAATTTCACAATTTTGTGACTTGACAATGCATCGAAAAGTTCTAAAATAAATAAATAAATAACTGTAACAAAATAAAAAGTGTGACAACTTGTCCCAGTCTCCTCTACAATATGCATGGGAAGGAAATTAAATTTGCAACGTTCTAAAACAAATAAGGAATTAATTGTTAAACAAACATTTTCTGAAAATATTAACAAAAACAGGTGTGACAACATGCCCCAGTCATCACTATAATATGCAGAGCTCTAAAATAAGTAAATAATTAACCAAACAAACATTCTGAAATTATATAAAATGTGTGACAACTTGCCCCTGAGTCTCTGATGAACTCTGCATGACCCCCGTCCCGTGCGTTTCCCCCGTGACCTGGCACTGCGAGGTCAAATGTTCACAAGCACGCACCGAAGCTCCCACACACCAAAGCTCCCACACGCTGCGCTCGATGTGCCATTCACATGGGCGGCGTGCCAAAACAAGCAGTGTGCCGCCCACCGAGGGTGTGAAAGCGGCCCGGAGGGGGTTCGGCAGTGAACCGGGAGCTGCCAGACGGGAAGAACACGGTCACGCACAGAAAACAGGAGCAGCTCTTGTCACGCAGACAGCGCTGATTACAGGCGAGAGCCCAGGACCTTCCGGAGCACGTCTAATAATAACAGAGTGTGGGCGGAAAATATCCGTTCCAAGAACATATTACCATCTAAAATCAACTAATCAACATCTACAATGTCTATGAAGCGTACAAAAATGTAGGATTTTCAGAAAAAAGTAAGCAAGAAATATCACTCTTAAACATAACCTGCTTTTTTTGTACAAAAACATGAATTTGATTTCATGAATTCATTACCAATTCACTGAAATGTAAAATATTGAGGAACTGCCGTGAAATTATGTTGGTTCATAACATATGACAGTGGCTTTGTTTTCATCAAAAGTGCCACATTTTAATTGGAATATCACATAAAACTTTTGTGAATAAATACGTTTCCACACCAATGTGTTCAAGAGATCAAAACCGTCTCTTCCTGTGAAACTTGCTCTAAATATGATGATAAACTGTGTGTTTGTGCGATCGGCTCTTTTCTCTCCATCATAAACGAGTGTCAGTAATCGCTTCATGTTGTCTTGCGTTGGGATGCTGGTGTTCGGGAACAATCGTGTGACGCTTCTGGAGAATTAAACCAAATCATCCTGATCACACACTTTCACTCCGCGTTTCAGAGACAAACCAACATTTGAGACGCTGCGACGCCATTGGTTCGCCGGCTACTCCAGTCGTCCAATCACAGCCTCTGCTGAGGAAAAGTCACGTGAGGTTTTGAGGGATTTATTCAGTAAATCGTATAAATTCTTATGAGATAAATAAGAATTTATGCATCCGCCTCAGTTGAGCGCATTTGGTTTTATGCGCATCTTTGCGTTTCCATCCAGCATTTTATATTTGTTGCAATATCCCAAAATGTATATAAAAATAGTTGGGTGAAAACAGAGCTAGTGAGTCCTAGTTGCTTTGCTCTTCAAACCAGGCAGGTGTCTACAAAACAATGATTAATTATGGACATTTATATTGATGCATTTCACAGATGCTCTTACTCACAAAAGAGGAACTTCACAACATTTCTCCCAAAACAACATGCATTGAATTTATTTGCAAAGAAAACACCCTTTCTTCACTGACAGTTTCTTGTGATCTGAACACTTCAGTGAGTCTCTGCAAGAGTCGTAAGAACCGAATCTCTTCACAAGACCAGAGCATTTACAAGAGAGCATTGACGTCTCACAGATCTCCAGAACGGATAGACGAAACTGTGACCTCTGCAAATCCTGAATGAAGAGAAAGCAATGGCATCAGAGAGCGATTGTAAAGGGAATGTGAAAGGACTCCAGCGAGCTCCTGAACAGCAGAAAGCAGCGTGCCGAGGGTGACTTAACCGCACCGAGGAAATGGCTCATTATGTGCAGCGTCCCAGAGAGCCATTTAATTACTGCGCAATATCGGCTAAACCAGTCGCTCCCCCAGGAATGACCAGAGACACAAAAAGGGAACTGCACTAACTAGACAGGGATCAAAACCGGCACAGCGTTTGAGGAAATCAGAGTGTGGGGAAATGATGGAGGACTTGATTCTGACGGGACCGAGTTCATCATCCTTTCTTTCTTCCTCTGGGAAGAGTTCTTCAATCAATCTAGTTTTAAGAAACTGCATTGCATCTTTTTAGGTTATTTCTGCTGATTTTAAGACAAGACACTGATTGAAAAGTCCAATTTATGGTCCAAGTCCAAGACATTTATGAGATGAAAAGTGGAAATTATGATATATTAAGTCATATTTATAACATGAGAAGGCAAAACTATGACAAATTAAGACATTTATGAGATGAAAAGTGGAAATTATGATATATTAGGTCATATTTATAACATGAGAAGGAAAAACTATGACAAATTAAGACATTTATGAGATGAAAAGTGAAAATGATGATATATTAAGTCATATTTATAACATGAGAAGGAAAAACTATGACAAATTAAGACATTTATGAGATGAAAAGTGTAAATTATGATATATTAGGTCATATTTATAACATGAGAAGGCAAAACTATGACAAATTAAGACATTTATGAGATGAAAAGTGAAAATTATGATATATTAGGTCATATTTATAACTTGAGAAGGCAAAACTATGACAAACTAAGACATTTATGAGATGAAAAGTGTAAATTATGACACACTAAGTCAAAATATTGACAAAAGGTAATAATTAAGACATTAAATAGTCAAAATGACAAAAAAGGTAGAAATTATGATAGTGATAATTCTGAGATAAAAAGTCAAAGTTATTACATCTTATGAGAAGCTGTGAAGCTGAAAGTCATAATTATGACACCAAACATCTAAACGATGATGCGATCAGTGTTATTTATGAGATCAAAAATCAACATTATGACTTAAAAAGACAATTATTACAGATTAGGGAAGAAAAGTTGGATTTATGAGCGAAATTATGACATGCTAAGCCATAATTATGAGATTTGAAAGTCTAATTTATGAGATAAATAAGATAATATTCTGTCATAATAATAACTTCTTGTCAATTACGACTTTTATTGCCATAATTCTGTCTTTGTGTGTCATAATTGGGGCTGTTTACATCATAATCGTGACTTAGTATGTGATAATTATGATTTAGCAGAGTTTCTCATGTGGCTGCGATGAGTTTCCGGAGGTTTTGTCTGAAAAGGTGGGAAAGTTGGATTTTAGCAGAGGAAACGAGTGATGGATAACGAGGCTCCTCACGAGCGGTTACTGTCCCGCATCATCAGCACAGGATTTACAGCCTGTAAACAAGACTCAGATTCAGCCAAACGCACAGCTGGCTCACCGCACACACACACACACACACATCTCTTCCCAGCATGCCTTGGGAACGCCAGTGGAGTGGCGTGGAATGGAGCAGGTTTCCAGTCTAATTGCACTTCCCATTGACACGACTGCATGGAAATGACTGTGGTTTGTCAGCATTGAGGACAAGCACGACGACATGCCACAGACCACCCGCATGAGACCTGAAAACAACACACACACACACACACACAGACCTGCACATGCAGAACGAGCCGACAGAAGCAACAAAAGGGCAAAGTCAAACAAAAATCTGATGAGTGTGTGAGTGAGAGAGAGAGAAAGTGTGAATGTGTGAATGAGTATGTGTGTGTGAGATAGAGACAGAGAGAGTGTATGCGTGTGTGTGAGAGAGAGAGGGAGTGTGTGAGAGAGAGGGAGTGTGAGAGATAGAGAGTGTGTATGTGTGTGTGTGCGCGTGTGTGTGAGAGAGAGAGAGAGACAGAGGGAGGGAGTGTGAGAGATAGAGAGTGTGTGTGTGTGGGTGTGTGTGTGTGAATGAGTGTGTTTGAGAGAGAGAGAGTGTGTGCGCTTGTATGTGTGTGTGAGAGAGAGTGTATATATGCGTGTGTGTGAGAATGAGTGTGTGAGAGAGAGCGTGTTTGTGTGTGGGTGTGTGTGGGTGTGTGTGGGTGTGTCTGTGTGTGTACGCACTTGTTTGTGTGTGTGCAAGAGAGAGAGTGTATATGTGTGTGTGTGTTCGTGTGTGTGTGTGTGTGTGTGAGAGACCTGCTTTCATCTTCATGATCTGAAGGAACAGATAAAAGATCAAATAAACTCAGAACAGACAATCTTGACAATTACACAAACATCAACTTGATGGCAAGGAATCATAACATTAATAAACCGACCATTCTTGGTTTAAAACTGATTTTTGTATTATAAAAACATTTATGAATATGGAAGCTTATTTCTGCTGCATGAGACAAAAACACAATCATGCTCTGATTAGATTATTGGAAATAAGGAGCTTTTATAAATATTTCTGCATCTTGAGACAAAACTATAACACTGATGTACTTTAAGATCTGTCTTAAACTCTTATCTTAAACCTGTGAAACCGGCAGACTGAATCAAAATTATGCCTTAAAATGTCAGATCTTTTTAAATGTTAAGATTTAAAACGAAATTAGATAAAAGCGTCAGAATTTTGACAAAACGGTTTTTGACTTTTTTTCCCAACTTGTCAAAATTTCATTTTTTTATTATTTATTTTATTTTTTTGACTTATGACTTAGTATGGTATAATTTCCAATGTTGTGTCTGGTTTTGACTTTTTATTTCATTATTTTGACTTTTGCCGATTTCATATTTTAAGTCATAATGTCTCATTTGACAAAAAGTTATTATTATGACAGAATATTATCTTATTTATCTCATAAATTAGACTTTCAAATCTCATAA